>CM025249.1:26307188-26320793 GCA_013677275.1 Gossypium schwendimanii
AGATTTTCCAAATTAATTTTTCAAGAAAATTCTTTAATCAAATTCTCTAGTTGAACAATTCTTATGACCTCCCAATTTAATTGCACATCGAATAAATCGACTCAATTAAATTATTTCCAAAGTCGTAGAATTTACTTCTAATTCAAATGCAGTCCAATCGATCTTTTGTTGAGCTAGCAAAGGGACCAATCAGACATATACAATTAGGCTCTAGTAATTGTAATTATGTCCAGAAGCATCATTCTGATAATTCACAATTACTTAATCATGGAGTCAGTCTACAAGAAGTAGCATGCTTGGAAACTCCTTATTGTATACTCTTTGCAATTCATCCAACTGCTTTGTCCAATGACCTCATCATGTGTGTGTTACCCTCATATGATATTCTTAATTCCTTTGAGATAAATTCGTTCACTCAATACAATCTTATGTTATCTTATTGTCACTATTGTGTCTTCTTAATGGTTAATATGATCATTGCCAACAAATGACTATGATAAATTGTTCATTCAAGAATAAGCAACCCATGACCACTTTTCATATTTATCAATACACAAAATGTCAATGAAAGGATATCGTTAATTCTTTAATTGAGCTATGAATTCCACTATTGCTAGTAAAGCCATGCCATACACAAGTCATGTACCCAACATATCGACTATCGGCTATATCATCTTTAGAGTATAAATCTCCACTTATATAAAAGTAGATGAGTTACATAAGCATGGGTAGTGACTAACTCAGGATTTAGGTAAAATTTACCATGAATGTCATAATTGAATTAATTCACAAATGGATTCAAAATTAATTCATCTTAGGTCCAGTCCAATGTATCTTTCTTCCAATAAATACATTTATGTCTCTACGCGTGGAGTCAACTTCTCCGATAGCCAAGACTAGCAATCTTCTCAATTAGAATTGTAGATGACATAATAATCCTTCTCAGTATTTGAATCAAATGCTCACTTTGATTTTTTTTACATTATTATAGACTCAATTAGATTATCTACTGAAGTAAATTGTCTTTCTTGCAATGTAAACGTTCTTCCAATGCCATTTATCATCAGTTTGAACTTAGAAAATTGATGAGCTAATATTTGCTTCTCACAATTTTGCTATGCATGTAAAATATTAAAGATAGAAATACAAAAGATAGAATAGTGAAATGTGACATTTATTTATTCATCGTTCAAATACATAAAAAACAATTACATGTTTACTACAATATGGACACATTTCCTAACAAATGTAACATACATGCATCATCTTAATGCATACCGTAATGTTGGAAAAAATGTTTTCAAGAATTTTCTTAATATAAAGATATTAATATATGAATTTTTTTTTGTTTGAAAATTAGACTAACTCCCTTATTGAACATAGCCAATGAAAACAAACTGAACATAAATAACTATAAGGAATGGAAAATGAACCTGATAATTGTTCTGAGCCATGAGAAACTTAAATAAGTTCTTGATAATAAGTGCCCTCCGACCACTTAAGCTAAGGCTAGAAAATGTTGGGAGGAGTTTGATCAGATAGCTCATTGCTATATACTGGGAAGTGTGACTAGCACCTTATATAAGCAACTGGAAAGCTGTAAGATTGCCAAAGCAATTTTGGATAAGCTAGAAGACATGTTCGGAGGCCAAACTGCCTTGGCTCGATTGCTATAACTAGCTTGATGAATGCCTAGGAAAATCCCGGTATCAAAGACCATATTGTTACTTTTATAAGATGCTTTGCCGCCACCTATACTACTAATTAGACAAGGAGTTCGTTCAATGAATGCCTAGAACAACTATCATGCAAACAACTCATCAAGTATTAGTGAAACATATAAGTAGCATAATTATAGTAGCCTCAACTTAGTTGACATATTTTACTTCTCATGCATATTCCATTGTTTATTTATAGAGTTAATACATACATATTCATGCATACATCATAGTACACACAAACATATTTATAGATAATTTGGCATTTGAGCTATGAAACGTAAAAGTGGGCACTACCACCATTCATCAGATACACGGATCTCCAACACACCACATAGACTCATAGAGTTAAACATGTCCCAAAAGTGAAGCATAAAGCTCACACTCTCAAACACACCAAACATGTCTCGTTGAATGGAGCTTAGCTCACATTCCTTTATCCCTCCAAACATGTCCTAGGGCCTTAACACCCAAATCATATAACATATAAGTGAGTACTCACAATCATATAGCATGCCAACTATATCCAACGGTCTCAAGAATCATAAGGCCAAAATTTCTGTTATTAAAACACATATATTACTTATCATTCACTACACTTATTAACTACAAATATCACATCATAACACAACATTATCACTATTATCTAGCATGTATAACATGCTTACATTTACACTTTCTCAATGGTATTCATGAATACCTATGACATAATATAGCATCTTATCTCGTTTATAATTTCACAATAAAAAAGCACACATTAACTTACGATCATGAAAAAGCTTACACTCAAAATTTAGAGTAGGGGTTTAGGGTACTACTACATTCCCAATTAATGTAATGAATAGTATTTACAAACAATTATTCCAAACACTTACCAAATTCACTTTCTCCGAAACACCTAAAGCCCAAACTAGCCTTTCCTAACTCGTATATGTTCCTAGTGAATCTGAATCTTCTACACAATAAATCACACAATAATACATTTAAGAATTAGCTAAGGACTCACCACAAGCAATCAAAGACATAAGCCTAAGCTATATTCTCATGTAATCGTAACCTTTAAGATATCCAACTTGAAATCTAAATAACTCAATCTACACTTAATATTTTTCCCTAAAACAAATTTTGTTCATCTTATAGTTCACCTACAACTAATTCTCAACCTTTTAACTACACAAAACTACTCAATTCATGGTATCAACTTTTTCGACATGTTTATGTCAATTTCTACGAAAATTCATTAAAAAAATAGAAATCTTTAACAAAACTTTAAGCTCAATTTAGAAACTTCCTAATCACATCAAAAATAATTGGAAAACACTTTAAAACCATGTTTTACCCAAAATCCTGAAATCCACCATTAATAACTTACTTTTTGGCTTTTAATCAAAACATGCGATTTACCAGCTAAAAATTTAGTTTCAAAGACTAATTAACATTAAAAACTAATATGTAGATGAGTGGTTACCTTCAATGGAAGAAAAATTAAGCTTTTTTTGAAAATCCAGAAAATCCACAAGTGAGGAAGATAGTTAAATCAATGAGATTTTTGGGTGTTTTCTTGAATATTATGGAAGTTTAATGTTGGGAAAGTGAAAGAATTCAAGAGTATGGAGTTTGGGAAAAAAATCAATTGGGAGAAGCTTTTTCAAACAAGGGATAACACAAACAATGCAAAGGAGAAAATTAACGTGAAAACTGTAGATGGGGGAAGATATTAGATTCAATTTTAAAATTTGGTCTAGTTGCAACAATAACGTTCTAAATTTTGACCTTGTTACAAATCAGTCATATTCCAAAAATTATAGGTTTCTAAACTTTTTTTTTTCAAAAATTGATTTGATTTTCTAAAAACCATAATCGAAAACATTACTGATATACCATGTCACAAAATTTTGAACACTCTAAGGCTAAAATTCCTAAAATACCCTTAAAACTCTTCGACCCTATTTTGGGGTGTTAGACCTATGCGCCAAAAGAAACATATGGGTGGATTACACTTCGCCAAACAGATTAGTTTTCCATTATATGCCAAAATTTTCTTGTAATTTCTATGTTTTTGAGGTCATAGGAGCTTGATTTAACTAGCACATGTACCAATTTGTAAAATTTTTAAAATTTTTAAAAGTTTTCATTGTTGATTTCATGAAGAAATTGGTGTTAAATTTCTAGATTTTAAGCTTACATGTGAAAAAAGACTAGATTGTAAAGTTTAAATTGCTATTTTAGTAAAAAAATGAGTAAAGTGTATAAATTGAATATTTGATATGAAATTTCTATAAATATAGATAGTAAAGGGTTCTAAAAGAATGTAATTGAGATCGGTTTTGAAATTGAAGCTCAAAATTGAAAGTTATGCCAAATTTAGTTTTAGGGACTAAATTAAATAAAATACAAAACTTTAAGGGCATTCAAAAAATAAAATTGAATTGATTCATGCATATTATGGGATATTATAAAATGTTTGGTAATGATAAATTGAGTTGAATAATTGTATAGATTGAGAATTGAATCAAACTGAAGATAATAGGGGAAAAGTAAAAATTGTTGATTAGTCCTTAAAGTATCGTTTCTTGCTTTTTTTTGCTAGGTAATTTCATATAGAACCTACTAGCTAATGTTATATTGTGTGTGTGAATTTGCATTTAAATTACTGTATAGGTTTAGATATATTTAATTTATAATGATTTCGACATAAATGGCTAATTTTGGACTGAATTGAAATGTCTTTTGATTCTTGATTGATAAGTATTAATAGAGAGTATATTGTATAGGTGTTGAATTTTATTAATTCTAGAACATGAAAATGAATTGTGTGATCTTTTACAGGGATTGAAATGATATATATATATATATATGTGAAAATGATGCTCGTGTAAACTTAGTAAAAGATTAGGATATGTATAATTTATTATTAGGGATACATGCGGTGCATCAGGGATTTGATTTGTTATTAGGATATATAGTTTTTGTTTTAGATTTTGAAATTACATATATATCATTGGTTTATCAGGATGAGCAATCCTATTATAATGTCAACTTGTGTGAGTAATAATATTATAATGTCAGCTTATGTGAACGATCTTATTCAGCTTGTTTGAGCAACCTTGATCTTTGTCAGCTTGTGTGAGCACTATAGTCTCATGTATCTTAGTTCGATTCACTAAGGTTCTCTCGGGTGAAACCTTAACCTAATGAAATGAAAATATTGAAATGGTTTGGATATGAATTGAATTATAAATGCTTCTAATGTGAGTTGCTGTCTGTGGTCATGGTTACAATTTCACTTTATGAAAGTTTTACTAACCTATTGGTTGTAAATGATGATATGCATATGATACTACAAAGTATGCTAAGGGATTCCATTTTGAATGTAAATGTGTTTAAATGTTTAGTTTGTTGTAATGCCTAGGTAAGTTAAGTAAATTCCATATAAACTTACTAAGCTTTCAATATGCTTACCCTTTTGTTTCCCCTTTTCTTTTAGATTATCACTTTGCGGAACTTGTCAAATGGATTGTTCAGAAGCTCACACTATCCCATTTTTTGAATCGGCAACTTTTCAAACATTTTAACTCCGAAATTGTGGCATGTATATACGTTTTTTTTGTCTATGTTATCTTTGATATGGAATGTTGCTTAAAACTTATCTAATGCATGATTTTTGGCAAAGTTAATGCCTAGTTGAATGTGTATGATTAGGTAAAAAATTTTTGATATATGTATGTGACAATTGAAATGGTATGTTTGGATGTGAATTGGTAATAGCAAGGTTGGATAATTGGTTTATGTTTGAATAAGTTGAAATAGTATAGTTTGTGCTAAAATGAAGTTGTATGGAAATTGGTTGAATGAAAATGGGTAAATTGTTTCCTTTGACATGTTTTGATATGTTTGATTTAGATAAAAATGGTGATATGTGAGTATATGTTAATGGTTTGGTTGGTAAAATCGAAATAGGTACTAGATGGCATTTTACTTAAAATAGGGATTTAGTAGACTATTACTGGTATCGTGATATTGGTCCTGAATTATTTTGAAAACTTTGCAATTTGGTCCTCATGTTGGGAAGTTTGGCTACTGTCTTTGAAATCGCGATACCAATCCCTAGATATTATGATACCCATTTGATATGGTTTGAAAATTTTTAGTTTAGTCCTATTTCATTCTCAATTCAACAAAAGAGCTTTCGTAAGCTCAATTAAGGCTCAAATTTGGTTGTGAATCATCATGTACATGTGTTTAACATATAATTGTATGTTTGAAAGATTATTTTACTATATAATTGACTATAGTTTGCTCCAACAGCGAATGTGAAATCTTATAACTAGGACCCGACTAGTGGGTCAGGTAAGGGGTGTTACAGTTTCATATTATTTTCAAGTTTAATATTGTTAGAAAATGAAAATTATGTTAAAGTAAAGTTTACTTATGGGATGTTTTATGTTTTTGACATGTTGACTAAGAAAGTAATTGAGAAAGTGAAATGGGAGAAGTGATTTAAGGTTGAAAAATGTAAGTACCCATGAATTCTTTTGTTATTTAAGGATTAAAATGTAGAATTGGTAAACTTTTGTGGTAAATTAGTAAAATAAAGTGTGAAACAAGTTAATATGTGAATAAGAAAATTATAATAAAAGTTTAATGAATGTAGTATGAGATGATGAAATATGCATGGAGTATTGTAAAATTGAAATTATGGAAAAATATGGAATTTTTATTATGACAGTAATTGAATTGTCAAACTTGATAAAATATGTGGATGAAATAATATAAGTGAACTACATAGAAATTTGATGTGTGAAATATAATATTGAGATAAATTATGTGATTAAAGTGTAATAAGAAAGAAAGTTAATTTAATATGGTTAATTAGAATAGTGAACTTTTATGACAAAAAGGGACTTAATTGAAAGGTTATGAAAGTTTAAAAGAAAATATTGGATTAAAATAGTGAATTTTATGATAAAAACGATCAAATTGAAATAAGTCTAAAACATGCAAATTATGTTCTAAAAAGGAAAAGATGGAATTGATTCTAATGTAATTGCTCATGTAGACTAATGTTGAACTCTGTGGATATAGTTGGTATGCCATAGGAACACTTTAGCTCACTCTCTATTATGAATTCAACACTTTAGTGCTCTCTGTTATGTTCTGATACAACACTTCGGTGCTATCTGTTTTGTTCTTTTTGTGTATCCATCTTGTTCAGTCGTGTCTAGCATGGGCTAATAAAAAAGATTATAGTAAGTGATTTCTGACAAAAGTTTTGCTTCCAAAAATCAATGGGAATGTAAAAGTTTTGATAAGCAAGTTCTGATGAAAGGATTCTATCACATAGTAAAATGACACGTAATGGATCCTGGTAGAAAATTTCTATTAAACTGTAAAGTTATAATGTAATGAAGTAAACTAGAAAAGATTTTGTTTTTGTTAATCCACGAAAAGATAAAATTAAGGAATCATAGTGATGATAAATTCTATAAATACAAAATAAACTATTGATTATTAAGATGTACTTTGGTAATTACAATATTAGTAATACTTATGATAAAAAAATCAAAGTACAAATGAGCTTGGAATTCATGGGTACTTACTAAGTTTTCATGAGCTTAAAGGGTAGGTGAATGATCGGGAAGAAGCTATAGACTCAAAGTATTTGAGGTGACAACTCTGACACATCTCATCTCATCAACAAAGATAGAAAGGTAAGTGGTAAGACATAAATATATATTGGTATAGTAGAAATTATGATGTTAAAAGTTGAGAATGGATTTATACGAATGGAATATTTGATAAAAGAAGTGAAATTTGGGCTCCTGATGTCGCGACATCATTCTGGATATTTTGAAAAATTACAATTTAGTCTCTGATTAACTATGGGAGAACGAATGAGCTAATTTAAGCGCGAAAATCATTCCAATATGAGTTTAATTGTTATTATATGTGTAAAATGATCTTATTAAATTAATAAAATGGTTTCTAATTATCTAAAGCTGCTTCGGCAACGAATGTAGCATCCTAGTGCCTTGACCTAGCAACCGGGTCGGGTATGGGGGTGTTACAACATGCCTTGGCTTCACCTCCCAAGGGGAATAATAATAGTTTAATACTCTCATTTGATACCCCTGATAGACATCTGTATTGCTTACCTATTCAAATTATCGAAGAAATGTTACTAGGTCTATCATTTTAATAATCCAAAACTATAAATTTACTGATATCGAGGCCAATAATGCAAGGTTAATCTCAAAATATGGAACATTAGTTTGCGGAGTGGTGATGCTAGATTTGAGCTAGCTTTTGTCGAAGAATGCTTAACTAAGGAGTGAGGCCATTTTGCGCTTAACAAAACATTAATTACATACAAGCAATCCTAAATATCCTCAACTAACAGTCTTAATTATCCACAATTATCACACCAAAATTCAATGAACAATAAAATTAAATAACACCAAGAACAGACCACAATAAAAATAAATAAAGATATTGTATCTATAATGTTTGAATTTGCTACTTATACTTATAAGCATGCAAATATTACTACTACTAATTCAACTTAGTACCAAAAACTCTTGGCAACGACACCAACAACTTGACCGTGCCCCAGTGTACATGCACCAAGGCTTAAAATAATGTAATTAAATATAAATGGAATTTATAGTGCCTACAGGTGAACAAGTCAAATTGTAATTATAATACCCTAACCCGACCCTATCACCAAGTGTAACAACTCGTTTTCAGTGAAATCAAAATAGTGGTTTCGAGACCACAAATCTGAGGTCGAAAGAAAATTTATTTTAATATTATTTTATGGTATAAAGTATCACATCGTATTTGGATAGATTTGTTGTGGTATTTATTGATGATATTTTTGTATATTCCCTAGATGAGATCAAACATACCTAGCATCTGAGAATTGTTCTGCAAACTTTGCGAAATAAACAATTGTTTGCTAAATTTAGTAAATGTGAATTTTGACTTCGGGAAGTGAGTTTTTTGGGACACATAGTATTGGCTTAAGGTATTGGAGTTGATTCGAATAAAATTTCAGCTATTGTTAATTGGAAACCATTGAAAATGTATCTGAAGTTAGAGGTTTTCTAGGATTAGCTGGTTATTATCAGAGATTTATAAAAGGGTTTTCGATGATGGCTACACTGATGACACGACTATTACACAAAAATGTGAAATTTGAATAGTCTGATAAATGTCAGCAAAGTTTTGACCAGTGAAAGCCCTGTTGACTGAAGCACTAGTTTTGGTCCAACCTGAATCAGGTAAGGAATTTGTGATTTTCAATGATGCGTCATTAAACCGATTAGGCTGTGTCTTGATGCAAGAAGGTAAAATGATAGCTTATGCTTCTAGACAGTTGAAGCCATAGGAAAAGAACTATCCGACACATGATCTAGAATTGGTAGCTATTGTATTTGTGCTGAAAATTTGGCTACACTATTTGTTCGGTGAAAAGTGTCATATATTTACCGATCATAAAAGTTGAAAGTATCTAATGTCACAGAAAGATTGGAATCTGAGATAGTGTAGATGGCTCAAACTGTTAAAAGATTATGAGTTGGTTATTGATTATCATCCGAGAAAGACAAATGTAGTTCGGATGCTCTGAGTAGAAAATCGTTGTTTGCTTTGCAAGCAATGAATACCCGATTGTCATTGTCTGATGATGGCTTAATTTTAGTCGAGTTAAAAGCTAAACTGATGTTTTTACAGTAGATCTGCAAAGCTTAGAAATGTGATAATGAGTTGCAAGCTAAACGGGTACAGTGTGAGTCGACTTCTGGTTTAGAATTTCTGGTAGGATCTGATGATTGCTTGTTATTTAGAGGTAGAGTTTGTGTACCGAAGAATCTAGAGCTTGTACAGAAAATTTTGCACAAAGCTTATAGTGGTAGTATGTCTGTTCATCCCAGAAGTAATAAAGTGTACAATGATTTGAAACAGATGTACTGGTGGCCAGGAATGAAACATGATATTTCAGATTTTGTATTTAGATGTTTGATATGTCAACAAGTTAAAGTTGGACATTAGTTACCTTCAGGACTGTTACAGCCAGTGATGATACTAGAGTGGAAATGAGATAGAGTTACAATGGATTTTGTATCGGGGTTACCCCTATCTCTGAAAAAGAAAGATGCCATTTGGGATATGTCAATCATTTGATGAAGTCTGCACATTTTATTCTGATACGTATAGATTTCTTTCTGGATAGATTAGCAGAATTATATGTTTCAGAAATTGTCAGACTACATAGAGTGCTAGTCTCCATTATTTCAGATAAAGACCCGCGATTTACATCACGGTTCTGAAAAAAATTACAGGAAGCTCTGGGTACCCGATTACATTTTAGTACTGCATTTCACTCTCAGACTGATGGTCAGTCAGAGCGTGTGATTCAGATTATTGAAGTTATGCTTCGGTGTTGTGTTTTAGAGTTTGAAGGAAATTGGGAGAAATATTTACCGTTAGTCGAATTCGCATATAACAATAGTTTTTAGTCAAGCATAAAAATGGCACCGTATGAGACTTTGTATGGTTGCAAATGCCGAACTTCGTTATATTGGACTGAGCTCAGTGAGAAAAAGATATACAGAGTTGATTTTATTCGTGAGACTAAGGAAAAAGTGAAAGTGATTCAAGATAGCTTGAAAGCAGCTTCTAATTGTCAGAAATCTTATGTGGATCTTAAACATAAAGAAATAGAGTTTCAAGTTCGTGACAAAGTATTTTTGAAAGTTTCACCTTGGAAGAAAGTTCTTTGGTTAGGTCAAAAAGGAAGAGTTCGCGATTTATTGGGTCGTATGAGATAATTGAGAGAATTACACCTGTTGCGTATAGATTAGCTTTACCATCAGAACTAGAAAAGATTCACGATGTATTTCACGTGTCTATGTTACAATGGTACCAATCTGACCCTTCACATGTTATCTCCCTGACGGATGTTGAGATTTAGCTTGACATGACATACAGTGAAGAACCGATCAGAATTCTGGCACGAGAGGTGAAAGAATTGAGAAATAAAAGATAGCTTTAGTAAAGGTTCTCAGGTAGCAACACATAATAGAAGAAGCTACCTGGGAACTAGAGGAAATTATGAGAAAGCAATATCTGAACCTCTTTACTGGTAAGTTTTTTGAGGACGAAAATTTCTTTAGGGAAGAGAGTTGTATCAACTCATTTTCAATAAAATCGGAATAGTGGTTTCGGGGCCACAAATCTGAGGTCAGAAGAAAATTTATTTGAATATTATTTTATGGTCTATAGTATGATAGAAATATCGTATGGAAATTTCGTTAAGAAATTTTACTGTTTATATGCCTAGCTTGATAAAAAGGACTAAATTGTATAAAGTGCAAAAGTTGAATTCTAGTAGCTAAAGGTATCAAATAGCTATGGAATTTTAAATTGGAGGTCCTTATATAGTAAATAGACCATTTAGAGCAGTTAGTGGATAAGAATAATTTTTCATCATTGGAAATTGGATAAATTATTAAGGTTAATTTTAGAAATTTGATATTTAAAGTAAGATTAAATAAAAGAAAAAAAAATCTAGTTTCATCATCTTTCATAAAAAAAACAAAAAAAACATGGAAAGCCTAGCCATGGAAGCTTGAAGTGAGCAAGCTTATTTTTACTCATTTAGGTATGTATTTTTGTCCTATTTTTAATAATTTTTATGTTTCTAAGATCGTAATAGCATAATCTAGCTATCTCGGGGATTAATTTGCAAAATTTTTAAAGTATTAGGGTTTTTCCATGGATGAGTATAGTTTAATTTTGAAGTTTTATGATAGAAAATGAAAGGTTATTGTTAGATAAACAACTTTTGTAAAGAGAATTTTGATGAATTAATTATGGACTAAATTGAAAAGATGAAAAATTTATGGAAAAATTCTAAATTTTGTGAAATACATAGGCTGCTATTGATATGTATGAAAATCGACTAGGCTTGAATAAAGATTAAATTGTATGGATTTCATTTTTCAAGCCTAGGGACTAAATTGTAATTAATTAAAAGTATAAGGGAAAAATATTAATTTTGCAAAAGATGTGTTTTCGATTAAATTGAGTTAATTTCATTCGTATAGATTCAGAAAGACCTAATAAGGAATTAGATCGAGGTAAAGAAAAAGTATCAGATTAGTAGCCTTCGTATCTACATATACTTATCGAGGTAAGTTCGTGTAACTAAATTATTTATTTAAATGTTTGAAATTGAATATTGTTGTGTGTGGTTTGTACAAATTGCCATTTATAATTATGATCACATATCCTATAATTATCGAGTCACATTTGAACCTTAGAAATTCGAAAGATACAAATGACATGTCATTAGGGTTCCCGATTTGGTTGTGAGCCTGCATGTGTTGCAGACACACCACAACTCTCTTGAGCTTCCCGATATTTAGCTCATATGAGCTTCTCGATTTCTAGCTCATATGAGCTTCCCGATATATGACTTGTATGAGCTTCTCGTTACTTAGCTGATATGAGCATCTCGTTATATGGCTCGGAAGAGCTTCCCGTTTACATGCTTGTATAAGCATACAAGTACATGAATTGAAGGATTACAGATTTGTACACTACGTGTGTACTACCCGTGTATCCAATGATAATTTAAATGGTTCAACGGGAAAAGTTCTGATATGAAACAATATAAGTTCGAAATGAATAATTACGGGTATATACTTGAATTATATGGAAATGATATTACATGATATATTGAAATATGAGATGGATAATACATGTATGTGAATCTTACCTTGTAATTATGTGCATCCATGTTTATTGGTTATGGAAAGTTTTACACTACTAATATGTTGAGGATATGTGTTTAGGCTTTTGGCCAAATTGGTTTGGTTATATTAGCATGCTTACCTTAAATGTGATTAAATGGTAAGTTAATTTCCTTGTTATYCGAACTTGCTAAACTTAAATGCTTACTCTATGTTATTTTCCATGTTTTATAGTAATTCAGAAGCTCATTTTGGTTGGAACCTAGTTGGAGTAACTTCACACTATCCATTGGCCTTTTCGATATAATTAGTATATTAATTTTGGTCATAATGGCATGTATAGGTTAATTTGGCCATTGATGGCATATAAATGTTTTGTTGGAACTAGCCATTTGAATGGCTTGTGATGGATATATTTGGATGTGTATATATAAGTGGTCTTATCATGTTTCATGTGTGTTTGAAACGGTTGAATGATGGAAATCCTATAGGTATATTTGGTAAATTATGCATATATGTATTTTGCCATGTAGGTGAAATTGATTATTTGGGTGATATGAGTTATGTTGTCATTTAAAGAGCCTAAGGGCATATTGTTGATATGTGATAGTATTACATGTTTAAGTATTGATTTTGACTTGATTTGAATACCTTGTTATGGCTTTTTGATGTCTTAAAATATTAATTTAGGTTTATTAGGTGAGAAATATGGCTAGAAAAATGACCTATTTTTGTCCACACGTGCAGAGACATGGGCGTGTGTCTCAGCCGTGTGTGACACACGGCCAGGTGACATGGTCGTGCGTCCCCTGTATCTTTAATTTGCACAAAATAGAATGCTCACGCTGCCTAGCACATAGGCGTGTGGCTTGGTCATGTGACCCAAGTCAGAGAGCTCACAAGTTTGGACACGGGTTGGGACACGGTAGTGTGTCCTAATTTCAAATGCCCACAGGGTCTGAGACACGAGTGTGTCTCTTGACCGTGTGAGACACACGGCCTGGCCACACAGCCTGTGTCCCCTGTACCTTTGAAACTTTTTGATGTTTTTTGAAAATTTTTTTGAGAAACTGATTTAGTCCCGACTTATTTCCAATGTGTATTTTGAGCCTCAAGGGCTCGCATAAGGG
>CM025249.1:26376971-26390158 GCA_013677275.1 Gossypium schwendimanii
TAATATGAAGTAATATATTAATATACTTGATATTATATATTAATTTTTATTTTTTTTAAATAAGATTAGAAGTTATAGTATTCTATTATTTTTTTTTAAGAATTTGATTTAAATTTCCCCAACCTCATACTTTAAATATCACCTTCCCATACACCTTTACCTCCACTATTCTTAAACACCATCCATCCTCCATAGTGTCGAAACCATCAGCTACTACCAGCCACAACATGCAGCACCTAGACCGCACCAGCCTTCTCCTCGCAAGCACCATTGCTCCCTTGCGCACCAGCTCACATAGCTCTTCTCTTCTTGCGCACCCAACAACTGATGCACCAAGCACCTAGCTGCATGCTTCGCAACTTGTGCTTGCCCTTGCACCTTGCGCATCACCTACTACTCACATTCCAGCCTTCATACACCGCTAATATCCCTTAGCACTCGCGCCTTGCTACTGCCTCTTGCCTTGACCCGTGCACACCCTTGCTTCGCACACAGCACGCCACCATCACAACTTGCTGCAACCATCAAAGAAACCAACCAATCACCCTTCAACCAACCCTAAATTGACATTATTAGCTTCACATTCTATTTATTTTATCGAGTTCTTAATTTTTTATACAAAAGTGGTAAGAAAATTTTCTCCTAAATTTTAATTTGATTTAATTATTTAAATTTTCAATTTATTGAATTGTTAATATTTGACGCCAATTAAATTTTTGGGAAAATATTTGTTTCCATCTTATGTGATGTTTAGGTTAAATCATGCCTCGCAAAAGAAATTGTGCCTCTGTCCAAGTTGAAGAATCACAAAACAAATTCCACTGTGAAGAGGCCAAAGCGAGATACGATAGCATTTTCAGAAATCAACAAATGCTCCCAGAAAAAGGTTTTACATTGAAAGAAAGCAACTATACTAATTTCATGGCGAGCATTCAAGAAGTTGCAAAAGCTTTAAATTGGGAAGTTTTTTGGGAAAAAAACCAAGTGCAGATGAAGAATTAGTTCATGAATTTTATGTAAATTTGACCTCAAGCGAATTAACAAATGTCTCTATCCAAGGAATCAAGGTACCAAAAAATCAAACACTATAATGAATTCTTTGATTTACCTGATTTTGAAGATGATTGAATTCTTCCTTAATGGAAAATATTGAGGCCGAAAAGTTACAAGAATTTCTCGAGGAACTTACAGTTCAGGGTTCTAAATGGATTGTGTCAAAGCATGGAACTCACACTTGTCGTAGAGAATATTGGACACCATTAGTGAATGTATGGTTTTATTTCATCCGGTTCAGCCTTATGCGTGTTTCACATGGGACTACAATTTCAGTAAAACGAATGATGTTGTTATACTCAATTATGACAGCAAAGACTTTGATGTGGGAAAAATCATTCTGAAAGATTTGAAATTGTGCCACTAGATATTCTGGTCCAGCATACTTCCCTCTCAGATAACAATTTTGTGCTTGAAAGCTAAAATTCTTGCAAATGGAAATAAGATAGGTTATAGCCAAGGTACAATCACAGATTAGGACCTCTTTCGAGTAGCAGGAGATTATGTTCTGTGGTAACGAGTTGAATCAACCGAGGATCTTGAAAAAGAAGAAGAAGATCCTAGAAAAATCGAACCAATGTAACCAATTGAAATTCCTGATGAGACATAACCAACTGAACTAGTGATCGAACTTGACATGGCTACCTTAACGTATAGAACTCATTCACCTTACCTAAATTTTCGTGATGAGTTGTCAAAGTTGATGGACATAGTGCAACATATGTAGTAGCAACAACAATACTAAAAAATACAGGACGAATCAATGAGAAGCGCTTTTATGAAAATATTTCATGACCCATTTATTTTTGTGCCTGAATTTCTAGATAATTAAAGCAAAAACAAGGATGATGGAGCAAAAGATGAGTCAGATTGTGAGAGGTCTTCAAATAAATCAAAAGAGGGATATCTTTACTTTATTTTATTTCTTAGGATATTTAAAGTTTTAGGATCAGGTTCTTTTAGGATACCTCTATTTCTTGCATAATAAAATAAGAGGTGGAAATCATTAATAAAATTGAACAAATTGCAAAATAAGAAGTGTGAAAATAGATACGTACATGTCTAGGATTGGATTTACTTAGGAAAAGCTTGGTNTTTAAGCAGTCAAACTTGACTCACCTCCTTTTCCTATTGTCTTACCTGGTGTACAGTATCTATTCACTTCTATATTTTTTATTTCTCTATTGTTTTTAACAATGGGGACATTATTCATCTTAAGTAGGGGGACCGAAAATTGAAATTGTTCTTTTTAGAGTACATTACTCTTATAATTATGATTAAGTTATTTTTTGTTAAAAAATTTGAATTTTTGTTAATTATGCTAAACTTTAGTATAAATAAAGTTCTATTATGTCAAATAATTGTTATGTTAGCTAAACTACGACATAATGTTACTCTTAATAAAGTTTGTAAATCGTATTAAAAGAATTTAAAATCCTTAGAAAGGTTAGGCATGCATGAAAGTTTAAGTCTCTAGAATTGACTTAGTAATTTATTGAGGCGAAATCCTAGGAAGCATGAATTTTTGAAAATGATTTAGGAAAATTTTGTTTGGAAATTTTGAGCCTTTCAAGCCAATTTTAATGAATATTTTTCCCTTGAAACTCAATTTTGAGACTATATGGCTTGATTTTATTTGAACCATTGCAATATTAAGCCACTACTTCTCTCATAGTTTTCTCTAAATTGTCCCAAACACTAGACTCAGTCTATCCAAAATATTCTCTGAAAATAAGTTTAAGGGAGTTGAAAAGAAGTATCAAATGCTCAAAAGATTGTAGTACATATAGTAATATGCCCGAAAAAAAAAAAAGAAGAAGAAAGAAAGAAAGAAAGAAAGAAAAAAAGAGCATATGTAATCAAAAGAAATAAATGTACAAAGAGCATGTGTGAACTCAAATGCAAAATGAGTTGGTGAATTTGAAGTTATTTATTCTGAAGGTCGAATACAAGCTGAATTTAAGGTTTTTAGCCTAAATTTATCTATCTTTTACCTACCCGTAGCCTAGCTACGTTACAACCTATTTAAAAGACCTATTGATTCAGATTTCTTTGTTGCCTACATTAGTGGAGAGAAAGAGAAATTGCTAAGTTCAACATATGAAGACATAAGTTAAACTTAATGATTGCAGTTTAGTCTTAAATAAGTGAATAAAAATTAATTGGTAAGAATTAGCATATCTTTATTGAAAAAGCATTTAGTCTATTCTTGCTATCATGATAATGATTGAGAATAATTCAAACATTATGTATACTTGGGTTGCTAATTTCAAAATTCTTGTTCTTGAGCATAATTATACTGAACTCATAGTTGTAGGGGGAATGTGTTTTAAAGATATCTTTCAAACGTGATTTCAAGAAATTTCTTTTGCAACTTGTGCATTACTCGTGATGAGCAATGAATTAAGTTTGGGGGTGGCGAAACACAAAAATATAGAGACTTTTTTAGCACCTTTTGAGCTCTAATTCGTGCAGTTTCGTAGTATTTTTTTATTGAAATTCATAATTTAATTATAAAATAATTAATTTGCACTTAAATTATTAACATATTTAATTTTAATTTTTTATAATAAATTTTCACAAATTTGGTTTATTTTCGATAGTTTTACATAAAAGGTGAAAATTGGCTCGATAGTCACTTTTAAAGGTTTGAACTGTTGGAGCAATTTTCTCCATCAAGTAAATCAGGAGCAAGGCTAATTATTTTTCCAGCCAAGGATGGTCCAATAATGATTATTATACATATTTTACAATGAATTTTGATCCAAAATTAATTAGGTTAAAAATTAATTATAAACCTGAAAAAGGAAAGGGGCCCAATTGTGCTAGATAAAAGAGGATTGATCCAACAATAATGGGGTAGCCCAAACCGTCTGTAACACCCCAAAATAGGGCCTAGGAGTTTTAGAGGTATTTTAAGAATTTTATCTTTAAAGTTTTTGGAATTTTATGACATGGTATATCGGTGATGTCTTCGATTATGGTTTTTAGAAAATCAAATCAATTTATGCAATAGTGTTGTACCTTTAATTTTAGAAAGAAAACTAATTTGTAAGAGTCAAAATTGTGATCATTTATGCTACATTTTTACCAAATTTTAAGATTGAACCTAATCTCACCACACCTACAGTTTTTCATGAAAGCTTTTCCCCTTAGCATTGGTTTACCGCCCTTACTCTTTTAAGTCCTCCCCAATTGATTTTTGATTTCCAAACTTTAATCCTATTTATTTCTATCATTCCCTAAGCCATTTACCTTCATAACTCTCCAAGAAAACATCCCCAAATACCATAGATTTCATCATCTTCTTCACGTGTGAGTTTTCTAGGTATTTGAAAAACCTTTGTTTTTCTTCCATCAAAGTTAAAAATTCATCTACCCATTAGTTTATAATGTTAATCAATCTTTAAAACTGAATTATTAGCCATTAAATCGGACGTTTTGATTAAAAGCTGAAAATAGATTCGTTAATGGTGAATCTTAGGATTTTGAGTAAAAACTTGGTTTCAAAGTGTTTTTCAATTAGTTTTGACATGATAAAAATGTTTCTAAACTTGTTTTGAAGTTTTGATAAAGATTTCTTGAGTTTTAATGAATTTTTGGAAGATAGCCATAAATATGTCGAAAAAAGTCGATACCATGAATTCAATATTTTATTGTAATTTAAAGGTTGGGAATTAGTCGTAGATGAATTATAAGATGAACAAAATTGGTTTTAGGTAAAAAGACTGAGTGTAGAATGAGATATTTGAATTTAAAGCTTGTTATGTTAAATGTTTTGGTTACATGAGAACTTAGTTTAGGCGTATGTTTTTGATTGCTTGTGGTGGGTCCTTGGCTGATTTTTGAATGTATTATTGTGTGAATTTTTTGTGTTAAAGTTACAGATATGCTAGGACCGTCTACGAGCTAGGAAAGTATAGATTGAGATTTTGGCTTCTCGACAAAAGTGTATTGGTGAGTGTTTGGAATCGTTTCTTGTAGGCACGAGTCATATGTAACTAAGAATTTAGTAGTAGCCTATACCCATACTCTAAATTTCGAGTGTAAGCTTTCTCATACCTATGTTATCTTGTGAACTATGTGCTTATGTGCTTGTGAATATGTGAATTGAGATGGGATGCTATAACATGTGATATGTGGTTATAATAACTATTTTGAAAGTGCAAATGTGTACATGTTATGTGTATGTTAAATGTTTGTGACAGTGTTTTGCTAAAAATGCAAATATACAATGATAGTACATGGATAATTGGTAAGTGATATGTGTTTGTTTCGGATATTTTGGCCTTGTGATCTTGAAACCGTTGGATATAGTTGGCATGCCATAGGATTGTGAGTACTCACCTATATGCACAACAATTTTGGGTGTTGAGGCCCTAGGACATATTGGAAGGATAATGGAATGTGAGTTAAGCTCCGTTCAACGGGACATGTGAGGGGAAATAATGAGAGTGTTAGGTATATGCTTCACTTATGGGATATGTTCGAGTCTCTGAGTTATTTGGTGTGATTGGAGATCTATGTATTCGATGTGCAGTGATAGTGCCCACTTTTTGTTTCATGCCTCAAGAGCCAATTTATCATTATACGGGATTGTGTTATATGATATATGCTTGAATGAGTATGTAAATGCTATGTAAATGAACTAATAGATAATGCATGAATAGGTATTATATGACACTAGACATAAAATTATTGTAATTGTATATATATAGGGTTGTTTTGTGGATGCATAATGACATGTTTGTGTAGTGGTTATTCTAATCATTCACTGAGCTTGTTAAGCTCACCCACTTTTTTCAACATATACAGATTAGTGATGTTTCAATGTGGGTGGTGTGGTTTTTCCGAAGGAGTGATCCAAGGAAGACTTGTTAATATTTTGTAGGTGTTCATTATTTATTTACATTTTGGGGAATAAGGCAATATGGTAGACTTGTTTAGAGCCATGTTAGTTCTGAACATTTTGCTAGTTATTGCTTTTGTTTAAGAGGTTTATGAACATTTATGATGGAATGATGTTTCTTGCTTGGACACGTTTATAACATTTTGAACTATTAGATTTAGCTGTTTGGATGATTATTTATCGAAGTATTTGATGCATGATGTTTAGGAACTAATTTGGAATGGACTAAATACTTTTGTATGTCGTACTGTTATGGTCTGAGCCTGATGTATTGATATTCGTGTTTTAAAAATGATATCTCTATGTTTTGGAACGTGCAGGAAAGTCAGAATAGAGAATTGGTATTAGTACCTTTGCTCAAGTATTGATACTCAGGGTAAATATATCGATACTTTATGATAGGTACCGATAATTTTCGACAATATGATTTTTGTGCTGGAAACAGAATGCAAGTTTGGTATCGATTTTCTAGGTGGTATCAATAGCACTAAAAGAAAATAACGATACCTTAGGGTCAGTATAGATACCTATGTGTTTTACTTTGAAATTTTGCTAAGTGGTCTAAAACCTTGAATTTTTAACATAGTTAGTTACATTTGATACACCCCAAACACGATCGGGATGGACCTACCCGAATTCAAAGTATTACATTAGCTAATGACCACCCAAGACACATCTCGACCTTATAACACCTCAATCTTATCTAATTATTAGTTATTTATTAATGTGAAAGCAAATTATGAGCCAATGTTAAATTTTTCCTAGGTAATTTAACCTAAGGACATTTTCATCATTTTACGATCTGTGGTAAAACTAACCCGATTTTGTATCTAAGTATTTATTGACCCTCTTTTAGTCAAATTATGCAAGCCTAAAAATTTTAGCTTAATTTGAGTCTGTTTACTATGTCTAATTCAAGTTGTATTATTAGGGACTAAATTATAACTTAAACAAATTAGAATACCAATTTAAAGAGACAAAAATTCAAACCACCCTACAAATCCCACACGACCGTGTTCGCATTGTGAAAAATTTTTAGACCAATCGCACAAGCCCGTGTGTGATAGCTTTAGTCTCCACACTCCTGTGTCACTTACCCACACACTCGTGTGGACAGGCACACGCCCGTGTGAAAACTACTGCACCTATTTTTGTAAAAAACTCAATTTAAAACTCGATTTTGCATATTTTAATGGCCAATTAAACCTGATTTGACTATGATTAATTAACATACATATACATACACCTTTAATTGAGTTTATTGAATTCGATTAAGCCTCAATTATATAGAATTAGGCAATGAATTTCATGCATAACGAACACTAAATAAATCAAACAAGTGGCGTACCTTAGTTGCTAGTAAACCACTCCATGGAAGCCACATTTAAACCATCGTTAGTATAAATTTCATGCCTCACACAACGTGTTATCAATCACTGTGTTATCAAGCAACAATTTACCGTAAATCATTCAATAATTAAACTCAAACATGCCTCAAAAGTATGATAAAACCATCCAAAATAAAATGTCCAATGTCCAAAGTCCAATTGCAACCAAAATTAAAATAATTCCCCAGAGTTCCACAATGTCCGATTATAGTCTCTAAAACATGTAATAAAGTCTCCACCAAGCCTAAATCTCTTGGAACTCTCTTTTTCAGCTCTTTAGCTCCTCAAGCTCCAGGGTTATCTACACAAATTTTGAGGGTGTGAGCTTTAAAAAGCTCAGTGAATGTTAATAAAAACGACTAGTAAATCAACATCCAAATCATGCTTAAATCACATCCAATCAATCACCAATTATCAMCCATAATAATGAAACAAGTCAATTTAATTTCCATATGTTTTATCAATATCAAGAATCAATTAGTCATGGCTTACAAATATCGAATGATATAACAGTAATCACATATAAATATATTGGCATGCACTTCTCATGGTTTAATTGGGTGATTATACATCGGATAAACGGATTTCTCAACTCTTAAAAATATTAAATATAGTCCACCAAATTAAGCGGTCCGAAGCACACACTCCCTTATAGTGCCTCAAATAACCCAATGAGTGGAGACTCATGCTCAACACTCCCTTATCTTCTCCAAAACAATCAATCCAGCTAGAGCCATATACTCACAATGTCACAAATAAAGGTGAGTACTCACAAATCTTATGGCATGCCAACTATATACAATGGATCTACCATGCATGTTGCCAATATATTCAGTCAGACATATAATATAAATCAGTCATTATTGTGCTCAATTTGATGTGACAAAATGCTTATGTGTAACATGTAACATAGTCATTTAACATCCAATTAAATCAAACATTTCATTTGCCATTTTCCAATGTTCAATTACCAATTGTAACACCAATATCATGATGAAAAGCTCTAGTAACCATGCTCTAATCATCAAAATAATTAGCCTAATTAAATTGCACAAAGCCACCTAAATGCTTACTTACCATTATTCAATAAAAAATTTAACTCTTGTACATATAATATCAATCTTGCAAAGACCAGCCATTCAACCATAATTAATCAATTGAAATATCAATTAAGCTATTAATTAAAAATAAATAAAGGTCAATTTACCAAATCGACCTTAGAAACACTCACCATACAATTTATTCTACCACAAACAAGTGATCAACCAAGAAAATCCAAGCTTCAATTCCGGTTAGCTAGGTCCTATTCAAGATTTAGAGCTTCAACAGAGATAAAGTAGACATTACCACCTTTAAAAGGCTATATAAACATGAATTTTAATTAACTATACTAATCGAGATCCTCTCACAAAGATACTTTACCAAATTTGTAACATCAAGTCAAAAGCTCGATTCCTTACAAAATTGATCTCTCCAGCCCTCCTAAACACTTTCAATCATCAATACTGGACCAAATACACTTATACTAAGCATAAATTTCATCTTTATATCAATTTTAGAAAATTCCAGAAAATCGATTTATGAAGATGATGAAATTCGAGTTTCTTTAAATTACCTCACATATCATGTTTAATCTTGATAAATAAGATAAAAAAAACCATTTAATAGATCCATTTTGAGTTGATACATCCATTGATTTGTGGATTTCTTCTCAAAATTCAAGATCCACCATTAAAGAACCATATGTTCTTGGAAGAAGATGACATTGATAAAAATCCTTTAATTGACTCTCAAATCATGTAAAAATGTTTCAAATCATCATAAAAACAAGTTTAGGATTGAAGATTACCTTTGATTCACTCAAAATTCGTTGATTGAAAATCTTGATTAAAGAAACTTGAGAAATTTCAGAATATTTTTAGCTACTTTGGAGAATAATTTCGGATGAATTGAGAGAGTATTTTGAGAAGGAAATTGGTTGGATCTATTCTTCGATGATAGATCTTTAAAATCATGCAAAGAAAACAAATTTTAAAGCTTTCTAATCTGATGTAAAATGTGTGAAAAGTGTCCTAGATATATTAGTTTTAAAACTGAAACCACCCACTAGAAATTTAAAATTGGAAAATTTGCTTAATGGCCACTCCCACATTTCCCTTACTTTACCATTTAATCCTTTCCCTCCAAAATTTTAAATTTTTAGGTTTATTTGCCATATAAATACTCTAAATTTTCCATTGTTTTACAATTAATATTTAAATTTTACTCAAATTAGCCCCCAATAAAAAATATTTTAAAATTCTTTTTGAACAGAAATTGATTATTTTCATTGATAATTATTTAAAATCTTTAAAATTAATTTTTCAAAAATATTTTTTTTAATTTTTTAGATTATTGTTTAATTGATTTTAGATGAAATTAACCTCCTAAATTAAATTAATAATTACTAGAAACCTTATAAATTCCTAGTTTCACACTCAGAACCTGAAAGATATACCTGGAATTACTAGACCTAGTTTAGGGATATTACAACATTAATGTATGTCCGGCATGATTTAATGATAATTAATGTATGTATGTCTTAAATCTAGTGAAAATGCAAAGAATAACATGTATCGGCTTTAATAAAATGAACACTGTAATGTACAAGTAGTGGGACAGTGGTGTGACATCTTTACATTCGGGCTCGACGGTCGGGCCAGGTATAGGGTGTTGCACCATCCATATACCCGACCCTATTAGCTAATTTTCACACTTGAAAAATAGCCCTTGAAATCCTCCTTAATGTCATTCAACCCCCTCCACTTTTCATGCCTTTTACATTTTGCCCCAATTTTAAAATAACAAGTTTGAATCACTCAAACTTGCTCAATGCATGGCTGACCAAGGGAGAGGGAGTGGCTGATAATTCTTTGCTATATTTAGCAGCCAATCTAACCTATAAATTCCCCTCTTCCCTTCTTCATTTCACACAACTCATTTCATACACATTTCTTTATTTCCCTATTCCATTTCCTTCAATTTTTCCCATTTCTTTTGTCTTCTTCCCTTGCCGATTCCCACTCTTGAAAGAGAGCTTGTATCCCTCTTGGAGACATTCAAGTGTTCATGAAGGCCTTGAATCGATAGAACAAGCAGAGAAGAAGAGGAGCACACTAGTCTGGCTTCGAAGAAACACCACGATTTGTTTCCTAGTTCCCTTCTTTTTAATTTTTCTCGTTTATGTTGTGATTATAAACATGAATATTTTTTCTATTTTTATTCTAGATTTAATTAAAATGATTTAAATTTAATTCATGTTAGATTAAGTTCATTCTGTTTGCTTAAATTATTAAAACAATGTTTGTGTTGTTATAGGCCTTAGTAAATTGTTCAATTAAATAAAACCATGCTTATGTTATACTTGCATTATAAATTGTAAGGTAAGGAATAAATTAATTCAAATTGAAATTATAATTAATTGACACAGTATTTAATCGGTGCATGTTTAATCTTTTAAGGTAGTTGAAGGTTAAATTAGTGACGGTATTAAACGATACATTAGCCTTGCATAACTTGCAAGATTATTGTGATTAAATTGTTTCAATATAAGAATACGTTGTTACTTCACTTAATCTTTTACTTGCTTATGAGAATTGATTAATTGTTTGAATTGAAATTGGAATATGTTCAAGATATTAATTGATTTAGTAAGCATGTATGTGAAACATATCAAGTTGTCGTGAAATTATTCGTAACAACATGAACATGTGTTTAGTAATTATAAGTTAAGGAATGGAATTGCTCTACCACATTTATGTCATATTGATTAAACTCGTTTTTAGAAATCGTGCATTGAAATTTTTACTTTTTATTTTTCTTAGTTTAATTACTTAGTTTTTAAATCACTTTTTCAAATCAACATATTTTTCCTTTACGAATTTATAAAGTTGCATTTCATAAATATTTTTCTTTCACAATCCTTGTGGGTACAATAACTTGACATTTACTTGTCACTTTATTACTTGTTGCTATTGTGTACACTTGCACATTTCTGTCGTTCTAGTAGGCTATTACATTTCTCCCCATCTTAGAAAATTTTGTCCCCGGAATTCATACCTGTCAAAAATTGTGGACATTGCTATTTCATTACACTTTGTCTTTCCCAAATGGCTTCTTCTGTATTATGATTTCTGCACAATACTATCAAAAATGGGATCCTCTTATTCATTAGCTCTTTTACCTCACTTGCCAAAATATGAATGGGCTCTTCTTAATAAGACAGATTTGGTTTTACCTCTAATTCTTCAATCTGCGCAATATGATTTGGATTAGATCTGTATCTTCTTAGCATAGACACATGAAATACATTATGAATCTTTGACAACTCTAGAGGCAAATCCAATCTATAAGCCACTAGTCCAACTTGCTCTAAGACTTCATATGACCCTAAAAATTGTGGACTCAATTTTCATTTCTAACCAAACCTGATTATCTTGTTGCAAGGAGAGACCTTTAAGAATACTTTATCACCAGCTTCAAAAGAAATCTATTTCCTCTTTAGATCAACATAGGCTTTCTAACGATCTTGTGTACCTTTTAAATGACTATTGATAACTGAAACTTTTTCTTCTATTTCATGCACTAAATCAGGACCTGTTAATTTTCTTTCACTGAGCTCTATCCAACATGTGGCCATTCTGCACTTTCTACCATACAGAGCTTCAAATGGAGACATTTTCAAACTGGCATGATAACTGTTGTTGTACGTAAATTCAACTAGAGGTATATACCTTTCCTAGCTCAACCCAAAATCAATTACACAACTTCTTAACATATCCTCAACTCTTTCATATTGGCCATTTATCTAAGGATGAAATGCAGCACTAAAATGTAACTTAGTTCCTAATGATCCCTATAGTTACTTCTAGAATCTTGAAGTAAACCTTGGATCTCTATTTGAAACTATGAAAGATGGGATTCAATGCACGCATACTATCTTAGAAATATAAAGCTCAGTGATAACTCTTGAAAAGAGTTATATTTAAGGCCTCTAGATGGAATTAATTGTTTATAATTAAGTAAATACATCTACATTTTTAGGATAATTTTAGAAGATTGCATAACAAAGCTCGAATTATGCTATAATGGTCATCATTTATTACTTTTATTACTTGAAGAAGGAAAAGTTGTGGTTGTGGTTGGACAAAGCTGCAGGTAGAAGAAGAGGATGAAAAGGATATAGAAAGAAAAAAAGGGAAGTGAAACATTATCGTAGCAAATGGTGAGATTTATTGTCAACACAATTACCATGGCAATTCTAAGAAGATGACTCAACACTCTATCCACGTCACTCTCAGCCAGCTGGATGTGTACAAGAAAAACTACCATGAAAAAGAGGAGAAAAAATGTGTGCTGGGAGGGACAAATCCACCCAATAAAAGGAGAGAGAAGAAGAAAGAGGAGGAGAATTGGAGTGAGAAAAAGACTGGTGACAACAATTTCTCTCTACGCAAAGAAGAACTCCATTAGAGACTGGTGACAACAATTTCTCTCTACGCAAAGAAGAACTCCATTAGAGAATTCTAGAGAAAGAAAAGGTAGCAGCTTAGAAGAGAGCAGAATAAAGACGTCAGGAAGGGAAAGAGAAATCTATCCTGGATTCATGAGCAATCTGAAGAACTAAGAGGAGCTGGACTGTGGAAATAACTTTCTACAGTTCTACTTTTATTTTCTAGATTGAAATTTCTGCGATTCAAAATTATTTGAGAAATGTTGATGATTGATTTTATTTTGATGTTTACTTTTCCACCCATGAACTAAATCTTTTCTGGGTTGGAGTTGTTTGGGTGAATGTT
>CM025249.1:26393079-26414666 GCA_013677275.1 Gossypium schwendimanii
ACTCAACATTTACTTGTCACTTTATTACTTGTTGCGATTGTGTACACTTGCACATTTCCGTCGTTCCAAAGATTCACCACTACTTGTTGCAGGTAATGTACCACGTGAAAATCCACTGTTTGGTAATGCTGACGATAACACCCTAGGAAATCCACCAGCACAATAACTTCCCACAAACATACAAATGGCTCAGAATGAGAGAAATTTAAGTGATTATGCCTTACCAAGTCTAGACATAGTTTAAGAAAGTATAGCAAGGCTAATGATTACAGATAATAATTTCGAGATAAAATCAAGGATGATTTAGAATAATCTGCAGTTTAGGGGTACTATGAAGGCGGACCCTAATGAGCATTTAAAACGGTTTCTCCAAATCTATGATACTTTTAAATATAACGGGGTCATTGATGATACTATTCATCTTCGGTTGTTCCCCTTTTCCTTGATTGATAACGCCTTTTCTTGGTTAGACTCGCAAGTACCAGGCTCTTTCACAACATGGGATGAAATCGTTAGAAAGTTCTTATTGAAGTTCTTCCTAATTAGTAAAGTAGTTCAGTTAAGATGAGTGATTGTTGTCTTTAGATAGATAGTGGGAGAAGTTTATCTAAGGCGTGGAAACGTTTCAATATGTTGATTCAAAAATGCCCGCACCACAGATTTCTTGAATGGATGCGACTGCAGGTATTCTATAATGGGTTAGACGCGAATGCATAATCTGGATTAGACGAGGTAGCAGGAGGAACCCTTATGAATAGAATATATGAGGATGCTGACGAAATTATTGGAAACATGGCATTAAACTCCTATTAGTGGCCCATTGAATGATTCAAATATGGCAGAAACCTGCCATAGTAAAAGCTACCCAAGAGGATCACAAGTAGCCACTGCTAGTGGATAGACTCAACCGTATCGAACCTTCTTTTACATCGTCTATGCATAGGGCAGAAAAATCGCTCTTTCACTATATCAACAATCCTGCTGGGGAAGTAAATTACATTAGGAATAGGGGTGAGAACTCTTATTCAAATATATATGATCCCGGTTGGAGAGATCACCTGAATCTAAGATGGGAAGGGAACCCAGGAGTAGGTAATAATTTAAATTGCGCTAAAAACACTATTTACCAATCTCCTTATTTGCAGAAACCCCAAGATAGGGCCAACCCAAGTGACCATACTGCATGTGGTCAACGTCTGGATAGAATTGACGAAAAGATGCAGTCAATAAGGACAAATGTCAAACAGGTGAAGTCTAAGTGTACCGACTCCACAAGAACATTGAATAAACTTGAGGATCAAATGAACCATTTGATGAACACGATGGGCGACATCAAAAGATAAATTGGCACAGGTATTTCTAACAATGTAGAAGACAATCCACGAAGGAAAGGTAAAGAGCATGTAAAGGCGATAGCACTTCGATCGGGAAAAGTACTAAGTAGCCCAGAAAACCCTACTCCGGAGGTAGTTATAGAGAATAGTGATGATCCTCAAAATGAATCCTTAAAAGCTATAAAAGAACCAAGGCCAAAAGGTGTAAAGGCACCATCAGCTGAACCAGAAAAAGAAATGCCTAAAGATGTCGAAATCACAAAAATCTCATTCCTTTCGAGACTTGAAGAAAAAAGAAAGAGGGATGAGGACGAATTTGTAAGTTTCTTGAACCTATTTAAAACACGAAATTTTAATCTACCTTTAATTGAGGTAATTGAGAAGGTTCCCAAGTACACCAAGTTTTTAGATGAAATGATGGCACGACATAAGAAAATTAAGGTAGGCGAAAAAGTTAACTAAGTGCGTCTTATAGTGTAATTATTTCAAGACAAGTGCCACAAAAATTGAAAGACCCAGGGAGTTTTACTATTCCCATAAGATAGGGAGTATCCATTTTAGTAGAGCTCTATGTGATTTAAGAGCTAATTTAATTTGATGCCTCTATTAATTTTTGAAAAACTCGGGTTAGGGGATCTTTAAACTACTCAAATAACATTACAGCTGGCTGAAAAGTCCTCAACACATCTGAAAGGGATATTGGAATAAGTTTTAGTCAAAGTGCGAAGTTTCATTATCCCTGCAAATTTTGTGGTGCTTGATTTCGAAGAAGAATGGGAGGTATCGGTCTTGTTAAGAAGACCCTTTTTGGCTACTTCTAGGTCTACCATTGATTTAGAAAAGAATGAATTAACCATGAAAATCATTGGACACAAATATTTAAATGCAGCCATCAATTTAGTGAAGAGGAAAGTTGGAAAAAGTTAAGAGAATAATGTAAAAAATGTATATATTTTTAACGTTCTTAGATCAAGGGACACACTTCCTCATGCATACAAACAGAATAAACAGGTTTAAGGAAAAGGACAAGCGAGCACAAGTGGAATGGCACGATGGACGATTGACTAATACTGACAGCATGAAAGAATCATCCATTAGAGAACTAATGATACTGTCGAATGAGTCTGGTAGTAAAACTTAGAAATATTTAAATTGCTTAATTATTGTAAATTATTGTATATTTAACTAACCACAGAGATTAGATGTTAAATTTTAGGTGTTTACTCAAGACCAAAACATCCTCAAGGATGGAAAGTTGGGCTGACACAGAGTCGGTGTCACAACACAGCAACCCTATGTCACAACACTTTGTGCAAAATGCAGGGATTGAAGAAACCAACTCGACGTCACAACACCACACTCCTATGTCGTGAAATGGAGAACGGTCTTCCCAAATTTCCAAACTGAAAGATGTGTCATGACATGGAACTCCTATGTCGTGACAAAGGTAAGCTGCCAGGGATGTCACAACATGGAGCCCCTGTGTCAGGACATCGTTGCAATTTTTTGCAGGGTTAACCCAGCCTATTTGTGCAACTCAGCAAACTAACACTTTATTTACCTGATTT
The DNA here is from genome assembly GCA_013677275.1 of Gossypium schwendimanii. NCBI lineage: Eukaryota > Viridiplantae > Streptophyta > Magnoliopsida > Malvales > Malvaceae > Gossypium > Gossypium schwendimanii. The sequence goes on from CM025249.1 coordinate 26,395,982, forward strand.
TTAACCCTAATACTCATTATAAACATATTTAACATCTCCTTAACCTCTTAATCTTCTCAAATCTCCAAAAACTAATCACACCTTAAAATTCCTAAATCCAAACTCTTTCTTGCAACTAGTAAAAATCTTTCATCATTAAAGATCATTTGGTGTAGCAAACGAAGGGAGCACACAAAGGAACCAGTTACCAACACAAAGGAATTGAATGCAAGTACTATCATTTTTAGTGTTCGTGTTCACATTCACACGTCTATGAGGTAATGTGTTCCCAATCCTACCCTAAAATCAAAAAAATTCATATAATTTCAATCAGAGGTGTCCACATCAAACAGTTCAAGTACTAGAAAAAATATAGTCACTTGGGTTTCTGGATAGATGGGTTACGTAACTGATATGCCGTAATTTAGTGTAGCAGATTAAACTAGTTTTCGCATTTAAAGAGCTTGAATACAAGCATTTTCTTTATGTTTTAGTTAAACTTTCTTAGTTTTATTTACATTCAATAAAATGTGCAAATTGAGTCTTTTATTAACCTTAGGGGCCGAATGAGGCCTAAGGGTGAGCTAATGCACTTTGTGAGTGTGTAGGAGACTAGTAGAAGGCGTATTACATGAATATTGGTCGCTTTGTTGAAACACGGATGACTCGATGTCACAACATAGGAACAAAATGGAGAAAACTCAAGTCTCAATTTTGTGACACAAACTGATAATGTCACAACATACCCTTAAAGACGTCTCAAGAAAGAGTATATTGCCACCTCTGTTGCTACACAGGTCTTGGTGTGTCGCGACAACAACTCTATGATGGAAATTAAATACGAAGTAGGGGTGTTTTAGTCTGCACAATCAAACCTAAAGCTCGAGGACGCTAACTAACCTAAGGTTAAGGATGACGACCACCTAAAAGCTATAACAAGGCTCCTTTGGCACATGTTATAGACATCATTCTTTTAGCCTAGATTCTTTCTGTAAAATTTGGTTTAGTTTTCTTCCGTTATTAGTTTTTAGATATCTTTTATTTGTTCTTGTTGATTTCAAGATATCTAAAGTGTGGAAGCATTCAAACTCTGTGGATTCGTGCTTAATTTCAATACAATAAGTGTAACACCCATATCCCGTTCCCGTTGTTGAAATAGGATACGGGATGTAACGGGATATGACCAATCAATTTGGAATAGTTAAATACAATTTACATTCAAAAATCCATTTAATTCTATAATTACAAGAAGTAAATCAATATGGAAGAGACTATTCAGTTTTGGGTCTAAAATCGAGCTTTCGAAGCTTTAGGAATAAATTAAGAGCATTCAAGGACAAATTCAAAACAATTCAGAACTTTCAAGAAAAGATTAAAAATTTTCAGGTCAAGGGTACACGGCCGTGTGCCGAGGCCATGTGACAAAGCCCAGCTCATGTCGCTACAATATGGTCATGCGGTTAACCTACACGCCCATGTGTGACGTCACATGCCCGTGTGCATGGACTGTGTAACTCACTTTTTTTGATCACAAGGTTGTGTCGTAAGCCATGTGCCAGCCCATGTAACCTTTGAAAAACCTTCAAACGACTGTGTCGTAGGCCATGTTTTTGGCCGTGTGAAAACTACAACTACACTACTTTTACACACGCTCTGGGCACACGCCTGTATAGGTTTCCCATGTGCTTCACACGGCCGTGTGACAGCCCGTGTCCCAGGCTGTGTGTGCCCAAAAATGTCCAATTCCTAGCTCAATTTTCACCCATATGCTTAAGTACCTAAAATACATTCAATCACTCAATTACATAAACCAAAACCAACTTCAATCACACTCAAACATGTCAATAAACTCATCCAATATGTCAATCAAAGTGTTATCGTTAACATCTCAATACTTTTTATCTCATTTCACTTCCAACTTGCAACTCAATTACATTATATATACATACCATAACAAACCATTACATTATAAACTTTGAGTTATCACATAACCTAGCATTTCAGACCTTTAACTAATAGTCCCATTTAATAACCTGTAGATTCTCACAAGTCATTCAAAACACTTCATAGTATAACAACTTACTCAAACTAAGTAATTGACATAAGTTATACATAAGGTCCTAATAAATGCCATATACCAAAATTGAGAATCGAAATCTTCCAAGGTTCCCGGATAGTGTGATCTTTGACGTTGACCCAATCTTCTTAGTCTTCAAAACATAATCTACAAAATCAACCAAATACAAATAAGCTTAAATCAAGCTTAGTAAGTTCATTTTATAACTAAAAAATACTTTCTAATCAAACATAGCATCAACCAATATTAACATTGAGATTCCTATTATAATCAACCTATAAAAGTCATTACAACCAATTTAGTAGTTCAGTATGCTCAATGGACTTTGCTCGATTGAGCTTTATTTTAGTATATCTGTAGATTTTACTCATTTGAGCTTCACTTAGTTTAACAGAAGAATTTGCTCTTTTGAGCTACTTTTAGTAAAATCAATAGGTATGGCTCGATAGAGCATACTTTCATTATATAATATAACATTCGATAAGAGTATATTAACAGTGAATATAAATATTACTAGGAGCATAAATAAACGTATGAACTTCCTATGACGATTTGCAAAAAATTCCAAAGTACAGGGACTACTCTGTAATTTTCTCATTTCTATGACTATCGGCACATTCTTTCCTGCAATTAGGTCCTTTCATTCCATTAATTAAAATAATAACACAATTTTATCCTTTCATGCAATTAGGTCTTTTTTGGCAATTTACCTAATTTCCCAACTTTTCATTTTTACTCAATTTAGTCCTTATGCTCTAATCATGCAAATTACCCATTTTTCCTCAACACCCATGATAGAAGAATGTTCTATAACTTCATATTAGCCCCTATTTTCAATAATTTCACATCAACTAAAAGCAATTTATCATTTAATCAATTTCGTCCCTAACATTAAAAATCATCAAAAATAATTTTTCAAAGTAATCTAATCTATCAACAAAGCTTCATATTTCATCATAAGCTTTAAGAAATAACCTCATTCATCAATGGCAATTTTCATAACATTTAATAGTTTCACAAATTGATCCTAAATTATCTACATCAAGTTATTACGAACTCAAAAACATAAAAAAAAAAAACTAAAAATGGGCCACAATTCACTTACCAAATCAAGCTTTCATTTTAAAGACATGAAACCCTTTCTTTTCCTATTCTTGCCGTGGAGAAGATAACAAGAAAATGAAAATTTCTTCTTTAATTTAGGTTTAATTTATTATATATACTATGGCATTTTGGTAAATTTTCAACTTTCTTAATTAAGCTTTACTAAATCATTAATTAAGCCTAATTAAACCACTTAATTAAGCATAACCTCATAAAATTCCACTAACTAATTTTCCATGGATAATTGTCCATTTAGTCCCTTTAATTTAACTACACAACCCTTGTAGTTGTAACATCCCGTTTTTCAGTGGTGTCAAAAATAGTGGTTTTGGGGCCACCAAATTCGACGAGTAAGTTCGTAAATATTATTATTTAATATTTATGAGTCAAATATGATTTTTAAAAGGTTTTTGATTGATAATTTATGTTTTATAAATGATTTATTAAGTTAAAGTGATAAGACCCTAAAGTTAAGTGGTTTTAGAAAATAAGGTATCAGGACCTCGTTTCTATAAATTGAGCCGTAAATATTTTTATAAATGTTTACGAAGTGTCATTAAGGTTGTATTAAAGTTTCATTAAGAAATTTTTTAACGTTTCAATAGTTAATTAATTAAAAAAGACTAATCGTAAAAGATGTAAAATACAAGCACTTATTTTCATACCATTCTAATTACACCAAAATAACCTATTTACAAGCATGTTAAAATACCTAATAAAATAGTTTAGTAAAGTATCAAAGTGTACCAAACCAACACATTTAGGCACATATAAATGGCGTTACCCTAAGAGACACAAAAACTACCAACTTCGATGGATAGTGTGAGCTGATTGATTGATCCTTCCAAAATGTCAGCAACAGTTATCTACAAAACAATCCATAAGAACCGGTAAGTTTACATAACTTAGTAAAGTCATAGTATAACATTTACTCTAATACAATTAGACACAATTCATATAGTATTTGATTTCAGGTTTATCATAGTAAAATTGAGGGACGTAAATGCGTTCAGGGGTACCAAAGTACAAACAGGGGCACGTATGTGCAATCAGGGGTACTAAAGTACGAATAGGGACACGTATGTGCAATTAGGCGTACCAAAGTACAAATAGGGGCACGTATGTGCAATCAGAGGTACTAAAGTACGAATAGGGGCACGTATGTGCAATCAAGGTGCCGAAGTACGAACAGGGGCATGCATGTGCAATCATTCAATAATTAACTATAAACATTTAATTAAAGAACTATAATGTAAAACACAAGTAGAAATTCATTTACATATTGAAACACCATGAACTTACCTACTACTCGATTATGAGCAACACGCAGGGGCAAATCCGCTATTTTCCTTTTTCCTCAATTATTATCTTTTTTTATCCAAGTTTTGATATATATAGTAATAAATACAATATATTAATCTCATACATTTCTCACATTCCATTCAATACATATGATCCTTAACTTTTCATTAATTACATATTTTCCCTAAAGTTTTACAACTTTTGCAATTTAGTCCCTTAACCCGAAAATCATCAAATTGATCATTCTCTAGAAATAAAATTACTACCAATTATGCTATAATATTTAATGGTCCCAATTATACATCAAATTCAATATCAAACATTGAAATCTTGACATTTTAACAGTTTAATCCTTAAATCAAAATCTAATAAAAAACATTTTACAAAACAACCAAATATTACAATCAAAGCTTCAAATATATAATTATCATCACAAAAAACCAATATTCATCAATGGTAACTTTCACAAATTTTAACAAATTCAAAAACAAAGGTATATGCTAGTTGGACATAATTGCAACGATCTCAAAAACACAAAAATCATTAACAACGGGACAAAACTACATACCATGCATGAAGAAAAACAAAAACAAAGCTTCCCCCCTTTAATGATGATTTTAGCCAAGGAAGAAGAAAATGAAAAAGATGATAGGTTTTTCATCTTTTCTTTAATTAACATTTAACTTAATTATCAAATTACTTCATTAACCTTTAAAGTTTATCATAATTACATTAAAACCTATCCATGTACATCTACTATCATCATATATGGTATAGTTACCATTCAAGTCCATTAAATTTCATTTCTAAATTCATTTAACCCATTTTAACTAATAGAACTTAACTTTTATACTTTTACAATTTAGTCCTTTTTACTTAATTAACTACTTAAACATTAAAATTTCTTAATGAAATTTTAATATGACCTTAATATATTCCCATAGACATTAAATAAATAATATAATAATAATTTACTCATCGAAATTGTGGTCCAAAAACTACTACTTCTATCACCACTAAAAAACGGGCTATTACACAGCCCTAGTAGGAATACTAAGGAGTGCCATCCACCCCTCTCATACTCTAAGTAGGAAGTTGTTTTCTATTTGAAATAAACCACTACAATACAACAAGGGTTCTACTTTCTCCTCCTATAAATAGATGGCACCGGTAGAGCTATATACACAACTTTGGGAGATTGCTATTCTTCCAAAAAATAGAGAGAATTTATTCTCAAATGTTGCATATGTATTTTTTCCAGAATAACAATTCTATCTGCTTCTATTAAAGAAAAGAGAATTTTCATTTTCACCCCGAAAGGATAGAAAACTTTTTCTAGTTTTGTGTTTCAATTCAATTGGTTCGAGCCTACACTCAAAGCAGTTCATGGTACGAGAGTAGCAGAGAAGATTGTTTGGTTGAAAGCTGGAGAACATTAAGGATCCGCTGATCTGAAAGCAAGGTATGATTTTGGTCTAAGATTTATTATTATAAATATCACAAAATGGGTCAATTTTCAAAATTTTAATTTTTCGTTGTGCAAGAAAATTGTTTTCAAATTGGATTCATTCCAATAATTAGTATCAGAGCTAGGTTGTGCTATATTTATGGTGTAAACATATACCGAATCTCTCTATTCATTTTGTTTGATTAATATTTGATAAGATGTGACATTAATGTAATCATTCGCATGTTTAAGGGAATGTATGTGACTGAATACAATATTATATATATTTGTTATATAATTATTTTTTTCAAGGTTGCGGTTCTTGGGACATAGATCCTGGACTATCATCTCCACATAGGATTATTTTTTATTTATATTATTCTTGTGAGCCGAAATTGGAAATAGGACATAAATGTAATTTTCCAAAAGTAGTCCATGACGAGGAGAAGATAAAGCATTGGCGGTGGAAGACACAAGGAATGTCTTGTAATGAAAAACTATGTAATTTTTGTTTTTCATTCATTTGCTAGAAATAAAACCATGGAAACCTTGGCTAACAATTTTATTTTATTATTCATCTCATTATATATATATGTTTAACAATTTTATATAATATATTATGATATATATGTATGAGATGATTCATAGTTGATCGATTAAAGATAAGAAGTGTGGCAATGAGAAAATACATGTGTTGTATTGTTTCATTCACTTCTTTAGCTTATTTGATTACTATGAGAAGTTTGGTAATAAGAACTTGTATGTCTAGGATTAGATCTGGCAAGGAAATGTTTGGTTTTTAAGTGGTCAAATACGACTCACCTCCCTTTTCTATGATCCTACCTAGTGCATGATTCACATTCACTTATTCAGTTTTTCCCTTAAAAGAAAACCTTTGGAGAATCAAAATTGTTTGATTAATTCTTGAGAATAAACGGATATGAATATTATAAAATTGCCATAGCATGTCATGCATACATAAGACAAGCATAACATATGGTTTAGGAACCAATGTCGCATGTACTTGTCATGCATATATTGATCATACATTCTTGAAACCGAAAATTAAAAACCTTTTATGGTTTCAAAATATTGAATGGGAAAAGGTCCCTAAACAAGACTTACGACCTCCATCAACGGTCTCTTGTGATGGCATGAAATGGACCCGCCCCAAGGGAGACGTTGTCATGTGGATTTCACTGAAGAAACTTCCTGAAAGTAAGCATAATTTTCTTATGATCATATGATAAGTGAACCAGCCCTTGTGGAAGGTATTATCATGTGATACATTAAGAAATTCTGTCTTCAAAGAGGACAACTACTCACAGCATGCTACTCGATGAGATTATTCTAAGATGACTTATTTGTGGTGCATGATGTGATAGGTGTTGAGTTGATGGTTTTAAACTCAAGATCATCTAGTTAAGTAACTCCCCAAGGAGCTATGCTTAAGTTAGAATGATGGCCAAATGTTACACGATTATTAGCACGTGTGAATTCCTAAGAAATTAGGTTCATGTACTAGTTGAATGGAAATTTATGTTCTTACAAGTTGATCATGATCACCCCAATATAGCTCGATTCAATAGGTGTAGGAATTATCGTTTCAAAGGCTTACAAATGTTTTCAATATTTAATGTAAGATGCATTCATCGTCTTAATGCATATCGTAATGTTGCAAAACATTTTCAAACATTTTTCTAATGCAAATATATTAATATATGAATATTTTATTTTCAGTTCGAAAATGGCACCAACACCTTTATTGAACATACTCACTGAAAACAAACTGAATGGAAATAACTATAAGGAATGGAAAAGGAACCTAATAATTGTCCTAAGTTGTGAGAAATTTAAAAAAGTTCTTGATAATAAGTGTCCAATGGCCACTCAATCTAAGGCTAGAAGACGATAGGAAAAGTCTGATGAGATAGCTTATTACTATATGTTGGCAAGCATGTTCAATACTCTATATAAGTAATTGGAGAGTTGCAAGACTGCTAAAGTGATTCTAGATAAGCTAGAAGACATGGTCGGAGGCCAAGCTACCTTAGCTCGACAGTCTCTCATAACTAGCTTGATGAATGCCCAACAAAATACTGGCAATTCGGTCAATCTTTGAGAACACTATGGCACCTTTCAATTGATCAAACAAATAATCAATACGAGGAAATGGATATTTATTCTTGATTGTAACTTTTTGAGTTGACGGTAATCAATGTATAACCTCAATAATCCGTCTTTTTTCTTAACAAACAAAATCGGTACACCCCAAGATGAAAAACTAGGTCAAGCAAAACCCCTATAAATCAATTCTTGCAACTGTGCTTTCAACTCTTTTAACTCTGTAGGAGCCATTCTTTATGGTGCTATCGGTATCGATGTTGTTCCTAGTAAAAGGTCTATAGCAAATTCAACTTCTCTGACCGGTGGTAATCCGGGTAACTCCTCTGGAAACACATCAGGATACTCGCAAACCACTGGTACTGATTTAAGCTTCGACTCAGACAATTTAGTATCCAACACATAAGCAAGATAAGCATTACAACCTTTTCTCACATATATTTATGCTGACATAGTTGATATCACATTAGACAACCAATCCAATTTAACTGATTCAATACAGAGCATTTCACCATTCTGACATTTTAATACAATATGCTTTTGATTACAATTTACCACTGCATCATGCAAAGTTAGCCAATCCATACCCATTATCACATCAAATTCATCAAATGGTAATAGCATCAAATCAACCGGGAAACAATAACCCCGCATCATTAATGGACAATTCTTGCAAATTTTATCAACCTTCACATACTGACCTAAAGGGTTCGATACTTTAACTATGAATTTGGTGGACTAGACAGGTAAATTTTTACAAAACACTAAATTCGTGCAAATATATGAATGAGTTGAACCGGGATCAATTAAAACAGTTACATCAATATCAATAAGAGGGAAAGTACCAGTAATAACATCTGGTGCAGAAGCATCTTCACGAGCACGAATAGCATAAGTCCTAGCTGGTGCTTGTGCTCATGCTTCGAATCTTACAGTAGAGTCTTTTGTCACACCACGGCTACCACTCGTATTTCCAAGATTACGAGGTGGTTTACCTCTTGTAGTTGTGGTGCTCGGCCTCGAAGTTTGAATACTATNTCGAAGTTTGAATACTATCTTTTTCAGGTTTCTTCGAGAAATCTCTAAGATAGTGGTCAAAAGAACCACATCTAAAATAAGCTCCACTCTTCATTCGACATTCACCAAAATGTAGCTTGTTACATTGCTTGCACTTAGGTTTGGTGTTTCTAACACTACCCGCACTCGCTACAGATGTAGCTTGAGATCTAGTACTGGAGCGTCAAGTACCTCTGTCTCTACCAGAGTATCCCACGAAGTAATAAAACGGTCATGAGATTTCTTTGATTTCTTTGACGCTGACTGGTATGACTTTCCCCTCAATCTCTTACTTGGATTTCTGGCTTCCATCTCAACTTGTCTTTTCTCTTTGCTTAGCTCTTCAGCTTTATATGCCCAATCAACCAATACAACAAATTTTTTCAACTCGAGGATCCCGACTAATAATTTTATGTCTTCATTTAAACCATTTCAAACCACTTACACATTGCAGTTTCAATCAGAATATATTCTCTAGCATATTTGCTCAATTGAAAAAATTCTCGTTCATATTCAAACACTGTCATATGACCCTGTTTAAGCTCCAAAAATTTTTTACGTTTCTAGTCAAGAAACCTTTAGCTGATGTATTTCTTTCGGAACTTAGTTTGGAAAAATTCCCAAGTAATCCTCTCTTTCGGCACAACAAAAATTAATGTATTCCACCACTGATAACCTGAATATTTTAATAAATATATTGCACATTTAAGACATTCAGTCGTTGAACAAGATAATTCATCAAGAACTCTGATAGTCTTTTGTAACCAAAACTCCGCTCTTTCAGGATCATCTTTTGATGTAGCTCGGAATTCTTCGAACCGTACTTAGGGATTTTATCAACAGAAGGCTTACCAGCTCTAATAAGTTCTGTACTTTGAGGCATATCGAGAATTGGTTGAGGAACAGGAGGGGGTGGAGGTTGTTGCATAGTTGGGTTTGTTTGTACAAATTCAGTAAACCATTTATTCATCAGTTGGAAGAAGCCTTCTTTAGCCTCTCCTCCTCAGCCCTTAAATATGGGCCTCCTACTACTTGAAGCTGCTCTTTGCATAGAGGCTTGAGCATCACTTTCAGCTTCTTTGGAATCAGCTCAATTGGATGACATTACTATATGAAAACATGTTTTAAAATGGTCAGGAGATATCACACTATCACTGGTTATGTAAAAGCATGTATAGCTAGACTCATATAAGCTACGTTAGTCCAAGAATGGACTAAACCGTAGCTCCAATGCCAATAAATGTAACACCCCTAACCCATATCTGTCACTGAAATAGGGTTACTGAGTATTACCGGAGTTTACAGACCAAATTTCAGACATCTCATATCATATAACATTCATGTCAGAAACCAATCAAAATCAATTATATTGGGTACTCAAAAAAATTTTAGAAAACATCAAAATTTTTCAAAGGTGCAGAGGACACACGCCCTTGTGGCCAGGCCTTGTGGGCATTCTAAATAGGGGCACACGGTCGTGTCCCAGCCCGTGTCTAAACTTGTGAACTCTTTGACTTGGATCACACGTCCAAGCCACACGTCCGTGTGCTAGGTCCTGTTAGCATTCTGTTTTGTGCAAATTAAAGATACAGGGGACACACGGCTATGTCGCCTGGTCGTGTGTCACACACGACTGAGACACACGCTCTTGTCTCTGCCCGTATGGACAAAAATAGGTCATTTTCCTAGCCATATTTCTCACCCAATTTGTCATTAACCTAAATCAACATTTTGGACATCAACAAGCCATAACAAGGCATTCAAATCAAGCCAAAATCAATACTTAAACATGTAATACTATCACATACCAACAATATGCCCTTAGGCTCTTTAAATGACAACATAACTCATGTTAATCAAATAACCAATTTCACCTACATGACCAAATACATATAGGCATAATTTACCAAATATACCTATTCAACCAAACCATCGATATACCTATAAGGTTTCCATCATTCAACCATTTCAAACACACATCAAACATGGTAAGGCCACTTACATACACATCAAAATTTATCCATCACAAGCCATTCAAATGGCTAGTTCCAAAAAAACATTTATATGCTATCATTGGCCAAATTAACCTATACATGTCATTATAACCAAAATTAATTTACTAATTATACCGAAAAGGCTGATGGATAGTGCGAAGTTGCTCTGACCAGCTTCCAACAAAAATAAGTTTCCGAATTACTATAAAACATAGAAAATAACATAGAGTAAGCATTTAAGCTTAGTAAGTTAGTATAACAAGGAAATTAACTTACCATTTAATCATATTTAAGGTAAACATGCTAATATAACCAAACCAATTTGGCCAAAAGCCTAAATACATATACTCAACTTGTTAGCCATGTAACACTTTTCATAACCAATAAACATGGATGTACATAATTACTAGGTATGATTCACATACATATATCATCCATCTCATATTTCAACATATCATGTAATATCATTTCCATGTAATTCAAGTATATACCCTTAATTGCTCATTTCGAACTCATATTGTTTCATATCATAACTTTTCCCATTGAACCATTTAAAATATCGTTGGATACATGGGTAGTACACACGAAGTGTACAAATCTATAATCCGTTAATTCATGTACTTGTACGCTTATACAAGCATGTAAACGAGAAGCTCTTCCGAGCCATATAATCGAAAGCTCATACGAGCCGTATATCGGGAAGCTCATGTGAGCAATTTATCAGGAAGCTCATAAGAGCCAAGTATCGGGAAGCTCAAGAGAGCTGTGGTGTGTCTACAACACATGCAGGATCACAACCATATTGGGAACCCTAATGAAATGTCATTTGTATCCTTCAAATTTCTAAGGTTCAAATAGGATTCAATACTTGTCGGATATGTGATCAATGATTATACATGGAAATTATACAAATCACACACAATAATATTCAATTTAAAACATATAAATATACAATTTAGTTACACAAACTTACCTCGACCAGTGTACGTAGATTCAAAGACTACTAATCCTATACTTTTTCTTTGCCTCGATCTAACTCCATATTAGGTCTATTCAAATATATACGAATGAGTTTAACTCAATTTAATATAATTCATATTCAATTTAATCCAACACACATCTTTGGAAAAATTACTATTTTTCCCCTATACTTTTAATTAATTACAATTTAGTCCCTAGGCTCTAAAAATGAAATTCATAAAATTTAATCATTATTCAAGCCTAGCTAATTTTCATACACATCAATAGCAGCCCATGTATTTCACAAAATTTACAATTTTTCCATAAATTTTTCATCTTTTCAATTTAGTCCCAAATTGATAATTTTATCAAAATTCTCTTTACAAAAGTTATTTATCTAACAACAACCTTTCATTTTCTATCATAAAACTTCAAAATTCAACTCTACTCATCCATGGCAAAACCCTAATACTTTAACGGTTTTGTAAATTAATCCTCGAGATAGCTAGATTAAGCTATTACGGTCTCGGAAACATAAAAATCATTAAAAATGGGACAAGAATACTTACCCAAATGAGCAAAATAAGTTTGCTAAAACTCAAGCTTCCATGGCTAGGGTTTCCATGTTTTTTTATGAAAGATGATGAAAATCGATTTTTTTTTCTTTTATTTAATATTACTTTAAATCTTTAATTTCCAAAATTAACCTTAATATTTTCTTCAATTTCCAATGATGAATAATCATTCTTATCCACTAACTCCTCTAAATGGTCTATTTGATATATAAGGACCTCCAATTTTAAATTCCATAGCTATTTGATACTTTTAACTACTAGAATTTAATTTTCACTCTTTATGCAATTTAGTCCTTTTTATCAAGCTAGGCATGTAAACGATAAAATTTCTTAACAAAATTTTCATACAATATTTCTATCATACTGTATACCATAAAATAATATTAAAATAATTTTTTTTGACCTTGGATTTGTGGTCCCGAAACTACTATTTCGATTTCACTAAAAACGAGCTATTACAAGAACACTCAAATTGTGATGGTGTTCAAAAGTTTGTCAAAGGATTTTGTTGATTTTGGGTTGTATATATTGGCAACAAAAACCTGAGACTTACTAAACTCATGAAGGAGTTACAATCCTATGAGTTGATGTTGAACAACAATTAGCCAGTTCGAAAAGCAAAAGTGAATATAACTGTCACTTCTTCCCCAAAAAGGAAGGGAAAGTGCTCTAAGAAAGGCAAGGCTAAGGTCTCTAGGCCACCATAAGTGGAAAAGAAGAGAACTAGAAAGCCTAAAGACTTATCTAAGTCTAAATGTTTCTTCTACAATAAGAATGGACACTTCAAGGCAAACTATAAAGAGTGGAAGGAATAACTAGCTATGAAAGGCAAAGGTATGGAACTCTTGATGATATAAGCTTGTTTAGTGGAAGATTCAATAGACCACTATGTCATTGATTTGGGAACCATTAATCATGTTTGTGTTTCTTTACAAGGGTTCGAGAAGATGAAAGATATTAGAAATAAGAGCTTATCATTGCGAACCGAGAATGGGACAACTATGGCAGTTGAAGTAATAAGAGATGTACTTATTTATTTTGATAATTTTAGGAAGATTATTTTAAAAGACGTTTTCTATGTACCAAGTTTCAAAAGAAATTTAATTTATGTTGCATGTTTATATAAAGACGGTTTGACCATGACTTTTAATAATGGAATTACAATATTTAGAAATTACAATCTTATCTGTAATGGATGGATGTCAAATAATCTCTATTTTATTAAACCAAATATGTACACACGGCTTGTGACTAAAATATCGAATAAAAGACTTAAAACTTCTCACTCTAATGAGGCATACCTTTGGAATTTGAGACTTGGTCATATTAATCGAGAAAGAATCACTGGACTTGTAAAAGACTACATCTTAACCTTACTTAAAGAAGTTGATCTTCCACAATGTGAATCTTACTTGAAAGCTAAGATGACTAAGCGACCTTTTAATGCAAAAGGAACGAGGGCCGAAAAACCTCTAGAACTTGTGTACACTAACATATGTTGCCCCATGAGCGTTAATGCAAGAGGTGGTTACAAGTATTATATAACCTTTATTGATTACTACTCCAGATATGGGTATGTATACCTGATGCACCCTAAAAGTGAAACCTTTGATAAATTCAAAGAGTTTCATGCGAAAGTGGAGAAACAACTAGGTTTACCCATAAAGGAACTTTAGTCTAATCGAGGTGGGGAATATTTATCTGATGATTTCTTAGGGTACCTTATAGAGAATGGAATTCTATCCCAATTAACCACGTCGGGCACTCCAAAACAAAATGGTGTGGCAGAGAGAAGGAATTGAACGTTGCTAGACATGGTACGTTCAATGTTAAGTTATTCAAAGCTGTCAATCTCTTTTTGGGGATACCCAGCCCAAGTATTGGATAAAGATGCAAAGAAGTTGGAATCACATACAAAATTATGCATGTTTGTAAGATATTCAAAAGGAACAAATAGTGATTTGTTTTATAACCCGAAAAAGAAAACTGTTATAGTGTCAACTCATTCTTCTTTCCTTGAAGAAATTTACATGAATGACTTCAAAACTCAAAGTAAGGAGGTACTCGAAGAGCTTTCAGGGAATATAAAAAAACTCTATGGGAATCATTCCAGAACCAAGTTCTAATAGTAGACCTGCAAATGCTCAGTAGAATAGAGAGCTTCATCGCAGTTGGAGGGTCTCTCATAGGCCTGAGTTCTTCCAATTTGGCAAAAGTGTTCTTAACACTAAGTCTATCAAGTAGGAAGATAATGACCCACTCACATAGTAGACCTGCAAATGCTCAGTAGAATAGAGAGCTTCATCGCAGTTGGAGGGTCTCTCATAGGCCTGAGTTCTTCCAATTTGGCGAAAGTGTTCTTAACACTAAGTCTATCAAGTAGGAAGATAATGACCCACTCACATAGTAGACCTGCAAATGCTCAGTAGAATAGAGAGCTTCATCGCAGTTGGAGGGTCTCTCATAGGCCTGAGTTCTTCCAATTTGGCGAAAGTGTTCTTAACACTAAGTCTATCAAGTAGGAAGATAATGACCCACTCACATATGACAAAGTGGTGTAGAGTGTTGATTCCAACCTCTGAGAAATAGCTATGAAAGCTGAGATGGACTCTATGTATTTCAACTCATTGTGAGAACTTGTAAACTTGTCGAAAGGGATAAAACCCATAGGGTGTAAGTGGATCTACAAGAGGAAAAGAAATACAGATATAAAAGGGGAAACTTATAATGCCAGACTTATAGCAAAAGCTTATACTTAGAAAGAAGGTATCGATTACGAAGAAACCTTCTCTTCTGTTGTCATGCTCAAGTTAATCCACATATTTCTATCCATTGCATCGGCTCTCGATTACAAGATCTGGCAAATGGATGTCAAGACAACATTTTTAAACAGCTATCATGAAGATAGCATCTATATGATGCAATCATTGAATATATAGCTAAAGGAAATGAGTATAAAATTGGCAAACTACTTAGATTCATATATAGACTCAAGCAAGCATCCCACTCATGGAATCAAAGATTTAATCAAGTGATTAAGAATTTTGGATTTGAGCAAAATGTAGATGAACTTTGTGTTTACAAACGTTTAGATGATGGAAAGGTGGTCTTTCTCATTCTATATATCGATGATATTCTACTTATTGGAAATGATGTAGGGATATTGTTATCGGTTAAACTGTGGTTAACCTAACAGTTTAGCGTAAATTACTTGGGATAAGTGAATTTTGTTCTAGGTATTCGAATATTAAGGAATCAAAATAACAAAGTGATAGCATTGTCTTAGGCTTCATACATAGACAAGATATTGGAGCATTATATAATGATTGATTCGAAGAAGGGAAATCATTCATTCGTATTGGGATTTCATCTTTTTAGATGATTGTCCTAAGACATCGAAAGAAAGAGAGAACATGAGAAAGGATCATTATGCTTCAGAAGAAGTCTCATGTATGCTATGCTATGCACACGCCCAGATATTTGTTTTGCAGCAGGGTTGGTAAATTGATATCAGGCGAATCCAAGACCAAGACACTACTAAGCAATTAAGCATATACTCAAGTATTTACAAAGAACGAAGGATTATATTCTTGTGTATTTCAGAGATCTCACTCCTATCAGATATATTGATTCTAACTTCCAAATGTATCGGGATTTGAGGAAATCAACATCGAATTGTACTTTTGTCCTAGGTGGTAGGTCTATTGTATGGAAAAGTGTAAAGCAAACTTGTACTGCTAACTCCACTATGGAGGTCGAATATGTGGCTACTTTTAAGGCTACCAATGAAGCAATATGGCTTTGAAAGTTCCTCATGGATCTTAAATTCGTTCATAGTATAGAAAAAGTTATCACACTATATTGTGACAACAGTGTGGTAATAGCTAATACCAAGGAGACGAGAAACCACAAGAGGACAAAACATATCAATCAAAAGTATCATATCATAAAGGAGGTAGTTGCAGACAGAATCGTGGATATAGTCAAGGGCGTATCTGAGGACAACCTTGTGAACTCATTTACCAAGACTTTACTAATTTGGAGTTTTGAGAAACATATGGAGAGCATGGGAATATGAAATATGACACATTTACTTCATTAGGGCAAGTGGGAGAATGTTGGATCTGGTGCCTTGACGTTATCGAAAAGTGACAAAACAATCACCCACTAATATTTTTTGTTACAGGCCTAACGGGACAAGTGCCATGGCCAGTTAACTAGCTGACGTGGATAGATAACTAGCCACGTTAGACATGACCATGGTGGAAACCCACTCAATTTAAGAACCCTAGCTGGACAGTAGAAGAAGAAGAAGAAAAGGAAGAAGAAGAAGAATAGACTATAAAATCCCTCTCAAAGTCTCTAACGGCCCTAATACAACCAGCAACACCAATAACAAGTGCTCCAACCACCACCACTTGCACCACCACTAAACCCACTGAATCATCCGATATAATCACAACCGCTACCAATGCCGCCACTAAAGTTGACAGTGCAACAAAAGCCAATGTTGAATGTGATACACCAGCCACCTTCTCCAACAAGCTGAGCAACCCAACCAGTACTAGTAATGGTATGCAACACTACCAATGGTGGACATCTCTCACTGTCTTGCTTTAAATATCCTATCTTGATTTCCTTCATTTCTTCTTCCATCATCGTTATTTTCCCCCATATTATTCTTCTTCCTCTAGTTGTTGTTGTTGTAGATAAATCTTAACCTCTCTCAACATTTTATCCCTTCGACATACAACCGATTTGTACATACTCATCACTAGATTCAGATCCTCTCAAAATTTCTCATCAAATTTACCAACAACGAAAAATTTTTATAAAACTATTTTTTGATCTATTCGATTCTCCTTATATTTGACCATAATTTTTTTACCGATTGCAAGTTCAATTGAAGGATCGAAGGAGAAATTTAGGGTTTCTCTTTACTTTTTGGGACCAAATTTGTTCACATAGATCTGTGCTCTTTTTTAGGGAGTATTTGGTTTAAAAAATTGAAAAAAAAAACCCTAATAACATATCTCTTTCTTCTTCGTTTGATTGCTTTGTTTTTTTAGTTCGTATTTCAAATTTTTCCCAAAAAAATTACAAAAAATGACTTTCTTATGGTTTGCTTTTTTCAATGATCTAGAAACACGAAATGATTAGCAAAGGAAAAGGGACAGTGGGGGAGATAGAGAGGGTCGGATTCTTGTAAGGTAAGAGACCTAGGATTGTGTAGAAATCGCCATTGATGAATCAAAGGTGACCTAAGTAGGGGATTTTTCTTTCGGTGACCTGAGTAGGGAAGTTTTCTTTCTTTCATTCTTTCTTTTTCTTCTTCTGCCCAGCCCAGCTAGGGTTTTTAAATTGGGATAGTTTCCACTGTGGGATGCCAACGTGGCAAGTTATCGGTCATTTCAACTTTCCGTTTTTTCTATAACGAAAAATGAACGTTAGTGATCGATTTGTCATTTTTCTAAAGTTCTGTGATTGAATTAAAAGTTGAAGAACTATTTTGTTATTAGAACTAAAATTGAGTGACTATTAATCTATTTTACCTTAAAAAAATTACCATCACAAATAAAAGAAATCTCACCATGGTGACCTTTTCCCTTATTGCCATCACCATCAATACTCCACTGTATTTTTGTCTCTTTTCTCAGTAAATTCTTGGATAAAAGGAATTTTAAAAAGCAAGTTTTGACATGGATTTTCTTCAAGACTTGAAGTTTTTTAAAATTGTTTTCTTAAAAAAAAAAAAAGTTTGATCTAGAATTTAAAAAAAAATATATTATTTGGTTTGTTTTGATTCGGAAGGTGAAAGAAACCAAATTTAAGGTTAAAAAAAAAAAAAGTCGTCGGAATTTGAGATTTATCACTGGAATCTGAAAAATTATTATTTTTCTGGTGAAACATGGGTTTTCCCGTCACCAGAATTCATGTTTTGAAGAACAAAGAGAAGAAATAAAATAGGGTTTTTTACAAAAATAATATAAAAAAAACAAAAAAATTACCAAAATGTTATACATTTTTTTTATTTACCAAAATATATATAATTTTTTTTATTTACCAA
>CM025249.1:26431658-26455781 GCA_013677275.1 Gossypium schwendimanii
TATAATTTTTTATATATTAATTTTGTAACTTTTTTATATATAATTTTTTGAGATGTAAAGTTAATAATTATTTAATTTGAGTTTTAGAGGTATCATATATATATCAATTGTATATTCTAATTATTTGAATTGCAAAATTCAATTCACATCATAATCAAAACTCGAACTACTCGGTTTGATTAAATATTCCAGTGCATTATTTTTTAACATTGATATATCCCGGGAATCCCAAGATATATGATGGTTGAGTGGATAAAAGTTTTGGTTGAAATTCTTAGAGAGAAAGCACTCCACTAAGACCTTTTTTCAGTGCATGTTAGAGAAAAGCATTGAAAGCGCCTCCAACTAGACGCGTTTTCAGCTAATGTGGTAGGAAAATACATCCTTTTGGAGTTGCTTTTTGTGCTTTTCTCTGGCATGCACTAAAGAAGCGTCCTACATAGAGCTCTTTCTCTTTAAGAATTTCAACTCCCACTAGCTTGGGAAAATTCTCTAGATCAATTGGGACTCATCCCCGGGTCTATAAAAGCAAGATATTTCAAGGTTGATTGCCATAAGACATTTACGAGCAAATAAAATTGAAAGATTAGAAGAAGAGAAGGTCACAAACTAGGGGTAATTTTAAGCTACCACGTTATTTTGCATAAAGTAAGGATCGTGTATTGTTTTTCATATTTAATTACAACACTATTTCTCTATATGATTTTTTTTTGTTTCGAACATGTGGTGTAGGTTATTTCGTTGAAAATAAGTGGATGAATTAATGCTATTGTTTATTACGATGGTGAAGTGCGTGACATTTAGAGTGGGTTTTTTTATTAGAGAACACAACGAGGTTGACTTTTAACTAGAACATACAATTGCCAAAACTTTGGACAATAATTAAGTAGGAAATCGTTAGATACAACCAGATGAGAGTATCATCCCTTAAATATTGATTTTATGCTTCTGTCGACCCTGTCAGATATGGCGCTTTCGATATCAGATGTGTGAGGGGGTTAGAAGGGATGGTGCTAACTCATATTGACAGTGGATCACCATTTCTTGAGTTATATACAGAGTTTGCAAGGACAAATGAAGTGATCCAACATCAAGAATGGGGTAAACTTCCACGTTGCTACGTCTCAACCTGATAAGCTCGAGGTGAAGTGCGCAATACAAGACAACAGATATGCATGGAAAGTCATAGCTTCTGTTAAGAAGAAGACAAGGTTATGGACCATAAAGAAATATACCACTCCGCTTACGTGTGTTGCCACAGGTACTGCATCAAGAGTATTTTTTATTACAACGAAAAATGATCCGCTTATTTTAATATATCTGTGTTATTGTAAGTATTTCACAGGATTATCCAAAATTGGTTTTAGATATGATCGCGGACATAATACTACCTATGGTAAAAGCAAGTCCCAATGTTACTATGTCAATTTTAACTGCAAATGTTCATAGCCAGTTCAAGTACACGCTATCAGTTGCAAGTTGTGGATTGCAAGCAGAAGGCATTGGAGAAGATGCATAATGGGTGAGACGCATCGTATAATAATTTATGGCAATGGTGTCACATACTGAAGAGTATGTTCCAGGTTGCGTAACCGGTCTAGAAATGGGGCCTTCATACTACAATGATCAGTTGCTCGATAGATGCTGATTGTTCCACTGTTTGTTTTGGACTTTCAAGTAATGTCGACAGGTATTCCAGTACTACAAACCATTGGTACAAATCTATGGTACCTTTATGTACGGGATATACACCCATCAGTTGTTATTGGCTATGGCACAGGACGATAATCAGAAATTCCTACTGATTGCCTTTGCAATAACGTTAGGAAATTCAACAACGATTGGGATTTCTTCCTATCTAGGTTGAGGAGGCATGATTGCGTGATCTCCAATAGAAGACCTGGAATACTGGCCGTAATTGAATGACAGGGAAGCTTTTGGGACCGCATACACCATAGGTATTGCTTAAGACATGTTGCGTCGAACTACCACTGACAGTACAATTCTACAGCTCAGGGCGCACAAGTGATCAACATGGGTTTGTATTCGCCACTATATCAATTGTTTGATATTTAACGGGTCAGCAGATGTACTGATTAATGGATAACCTATTTCATTTTCTAGGTAGGGTACGAACTTTTTCGACACCAATTCTGTGAAATGTTGGAAAACTTATGGGTTGTTAACGATGCAAGTGGGAGTTACCTATCCAACATAACCTTTGATCAGTGGACACAATCATATGGTGGGGGTCTACGATATGGGCACTTGACAACAGACCTGGCGGTCGAACTGCCACTGATAGTACAATTCTACAACTCAGTGCGCACAAGTGATCAACATGGATTTATATTTGTCACTATATCAATTGTTTGATATTTAATTGGTCAGCAAATGTTTTGATTAGTGGATAACCTATTTACTTTCCTCAACAGGGTATTAGCTTGCCCGACACCATTTTTGTGAAATGTTGGAAAGCTTATACGCCATTAACGATGCGGGTGCGAGCTACCAATCCAACATACCCTTCGATTAGTGGACCCAATCGTATGATTGGGGTCTACGATATTGACATATGACAATAGACTTAGCGGAATGCATCAATTTCGTATGAAAGGGAACACGTCATTTGCCAATAACCTCGGTTGTCAAAGAAACATATTTCTCTTTCGCTGAACTTTTTCCAAAGTGAGCGGCTAAATATGTTGGATAGATGTGGGGTTGCCACGTTTGGAGAGAGGACGTACTGAAAAAAATAGGAAGGCTAAAATACGAGCGAATTGTATGCATCCAATGTGTCACTTGTGCGAAGACCTACTGTTTTGGGTTACAGGGTTCGACAGACTAGACCAAGGTATTTTTGTCGCGTGTAAAATGATGTGCGATTTTGTGCAAGTATACATGCCAGTTCAAGTAATAAAGTGATGGGTGAATATCGTTACCACAAGAATCAGATTGAGGCACAAAATTGATCAAGTTATTGTAATATGGTTAATGTTATGGCAAAACTGATGAATAGGATGATATGGTAAACTAAGGTAAGTATGCAGTGATAATTCAAAGCAATGATGATGTATGCGATATATGGAATTGATGAATAATTGAAAATGTTATGGAAAAGTGAGAGTAGAAATGTAAGGGTAATAACGAGAGTGATTATCCAAATAGAATATAAACAAAGAAATAAACAACTAAATATGAAGTGGAAAAAATACTATGACAAAGAATAAGGATAGATGATGTTGATTCAAAAGGTCGGGATTACCCAGAATTGACCCTTACTGTCAATAATGCATTGGCAAAATCGTATCTACTTTACTGCACAGAAGACTTCTAAAATGGTCTGCCTCTCGCGAGAGCAAAACCTCAAGTTACCTTGCCTGTTTCTATAGGCTTTTTAAATATCTTGCATGGGTTCCCTCTGTATGATTGTGACTCTATGTCTAGAGTTGACTACAAGTGTCTATCGAATACTTGCCCATTTTATTTAATTTTAATTCAACCAATCCAATCATTTTGGAATTAGAATTAGTTTATAAGTAGGCGAATAGTCTTCTATGTCTAGAGATCATTTGACTTTTAATTAAGAAATAAGAACAATTAAGTGAAATAGTAAAGTAAATTAGATATATACTGCATCCATAAAAACAATTTAAGGTTTTATCGAAAGTAATCCCAACCATATGAGATTTAGCTCATGGGCTGGGAAAAAAATCCAAACTAAAATATTATCCAACATTGTGTTCAACTACTTCAATTCAATCTTTCGAAGGAACACTAATGGCAATAACGAAATAATTTCGGGAAACAGCTTTTGCTTGCCCAATCCACACTTCGACAGCACAGCATCCTGTGATGCCTAAGAAGGACTACTTTCGACCTCCTTTTCTTTGCTCAGCTGAACCCTTATTCATGCTTAAGAATCTCTCCCACCTTTTTTGTTCACCTTTTTGAGGTCCCTTTCATTGGCTTTTATAGACAGATTAGGTTGGGGTTGGCTAACAGCTCGTGATTATCTTCTCCTCTTTTAGGGGGATTTATATGGTACAAGTTTGAATTTGAACTGGGACTGTTGCCCAAAAAATGTTGACTTGGTCTTCCCAGCATCACCACAACATCTGTGTTGGCAAAACTGTTTGCACTTTACCCTGATAAAACTTCACTCATTTATTTCCTTGTTCCAAAACCTGTTCTTGTCACATCATCAACATAGTCCAAGTCTTAATGCAATATTAAAAATGCTAACAAAAATATCCTAAAATTTAATAAAATATACTTAAGTACAAGTAATTAGTTAGGTCTAAAGGCATGAAATATAAGTCTTTTCAAGAGTTATCACACCCCCAAACCTGAGTTATTGCTTGTCCTCAAGCAAAATACACCTAAATGCGTGAATGCTCCCATTTTACCTTGGCAAAAAAAACCTTTTTGTACTGCTTAGCTATTCAAAAAACAATTTATACCTCCATTCTCAGCAATCTTCTCTTTTCCTAAAATTGATTCGAATGTCAAAGGTATGTTCTGCAAAGGCAGTGCAAAAATTTCTCCCTAAAAATAAAATTTACTAAGTACCAATGCATTCTTTCTTTCATCCTATAGGAAATATATTTTTATTCATTTAGTTCATTCGTTACCTAAACAGAAGTTACTTGTTTTAAGCCCATATCAAAATATAATATTCACATTTTCATATATTTATTCTCCTTTTTTCTTTTCCTTTTTCTTTTATTTTTCCTTTTTCCTTTTTTAATAGGAACCATATTAGGGGATTTAGTCATGTCACAAAAATATTTTTGACTTAACAATCATGATGGAGCATACACCAAATTGACGAGTGCCTCATCATGTCACAATTTAAATCAAAAGTCACTCATGAAGCTATGAACTTTAACTAAAAAGATGGATGAAGTATAAAACTACTTCATTAGCTACTCAGTCCTTTGCTACAACGGAATGCCCTTAAAATTTTATCACACACTCTTACTGAAACCCTTGTTTCTAATTAACAGTACGATGGAGCAAACAAAGTGATGCTGACCTACTTAGCAACTTTAAGCATTGGAATGCATACTCATTTAGCTCATCATCGAACATCATAGAGAAAAATTGTACTTCTTATAGACAAAGCATTATTTCAATAATTATTATGCCATGACAAAATATCCTATATACCAAAATGAAAATACTAAATACAAGATGCAACCTAGATGCACAATACACCCCCAAACCTAAGGGATGCATTGTTCTCAATGCATGTAAAATCGTGAAAAATATATAAGAAGTATGAATATGCACACAAAAAAGAAAAATAATAATAATTATGCAATGCATGAGAGAAAAAAACAAAAACTTAACTTTCTTAGACTAGAACGTTGGCACTTCATTCAATTCTTTTTTTGTGGACTTACGAGAACTGATTTTGTATCGCATCTTCCTTTTCCGTTGGTCAACTTCCTCACCTTCTTTGTTGGTCTTTGTTAGTTCATCGATTAGTTGATCGATTGCTTGATCCTGTGTAGTCATGGAGGTGGGAAGATGTCGGTACAAGATTTTCTAACTAGTCAACTCTTTTATTAACACTTCATCATTCAGTTTGTCATGGCATAATGTTTTCGTGTAATGCTGCAGCAAACTACTGCTTAGTACACACTACCAAATCCTTCTTTTATTCTACTCGATTTGCTTGTCACGCGCTATAGGAGCACCTTAGTAATGCTTCAAGCGTTGTCCATTAACCTTGAATGTAGCCCTTATTCTTAGGTCTTTAACAACAACAACACCATGCGAATACACTTGAATTACTTCAAAAGGTCTTGACCATCAAGATTTTAACTTACTAGGAAATAATTTGAGCCTGGAATTGAACAATAATACCTGTTGTCCAGGTTCAAATTACCTTGGCAACATTCTGGCATCACATCGTTTGGTCTTTTCCTTGTACAAATGAGCATTCTCATATGCTTGTGTTTGAAACTCTTCCATCTCATTCAATTCTAGCAATCTCTTACCTCCAGCAGCAACCTAATCCATGTTCAGCTTCTTAATCACCCAAAATGCTTTATACTCAAGTTCAACAGGTAAATGACATGACTTATCATAAATAAGTTTAAAAGGTGACATCCCTAATGATGTTTTAAATGCAATTTGGTATGCCTATAAAGCTTCATCCAATCTAGTAGACCAGTCCTTTCGAGATGGATTCACCACTTTTTTAGAATTTGTTTAATTTCTCTATTAGAGATTTCAGCTTGGCCATTCGTCTGAGGGTGATATGCCTAAGGCATTGGCCATCAGTTTGCAATTAAAATGGGATCCCTCGTCACTGATAATGGCTCTCAGTGTACCAAATTGTGTGAAAATGTTCTTATGCAAAAATTTCAATACCGACTTAGCATCATTAGAGGCTTGGGCTATTGCTTCTACCCACTTAGAAACATAGTCTACTACCAAAAGTATGTATACCTTGCCCACGGATGGTAGAAACGAACCCATAAAGTCTATTCCCCATAAATCAAACAGTTCAATCTCCAATATACTTTGCAATGATATTTCCTATCTCTTAGACACATTTCCTGTTCTTTGACAACTGTCATAGACCTATAAAATTC
Source organism: Gossypium schwendimanii (assembly GCA_013677275.1). Classification (NCBI taxonomy): domain Eukaryota; kingdom Viridiplantae; phylum Streptophyta; class Magnoliopsida; order Malvales; family Malvaceae; genus Gossypium; species Gossypium schwendimanii. Next base: position 26,438,267 of record CM025249.1, read on the forward strand.
ATGAGCATCTTTAAATAAAGTTGGCTAATAGAATCCTGACTGGAATGCCTTGGCAACTGTTTTCATTCCTCCAAAATGTCCTCCATATGGGGCTGAGTGATAATGTTGTAAGATGCTATGCATCTTATCGTTGGGGACGCACTTTTGAATTATTTGATCTGCACAATGCTTGAATAGGAATGGTTTATCCTAATAGTATTGTTTGGCATCGTGAAGATATTTGTGTCTTTTATGAGCATTGAAGTCAGGTGGCATTACACCACTTACAAAGAAGTTTACTATGTTGGCATACCAAGGTAATGCCTTGGCAATGAGTAACTATTCATCTGGGAATTCTTCCTTAATAAGTTTCTTGCTTTCATCTTCATTTCCCGGTTCTACTCTTGACAAATGGTCAGCACTTGATTTTTGGTTCCCTTCCGATCTCTAATTTCCAAATCAAACTCTTGTAACAAGAGTATCCACCTAATCGACTTGACATCTTTCATCTGTACCAAGCACTTGATATCCAAGTGATTTGTGTGTGACATTTGTTCCTACTAAATAAGAACGAAATTTATCGAATGCAAAGACCACTACCAGTAATTGTTCCTTCGCAGTGGTGTAATTAAATTAAGCCTCTACCAATGTCATACTAGCATAATATATTGCTTGTAATACCTTGTTTCTTCTTTGACCCAACACTACTCCCATAGCATAATCACTGGTGTCGCACATGAGTTCAAAGGGCAATGTTCATTCTAGAGCAACCACAATCGGTGCTGCTACAAGTCGCTTCTTAAGTTCCGTGAAAGCTTGCAAACATTGATCACCAAAATTAAAAGGTTTATTCCGTTCAAGTAAAGTACAGAAGGGTTTAGAGATTTTCAAAAAATCCTTGATAAATCTTCTGTAAAATTCTCCGTGTCCTAGAAAGCTTCTAATACTCTTAACATTGATGGGCCGTGGCAATTTTTTGATCACTTTTATTTTTGCTCTGTCTACTTCAATTTCTTATTGTGACACCCTATGTCCCAAGACAATGTCTTCACGAACCATTAAATGACATTTCTCCCAGTTTAATACTAGATTCGTTTCTTCATAGTGGCATAAAATCATCTCTAAATTTCTTAAGCAATCTTCAAAATTATTTTCGAACACAGAGAAGTCATCTATAAAAACTTCAAGAAAATTTTCCACCATGTCCGAGAATATGACCATCATGCAGCGCTGGAAATTTACCAGGGCATTGCATAACCCAAACGACATCCGTCTGAATGTAAAAGTACCATATGGACATGTGAAAGTTGTCTTCTCTTGATCTTCAGGTGTTATGACAATCTGATTATATCCTGAATAACCATATAGAAAGCAATAAAAAACCTTACCAGCTAATCTATCCAATATTTGATCGATGAATGACAAAGGGAAATGACCTTTCCTAATTGCCTTGTTAAGCCTACCGTACGAGTGGGTATGAGCTCATTGTTGTCATTACTTACTACCATGACACCCCCTTTATTGGGTACACATTGCACAAGACTTACCCACGAGTTGTCTAAAATTGGGTAAATAATGCCAACATCAAGCCACTTGATAATTTCTTTATTAAAAACTTTCTTCATAATTGGATTCAGTCGTCTCTACTGTTCAATGGATTTGCTATGGCAATCTTCCAACAAAATTTTTTGCATACAAAATGTAGGCATAATTCCCTTTATATCGGCAAGGGTCCAACCCAGTGCTCTTTTAGATCACCGTAACACTTCTAATAACCTGTCCTCTTACTCAAGTGTTAGCTTAGTAGAAATTATAATTGGAAAAGTACTGTTTTTTCCCAAATACACATATTTTAAATGTTGTGGCAGAGGCTTTAGCTCTAGTACGGGAGATTCTTCTACAGATGGTTTAGGAGGCTTAAAAGATTGATCTGATAAATCCAGGCCTATCCACTATCTGCTGGGCTTCCATAAATTCACCAAGCTCCTCAAATCGTCTTTACTGTCAAAATTATCATAGCAAAATTTTGTAAATTCGTCCACTGTTGTTTCTATCAAGTCAACGGTGTGAATTTCTCATTCTCATCCGCGCATTTTAACGCATCAAAGACATTAAAAGTAACCTACTGATCATTCACTCTAATGGGTAGCTCGCCTTTCTACACATCAATTAGAGTCTTGCCAGTAGCAAGAAACGATCTTCCAAGAATAATTGGTACATCATGGTTAGCTTCACATTCTAAAATAAGAAAATTTGCAGGAAAGATAAATTTATCCACCTTTACCAATACATATTCAATTTTACCTTCTAGATGGGCAGAAAATCGGTCAGCTAATTGTGATGTCACTGTGGTAGGTTTTGCTTTCCCAATTCCTAGTTTCTTAAAAATAGACATAGGCATTAGATTTATACTGGCGCCTAGATCACATAATACTTTTCATACATAATGATTTCCAATTGAACATGAGACAGTAAAACTCTCTAGGTCCTTTAACTTTGGAGGCAGCTTATTCATCAACATTTCTGCACACCATTCAGTGAGAGCAACAGTCTCAAATTCTTCCAACATGCATTTTTTTGGCAGTATGTCTTTCATGAATTTTACGTAATTGGGCATTTACTCCAAATTTTTTACTAGCGGTATATTAATGTGGAGTTACTTCAAAACCTCAAAAAATCTTTTAAACTAAGCATCTTGTTTGGAATTATGAAATCTCTGTGGAAAAGGTAGAGGCGATCGTACTTCTAGTTGTTGATATTATTTTGCTGTGGCATTTTTGTTGGCAACTTGATCTGGTTTTGCCACAACATTCTTCTACTTACCCTTCTTAGATGCAGTATGGTTTTCAGATGATTCTGGGATCTTTACCTGGTTGTTACTTACATTATCCTCTCTTAACGCGGCATCGTGAACAACATCACTCAACTGAGTCCCGCTTCTAAAGGTGATAGCCTTGCACTACTCCTTGCCTTGTATTCTTGAATTCTTGGTATCACTTGGCAATGCTCTTTGTGGCCTTAAATTTAGAGCATTCGCTATTTTCCCCACTTAATTTTTAAGCGCTCTGAGAGATGCAGCATGACTCTGAATTACAGTATTATTCTTAGCCATATATTTCATTAACAAAACTTCAATGGAGGTAAAAGATGATACTTGACCGTATTGAGTATTTTGCCTCAACATGGGTTGAACATAACCAGGCAGTGCATTGTTGACATTGTACCTTACAGCATTGTTGAAATTTTTTGCATTTTGATTACCCCAACTGAAATTCTAATGCTACTTCCACCCTGAATTGTAGGTGTTGGAATATCTATTGCTATTTTAATTGGAATTACCCATGTAGTATACTGACGCTGGGTTTGATGGGCATTAGTCAAACATATGATTTTCCCCGCAATAAACACATGACAGCTCTGCTGATTTCATCTCATGGACTACAGTTGGATTTTTCATGGTTTTAATTATATTAGCTTGAGAAGATACTTGGGTTGTTAACGAAGTGATTGCATCAAGCTCGATGGTAATGGCAGCTCTCTTACCCATCCCAACTTTCATGGTCGGATGCTGATAATCATTGTTGGCAATCCTTTCCAATATCTCATATGCATCATTATAAGTTTTATCCAACAACGTACCATTGGCAGACGCATCAACTACCATCTTTGTGTTCGCATTCAACCCATTGTAAAACATCTCTATTTGAGTCTAGTGCTGGAATCTATGCATCGGACATTTCTGAATTAACTCCTTAAGTCATTTGTAATCTTCATATAGTGTCTCATCCTCTATCTACCGAAAAGACATAATATCGTTTCTCAACTTAGCATTCATAGTAGGCTGGTTATATCGTGACAAGAATATCTGGCAAAGATCATTCCATGATGCCACTATTCCTGAAAGTAAAACATTTAGCCATGCTCTTGTACGATCTCTTAAAGAATACATGAATAGCTTAAGTCTCAAGGCATTTTTAGAAACACCATGTTGTTTGAATAAATCACATACTTCTAAAAAAGAGTCTTAAATGTAATCATGGGTCTTTAGTGGGGAATCCACTGAACTGTCCTATAGTTTGTAACAAATAGGACATTATCAGTTTCAACTTGAATTACTGAGCTTGTATATTTGGTCTAACTATCCCTGGATTCAGATCATCCAGCATTGGGATGACATGCTCTGTAATTGGCCTATATCAGTCATCCACCACATGTCTAATGGAAGGATTTTCATTGCGATCATATGGATTACTAGTAAGATCATTCCTGTTTCCAACCATTTTTCTCAATTATTTTCTCTTTCTTCGCAAGGTTCTTTCAATTTTTAGATCAAAAAGGTATTTTGTGTTAGTAGGAATGCCTCTTCTCATGCACTGATAGCAAACCTATAAAAAGTAAATACACTAAGTTAAATAAAACTACTAAGTAAAATAACCAAACTAAATTTCACTAAATTGCCGATCCCCAACAACGGCGCTAAAAACTTTTCGTATGTAAAATGATGTGTGATTTTGTTCAAGTATACACGTCGGTTCAAGTGATAAAATGATGAGTGAGTATCATTCCCACGAGGATCAGATTGAGACACAAAATTGGTCAAGTTATTATAATATGGTTAATGTTATGGCAAGAATGAGAAATAAGATGATATGGTAAACTAAGGTAAATATGCAGTGATAATTCAAAGGAATGATGATGTATGCGATAGATGAAATTGATGAATAATTGGAAATGCTATGGAAAAAGTGAGAGCAGAAATGTAATGGTAATAACGAGAGTGAATTATCCAAATAAAATGTAAAAAAAGAAATAAACAACTAAATATGTTATGACAAAAATACTACAACAAAGAATAAGGATAAAGTGATGTTGATTCAGAAGGTTGGGATTACCCAGAATTGACCCTTACTATCAATAATGCCTTGGCAAAATGGTATCTACTTTACTGCACAAAATAGTTCTAAAATGGCCTGTCTCTCACGCGAGCAAAACCTTAAGTTACTTTGCTCGTGCCTATAGGTATTTTAGATATCTAGCATGGGTTCCTTCTGTATGATCGTTACTCTATGTCTAGAGTCGACTACAAGTGTCTATACAATACTTGCTCATTTCATTTAATTTTAATACAACCAATCCAACCCTTTCAGAATTAGAATCAATTTATAAGTATGCGAACAGTCTTCTATGTGTAAAGATCATTTTCATTTTAATTAAGAAATAAGAACAGTAAAATGAAACAGTAAAATAAATTAGATATATACTACTTCCATAGAATGTGTGCCACATCGCGGTGGTCGAAGGTTACAAGCCAGATTCCTTCTTGGTTCAACCTCCGGTACAGGTTGTGGTTTTCGCCTCTTATCTTCTTCGACTTCATCCATAGTTGATATTGGTTGGTCCTTAGTTGCCATTGTGTATCCTTCAGTCTAGACATAGGTGGTGTTAAAGACGGTCCATCTTGGTAGAACAGTGATCCCGAAGGTGTTTGCAACACCATCGGTGTAAGGGTATAACTATATTTGTCCCATACACTGGTGGTATAGCAATCAGACTCCCGGTCCGTGTGCCAAACATAAATGACCTATATGTCGTCGTTATCATCGTGGTCGTTGAAAATATCGATGGCATCGGCGTGTAATATACTGGGGATAGAGATTCATAAGCAAAACCTGACATCAAAGTAGAAGCAGGAAAATGTGGTGCAATGTGTGGTGCTTGTGTAAAAAAGAAGGGGTTAGTATAAGCACCAAAATAAGTTGAGTCATATTGACCAGGAGGTTTGTGACCATCGGTATCGGTTCTTACCTCGGTGTAGACAATGGACCCGCCTCGTTAGCTCCGTCATGGCCTCCTTGCATTGGATTCTTAGGAGCCTATCGTGGCCTCCTCATCTGTGCTGACCTGCCCCTCGCCTCTTTACCTAGCATATATGGCTTGCTGTGGACCCTAAACCATGACATATACTATGGATAGTAGGCTAACTTGGGAGCGACAATGGGCTCGCGAGTAGGTAAAAAATTGTACCTATTGTTCTACATGTTGATATATTGGGTGTGGAATGTAGTCCAATTCTTATATGTCCTTCCCCGCAAGTCGACACAATGCAGATTATCAAGGTCTTAGGGTGCCATTGGAATTGATTAGCGTAACCCAAATTGTCGCAACACTCTATCTGACTTGTGTATCTCCACGGTAGCGTACACTACCAATAACACCTTCACGTGCTAGATGTTAGGATTGACCAAGAATTCCGATGGGATGCCTTCTTAAATTGCACATTGGAGTATGTATCCATTCAAGCTATATTAAAATAATAATAAAATTATTTATCTATATACTACTAATTTTTAAATGAACTACATTAATATTATATAATTAAAAATTAAAAAATACATACCTCTGCTTCCAATCGTTGGTCTAACAGAAGTTGCATATCTCGAAGCTCGTTAAGTAGTCCCACGTAACTCAGCCCATGGTTCCACTTATTGAAATAATATGTTAACACAACAATTTAAAACTTAAATCATTTTATTATCGTAACTATATTAACTAATTAATTTTACCTTGTTACGAGTGAGAATGTATAAGGGTAGTCCGCTTGAGGACGTAAAAATGGCAACCGATATTGTGCCTATGATTGTAGTAGAAGCATGCAACCACCAATTTTGATTTTATGTGGTTCGGTCGCCTGACACATCTCTTGGTACAACGTTGCCAACACGACTAACCTCTAGTTGAGTTCGCCTGCTTCTCTAAAGTTGACAAGTTTTAGAAGCAACCTTAAATGGGCGAGATTTCTTAACTTATCAGGCATTAGGAGACCCTTGATAATTATAAAGATGTACGCTTGGGCGTGTTGTTCTCTTTGGACTTTATTCGAATCCTCATCGAGGCTACGAAAAATTCTTCTTAGCCAATTCATATCTATCTGTGCTCCAAAAATGGTTTCTGGAACCCGCCCAAAAAGCTGCTCACATACATCTCTCCAATTGGCTGTGTGAACTGACCCAATCACTACTGGCCCATCCACCGGTAACCCGAGATGTAACTGCACGTCCTCTAGAGTGTAGTGCACTCGCCGAATGGAAGGTGGAATGTGGGCGCCTCGGGTCTCCACATTTCCACCAACGTGCTTACAAGTGTGGGGTCCAATTTACACCCCCGATCAATAAGGGTCATGTGCAAAAATCTGACATCTCTTTTAGTACGGTTCGATTAAGGGTGATGAAAGAGCGGTTAAATTACGAATATAAGTCTCCAAAATTCGATCTTCCACCTATATATAAAAAATACAAAATATTAAGTTCCAATATAACAATAAAATATTTAAATTAAATTAAATTAAATATGATAAAAAAATTCTTACCATTTGCAACAGATCGACGAAAATGTGCTTCTCATCCAAACGGATTAGAGATGGTGCCATTGTTAAATTTTGAAAACACGAAATAAATATAAAAAATATTTTATGGAAAACTTAAGACAATTTATTTAAAAAAAATTGAGTTGGGAGAGAAATAAATTTTTAGTGAGAAATTATGAGGGAATTGAGAGAAATTTAAGAGAGATTTGAGAATGTGAGAGAGAGTTGATATTGAATTGAATAGAAAAATGAATTTGGGGAGGGGGGGTTATATAGAAATTGAAAATATGACCGTTGGGGGTTGGGGGGCAGTCGTTGGGGTGTTGATTGTTGAGGGAAAATGCTCGCACCTAGCAGCGTTTTCAACTTATGTGGCAAAAGTGCTTTCGGTTGGAAGCGTTTTCCTGCACATATGCTGAAAACACTTCCACGTGAACGCGTTTTTTTACATTTCACCTAAAAATGCTATTAGGTGAAAGCATTTTTATAAAATCGGTCTATTCCCATCATTTTTCGAGAAAATAGCCTAAACACATATTTTTTTTAATTTCCAGTGTTTTTTAATAATTTAGTCGAAAAATTCAATTGCAAATAGGGAATTGCTTTCTCCATTCTGTTTCTTTCTTTTGCCTGCGCAAGATCGTTCAACTTTTATTTAACTTTTGTTTTATTTTTTGCATTTTATTTTTACTAAGTACATGTCAAAACCCCCATTAAATAGCTAAATATTTCATCTAGCTTTAGATCGATAGTCAATCCGGAAGAGAGTCGTGATATTCGAAATCGTATTTAAAAATTTTCTTTCCAATATTTGTTATTTCTCTAGTTTAGGAGATAGACATCGTCGTCTCATAAAGTTGTATTGACACCAAGTAAAAAAGAACTTGCTGGTTGGTGTTGATAGACATACAATTGTAAGAACCAATACGATTGACTGTGGTATTCGATCTATCAAACAACACATTGGTGTGTTAAATTAAGTGGCTAGTTGGATTAGTCAAGGGGATTAGTAATCGAATTTAAACAACTAATGCAGTTAAGGCCATTGGTTCGAGTTGGGCCCTTCTAGTTCTCAAGGCTATTAGAGAGCTAAATCATGGACGCGTGTTTCGTTGTTGTTTCTTCAGTAAGGGTTAGTTATTAGGCTTTCCTGTAATTAATAATTTACAGACGGAAGGATTGATGCTATGAGCTATCCTTGACCATTATAACTAACTTATCGGTTGAAGGAGAAACTTGTTGTTAAGGATCGGTTTATTCAATCTAATTCCTTTTTTGTCTATATTTACAATTATTTCGATTTAAATCATTTCCATTATTTTTACTTTAATCAAATTTAATTTCTCCTTTTTATTTTTGCATAGATTGTCATGGGAGCAACAGTTCTGGCACGCAACCTAATTAAACCAAATAACAATTTTAAATATCTCAATTTCTGTGAGATCGACCCTACTTCTTATGTTGCTATTTATTTATTTTTAAATATACGAATATTATTTTTGATAAATTAGACACCCGTCAAAGATTTTGCGAATGAAATTTGATAGATACAATTTCTGTGATTACGGTTTCTTTTATACATTTTATTTCTTGCTATATTCGAATTAGTAGATATCTTGGCAAGCGTTTTGGTTTTTGTTATTTTCCATACATCTCGAAACTTGAATGATAGTTTTGAAAAATGTACAACTAAGTTGGCGTCTTCATATCATCACAGCTGACAATATGTTCTAGAAGCCATTTATAGTTGTACTTATGGGGTTTAACACGTATATAATTTTAAGGTTTTTTTACTCTATCGATGCTGACACGGAGAATTCAAAAGTTCCAAGCTTTACTGAATTAGAAAACAAGCCGAAAAAACATCAAAAGCTCTTGATGGAAACCTGTGGGAGATGTGGCAGGGGGAAGAAGATATTCTCTTCCAATAATTTGATCTGTGTTGTTATTTTTGAGCTTTTTGTAACTAGTGCTTTGATCTGTTGATCTTGTAACGTTGAAGTTGCTTTTGGTTTTCTTGAATCATACACCTAGCCAGTTTTATTAAGACTTACATATTTAGCCGGAGGATACCGATCGATGAGTGGAAATACATGATAGAGGAGATAGGAGCTAGTGCATGGAAAGGCGAGGCAGTGGTTCAAGGTTACCAAGTGCGTCAGATGCATTGACACAAACCATTTAAGGAGAAGTTACAAATTCAATGTATGTTCGGCTTGAAGGGAGGGTAGTTTGATTCCTCCCTAACCCCAAAATTATTCCAAGATCATTACATATTCTCTGCTACTGGTTGTAACAGATTGATGTGTTATATTCTTATCCAACATGAGAATTTGCAAATGAGCTCCACGAGGCAAGGTGATGTATGTCTGAACTATATTGCAAGTACCACTGTTTAACTAGTGCATGTGCATAGCATCAGAGAAATATGTTTAAGAATGCCAAAAAACAAAGATTAAAATTGAGTAGTGTTCTTGAATTGAAAAAGATATGTTGCGCTACCTGAAGGCAACAAAATTGCTCCAACGAAGAAAATAATCTGTTGACTAATCTCAGGTTCCAAGAAAGAAAAAACAACAACAAAAGTTAAAAATGCAATTTCTTGTATCCTTTCATTTTCTTCCTATATGCTTCAATAACTCACACTACCTGATAATTTCTGACATGATCCTTGATATAAGCTCCTCCATGTAATTTGGAGAAGAAATCAACAGTTACAAGTAAAAGGTTTGATATAAGCTTCAAGTAAAATGGCGATGGCAGTACCCAATCCAGTGTTCTTAGAAAATCTAATGGTGTCCAAGCTTCACGACTAACATGTATTTCGGATATTATGGCGTTCGCATACTTTATCCCCATGTTCAGCCCACCAGTTTTCTGCTTTTTCTTCTGTGAAATGTTTCCGACTGCAAAAGGAGCATATCATCCGTTTAGACTCAACCTTCTTTTTTCTCAAGTTACTCAAGTAAATGCAAAGGCAAAGGCTTGAATAAATCCAGAGTATCTTCTTTTTGCAAGTTTAGGATACAAACTCTGACTGTAACATTGCAAGATCTAAGAACATCTTACCTCCAAAACGGAGACCTTGTTTTCAGGTCCCCACCCATTACTTAATCATCACAAAAAAGGGAGAAAATAGGCAATTGACAACACAATGATTGGATGTGAGTTTATTGAAGTAAAAGCCGATAGAAAGCAATCAGCAAATGTCAAGATTCGCTGGTTGATCAATCAAATTGTTGACTTTAAAAGAAAGGATCACAAAAACATACCTAAAGCGAACACGCTTGAGTTCATTATTGCCATTAGGCAAGGGTGACAAAGTTAAGTACACTCCTGGTTCATCTTGTATTATTGTCTCCGACTTTTCGGTTTGTCCCTTGGTTCCATGAGACATGGAGATGTTGTCTAGATTACAACTTACTTCGCTTCGTGGAAGCCTTATGCTGGTCGCATGGAAATTATCCGAGTGCCTGCGCTGGGTGCTTGTGGCAATAGAACTGGAATTGTGGAGCGCACTCTTGCCTGCTGGAAGTTTATCAGTCACCTCCTTCAACTGCAAGATCAGTTGACCAAAAACAACAATATCAGAGAAAATTATGGGGCATCTGACTGCACAAGAATCAACAACAATCCCCTGCCCTCAAGGGAAATGAAGAAAAGTACAGGCATACTAGTTCTTTTGCGATGCAAAGTTGAATTTTACTGAGTATATTCTCATTTTGTCATTGTCTTAGTTTCAGCTTGTGAAAGCATCATACATGCTAAAATGCAAATGATAGAATTTATGGCACACTGCTGGTTATATGATTTCTCATATTTTAAACATAATAGGTATAAGAACATATTACATAATGGTAAGCTAGAAAACAAGTACCATATGATTCACACGGCTTATGCTACTTGAAAGAAACAAAAAAGCTTTTAGTGGCTAGTTCAGAAGAAAATTTATGCATGCATGATGGTAGGATTTCCTTTCCCACTCCTATCTTACTTCTCTATATTTCTTTGTTACGGAAGATCTGCAAGAACGCTTCCCGTATCTAAAATTTTACTGGAATTGTCTGATTACAGCCTAACTAGTTGCTTCAATGGTTCAATAACAAAGACAATTCAGTTTACATCTTTTAGCAGCATACCTTTCAAAACCAAGATATATACTACTCGGTTGACAATGTTGACTAATATTTAGGACGTTGACTTTATGTTGTATCTGTCCTTGTTAAATGTCATAAAATTTGAAACAAATAAACTAATACTCCCTTCAAACGATTGAAAATATATTTATCTATTTTCCTAACTCTTAACCGTAATATCACGAACAAATATATTCAACCTGAGCAGTAAGAGATCTAATAACTTCATTTGCTGATTTGCATTTTTTTGCTTCATTTTCTGCTACTGCAGTGATCTCCTTTAATCTCTTTGATGTCTTTTCAAGTTCAGCTTCAAGATGTTTGGATTTGCCACTAAGATCTTCAACCTACAAGAAATGTCCAGCATATTTATCTTCTTACCCTCCTATCAGTTTAGATAAGTGAAACAATTAAACAAATTAATCAAAAGTCAATAGCAGTGGAAGTTTCATTCAATAAATAAAATAAACAAACTAAGAGTTCAAGTAACAACGAACAATCCCCAGTATAGTAAAAGCCCAAAAATATCAGCAAACAAAGAAAGTCCAAGATCATGGGATTCAACAAAAATAACAAATTCCTGTCATAGGAAGCTCATGTTTTTGCCAAAACATGATCACAAACATTAACCTCTTGTAGAGTGTTCTTTGGTAGCAAATAAATAAACGAAAAGCTTCTAAACAAATGAAACAGGATGTTAGGAAAAGGCAAAGAGGAAGACTGAGAGCAAACCTTGAGTATGGAAAAAAATAAGGCCGAGGAAAGAATCGAGATTATATAACTTTAAAGGCAGTTTACCCAAAAGACAAAACTCCCTAAATGAGTTGCTAAAACCCTTACAGGTCCTACAATAAGAGTTACAAAATATGGATATTTAATAGGTATAGAGAGAAGATGTCAGTTACTAAGGTACCGGAAAATGATGAAAAAAAGACCACTATTTGCTATGAAAGGAAGTGAGAAGCAACTTCAAGATAAATGCGAAATCTCTTAAATATTTTTATATTTGATCCATCAAGTAAAGCTCACCATAACATCCTAATATTGAAACTTTTCATATTTCAAGGTTATTTCTAGCTTTTTCTACTTTGGTAAATTACTATAAGGTGAAAAGTCTTCTCAGAATAATTCTCAGTGGAGGTGCTTTCTATGAAAGTGTTGTTCACTGAAAGAGTTGTTATACGAAGTTGTTCCTTCAAGGTTTTCTTTCCAAAGGTGCTATTCTGTATATGAGTTGTTCTATGAATGGGAATATACTGAACATGATCTTTCTAGTGAAACAGTTGTCCTGTGAAGCAACCTTGATATAAAGCATTTTTATATTTTTTGGCCAAAAAAACATCCTTATTACCTGCTCTAGATTACTTCCAATGTTGTAAGCAGAATAAGTTTCCTCTAAAACAACTTTATTGATATTTATAATGAATTTGTAATCATAATCAAGATCTACACTTCCCTATAAGTACGAATAAGTTGTTGCATAATCAACCAACCGTCATTTACTTTAACTAGACTTCGTTCATTACATTAAAACAAAATATGAGAGATACTAGTCTCTTACCCTAGTACCTAGTCGACAAACAAAGTTTCTTCATATTAAATGCCTGAGAGCCAACATAAGGAAACAGTGGTTAAGCCCCTGTTGGCACCCAAAAGGCCAGGGTTCAAATTCTGTCGTTGTTATCCCCTTCTCCAATTTGCGATTAAGTCCATAGAATACATACAATTAACAGAAAATTTTCCAACTAATGCAAAAGCATCATTTTCCTTTTTGTTAAAGTATATAAAAAATAGATTCTAAATAAAACACTTTCTGTTTTGTTTTTAAATCCATGCAAAGAATAACGCAAGCTCATTGCTTGGTAATGTCAATGCTTCACATTGAATTTAATAAGTGATAAAGTTGTCTCAATAGGCTACCTGTGCCCTTAAATTTATGATCTCTCGGTTAAGACTGTCATTCATTTTCTTTGAATCATCAAAGGTTACTTCAGAAGAGCGATTTGGGCTCAACTTCCCTGAAGCAGGAGATGTTGCCCAAGAAGTCTTTTTGGAACTTGAAATGGAAGCTGGTAAAATTTTCTTGGAACCTCTGACTGGCCAAATTGACATCTTTGGTGAAAAAAATCCTCCGAGATGAAAATTTCCATTTTGAACAGGGAAGAGGGGGCGAGCCTGTGATTCTAGTTTCAATTCATGCTTGAAATTCCTACTTTCATTCTGACAGCTTGAGTCGAGAGAAAGTCTGCAGAGTTCTCTATCCATGGATTTACAAGGCAAAATTCCATTTTTGGCTTTTGAAGTCCATACTACAGAAACAGATTTTGCAGATTTTCTCAATTTAACAAAACATTCATCACACACTCTATATGGTTTGTTTGTAGTCGGAGCCATAGAAGTTTTCAGAGATTTTCTAGTACTGCATGCTTTACAGAAGATTAGCCCACAATTATAACAATTGTGACGTTTTCTTCTGAAACCAAATGGATTTCGACAACCAGAGCATATAGAATGATCAGCAACGGATACCCATTTATGAAGACTTATAATTGCAGTAAAGTTTGAACCACAAACTACACTCTTGACTAGCTTGTCTTTCAGAAATTCAACTAGGGTTGGTGTATTTCTGTCATTGATATCTCCATGACCTAATTGCCCATTTGAGCCCTTTCCCCAAGTATAAACCTTTGTTTTGGAAGTCAAAATAGCAATGTGATATGATCCACAAGCAATTTCTTCCACAAAATTATCTGCTATTTTACCTTCAACCCGAGTTGGAACCTTGCCGTCAGCTGTAGCACTCCCCAATTGACCATAAGCAGAACTCCCCATTGTATATACTCGCCCAGAGGTTGTTAGAGCAACTGTGAGATTATATCCACAGGCAACCTGACAGATTTTTTCATCAAAATGAGCAGCAACGCATTCGGGAAAAAGTCTTGGTTTGTTATCACCATGTCCAAGTTGGCCTTTATCTCCGTCCCCCCATGTATACAGCTTTGCTGAAGAAGAGCTACTAGGAGACCCTGAATCATATGATTCGGACATAATCTTAACAACTGCAGCAGTGTGCCAAGCACCACAGGCAACCCTTGTCGTCTGTAATCCACTTAAAGTCTCTACTTCCCGGGGAATGTTTGAGCTACTGTGATCCCCATGGCCTAGGGCACCAAAAGATCCATCTCCAAATGTGAACAACTGGCTGCCACATGTCACCAGAGCTGTATGACACGGTCCACAGGATACATATAAGACATGTTTACCTTCCATGTTACTAACCCTTTTGGGGATCCAGTGACTGACTTCAGTTCCATGCCCAAGAAGACCTGAGTTGTGTGTTCCATCACCCCATGTAAAAAGATCCCCAGAGACTGTAACAGCGCAAGAATGATACTCCCCACATGCTACTGATTCAAATTTCGTGCCATTGAGAATATCTATGTGCTTAGGTTTGGGAACATCTGCTTCCACACCATGCCCAAGCCTGCCTCCTGATTCCTCCCCCCAACTGAAAATCTCGCCTTGCTTTGTGACCAAAACTGCATGCCTATCTCCACAAGCAATATTATTCACATCTAGAACCACTGTTGTTACCAATTCTTTTGGCAGAAGTGCATCCAACTTCGTGTTAAACGAATCATCAACTTTATCAGTACCACCACCCAATACTCCATCACCAATACCTTGTCCCCAAATGAAAACATCTCCCAAGGCATCAAAGTCTTCACGGGAAGAGCCATGGCTTGATGAACTTACAGCACTAGATAAACTGATTCTAATTGCATCACCTCCAGAACTCCGGCTATTTGAGTTATCTACAGACCCAGCTGATACTAAGCCGAAGCCAACTAAATCTGGTTCACTGACACTCTTGACTAAAGAAGTATGTGTAATTATATCAGCAAATGCCTTTCCCAATCTATTGTGTGCCTCATACGGTGCTTGAATTCCTTGAGCATCTTCTGGATCCTGTAATAATGAGAAAAGAGTTACAAAAAATACTAAAAAAGTAAAGTTATCAAGCTTCATTAAGTAGAAAACGATACCAATGGCGAATTGGGAGAAGCTTTTTGGTCGCATGGTTGAGAACTATCTACTGATACATTGCCATTTACTTCAGTTCTCCGCTTGTGATATGTGCCACGAGAAATCAATGCCTTAAGACCTATTAACCAAACTTCAGCTTCATCCTTATCTTTACATATCTGTTTGTATGAAGGATGGTATCAAATCAAAGCATCTAGACACCATAGTAGCTTCAGTACATTTTACTAGCATTGATACATTTAACAACTCTGTATGATAAAAAGATCCATAAACAAACACTCACCAAATCCAAGGACCTGTCATTGCATATCAGTGAAAATGATTGATACTCTTTTTCAGGCCTAGGATATCGTTGAAAAATTGCCTGCAAGCCAAATAAAGAAAAAAAAAAGGAGAAAAAACCATTATGGTTATGAAATTGTTGGGAATCAAATAATGTGTAAAAAGTATAAAACTCACTGTACGCTGTCCAGGAATGATCTTGGAAACTTCACTGAGCTTAATATGTTTCGCTTTCTTCCTAGAGTACCATATCAATTTAGACTCATCCTGAAAAAAACAAAATAAAGTATCTGACCATAAAGAATGAAAAAAATGAAGTAATTTTCTAGCGACAATTTGTCTTCCTTACTAATGATAACTCAGCTCGAGGTTTTAGATTGACCATTCAATGTTTAGCAATGCCAAAAGCATAAAACCTCAATAAATGACTAGTGCACAAGTGAACATGAGAATAGAAACAACAGCCTTTAAAACTTCAAAAGGGAAAATGTATAAAGACAACATACATTGGAGAGTTGGAAAGGGCAAAACTTAGGTTTTCCTCTGCGTCCATACTTAAGCAAGGAGGCTCCTTTCTTAAGCGTAGTAATGGCCTGTATAATAAATCCATTAAAAAAAGAAAAGAAAAGAGAAAACCTTCATTAGTCTCCAAGACTAGAAAATATACAATCAAAATATGTGAAAAAGGAATAAAGAAACCTGGTCGATGTCCTTCTCGGCGAGACCATTCTTCTGGAAATCAGCCATTCAAGGTGAAGCCATCAGACCACCAATCTTCCCATATTATTGTTTTCCAACTTTGCTCCATGAAAACACCTCCACTTCAGAGAGCTACTCCATTGTGTAAAGTTTCACAAATAAAACGGGTTTGAATTTTCCTCCCTTTTTTTTTTTGTCTAACCCATTAATTCAACAATTCTAACTCTAAAAAACAAGATAGCTCAAATTCTACTTCAAACCCTAGAATTTGTTATCTTTATCTTCAAAATGTAACAACAAACTTCGCAATTATTCCACATTACCAGAAAAAGCTTCAATCTTGACAATGCTGGTGAAAGTTTTACCTACAATGCCAAAATTTCACCCCCTGAAATTTTGACAAATAATTTCAACAGCTGTGGAAAAAAACTACACATATTCGAGATCTTAGAAGTTGACGAAACGAGAAAATCATGAGATTTTAAGAGGGGTTTTTTTTTTTTACAAATTCCTTTAATTTACAAATCCCTCATTTGAATCAGGAACTAAAGGGAAAAAAAAGAGTTTGATTTTTCTTTTTGTCCCGCTTTGTCTCCGACGAGGTGCATGTTTCTTATTTTTCTTAACTGCCTGTTGGTCTATGAATTTTTCTTGGGGTTTTTGAGCCGGTTCAACACGCCACGTATGCAATTAAAATCTACGAGATAGGGATTGTTTGTTCTATGTTTTTTTTATGTCTTTTGTTTAGTTCTGTTATTTGTTATGGTAATTTGGCGGGGACTTGGTTACGTTGCCACTTTCTTTTCTTTTGAAAAAAATACATTACCACATATTTTGTCCTTTGTGTCGTGTTTAAAATTTTCAAAAAAATTTAAGAATTTTAATTAAGGTTTTTTAAAATTGGAGTTTAATAAAATATTTCAAAAATTTTGAGAGATTCAATTAAAATTTTTAAGAGGATTCTAAAATTTTTGAAAGGTTTGATTAAAATTTTTAAATTTTTTGAAAA
>CM025249.1:26459879-26476495 GCA_013677275.1 Gossypium schwendimanii
ATCGTATTTTGAAATTGTGCATTTGAGATTTATTTATTTAGTTTACTTAGTTTAAAATCTTAGTTTTTACTTACCCTCTTCAAACAAAGTATTTTTCTTCACCAAAGTGTTTTAATTAGCATTCATAAATAATTCTTTTCACAGTCCCTGTGGGTACGACAACTCGATATTTACTTGTCACTTTATTACTTGTTGCTATTGTGTACACTTGCACATTTCTGTCATTCCAGAGACTGTGCAAATTAGGATATATATATATATATATGGGTGGAGAGAAAAGAATTCTCTTGAATTAACTAGTAATCTTCTTCTCTTTTGCAACGTCTTCTTCAGTTGTTTTGAAGAAGAAGAAGAAGAAGAAGAAGAAGTTTAAGAAAGTTTCGCATGAGGTCTTAAATGTGATATTCGAGTTTGGGAAGCGAAGAATTTGATAAGCTGGTAAGGCCCTAAGCCTCTCTGTGCTCGTGGATTAAAGGAAAGAGAAGTAAGAAATCTCGAAAAGTTTTTGTATAATTATGGATTCTGGATTTTTTAAGGTTTGAATACCTTCGATTTAACCGATAAATGGTTGTCATGCTTAGCTGCTAGGATGGAAGAGGCTCTGGCATTTAGACAAGCTAAACCGGCGAGGATAAATGAAGTAAGGTGAGGTTCTGTACTTACTTTGAGTGATAGATGATATTGTCTCATTTGCTTGATCTACATCCATGTTTGCTCTGAGTTGTGTTTAAAACTTGTGATTTGATGAATAAATGAATGGCGTATTGTATGGTACAGTAGTAATCCTCAAACCCGGCCTAGATATTATAGTCGAATCTGGAAATGTTACGAAGAGAATTTAAAAACTTCTTTATTACTTACAAATCATCATAGCCGTTGTTACTTAGTAGGTTCGATTTGTATAGAAAACTTATTGATATACTTATTTGATTTAAAATCATTGCTCGTTTACGCCTTTCTATTAAACCGAATATTTTGTAGCAGAGTTTCTTTAAAATGTCATATTTTGGCAAATCAAATTGTTTCTTGAAAACCGTTATTTTAGAAAAGTGTTCAATTTAAGAAAAATCGTTTTATCAGTTGTGACGCTTAGAAAACCAAAATAAAATCCAAAACCAAAAATAGTCCCAAAAAGTCCAGAGAGTTCGAAAATTACAAAACTCTCAAAAACCAAAAAAATTTAAACTAATTTTAAAAGAATGAAATTTTACGGAAATGTGGTCACCACAGAGCTTCTGTCGCATCGACCCATCTAAATATGAGGGTTACCTGAACAGAACAAACAAACAGAGAGTGATTTTTGAAACTTAGTGTGTAATGCGTATACAAACAGAAATTCAGATTCAATCTCATGCAGAACAGATATAATGTAAAACCTTTTACAAAATCAGAATTATACAGATACAAATGTGCAAAATCTTAGCCCCATCCTCTACACACCAACTCTGACCATCCTATAACACCACATAGGGTACAAAAAAACACCCACCCAACCCTACACACCGCATAGTGTCAATACAACACTTTTCAGAAATAATCGCAGCAATGCTGCCAGTATAATGGCGAGATATCGCCTCACACAAAACACTTCCTCCTTATAATACAAATCCCGCCTCATAGCCAGATACAAATAGAATATCAGATAAAATAGATTACCATATATCAGAATTAACATATCATGCATGCCCGTATAACAAATACTACACATGCTTATGCATAATAGAATAGATCATACACACCGTATTTCATAATACTCATATTAATGTTATTTACTTCAATTTCAATCTAATAAAGTAACGAATTTCATACTTTAAGTCTTATACCACACATACCGTCCCTATGGAAGGCCAATAGTCAATCAAGATGACATGTACGTCCTTGGGAAAAATTCTAAAATTTGGGCCCATATGCATGTGTAGCTTTCCCGTGTGGGATAGATGGCTTGGTACACGATCGAAAAGGCCTAAAATGTCCTAGTTTGTGTGTCACACACACCTCTCTTACGACCGTGTCTCGCACACGGCCGTGTGGCATCGACAGGCCCAATTTTTGGCTTTTTTCGATCACTATTTTTCGAGTTTCTCGTTACACACCTGATTCGATTCTGACAGTAACGCAACCATAATACCCCCGAGACCTAAACACGATAAAAATGATTAAAATGATAACGAGGCACGAGTTGAACAAGAATTGAAACCTTCCAATCACCAAAAACTCTTCCATAGGCTTATCGTTATTCAAACCACAACCATACAAAATCATGATGTTGAAGGAGTGCCCAACGTCTCACGACCTTCACCTAAACGTAAAACTAATTAATTAACGACTATAAAATAAAATCACCTTTAGCATCCAATAACTCCAAAATTAAACTATTAAAAGACCGTTAACATCACCTAAGACACACGAAGCTGGAGAAGCCAAATGAGCAGCCTCACAATTGCAAGAAATCAAATAACATAGAGTAACAAAAGAAAGATTAAAAAAGATTTCCAAATTCCAAAATGACGATGGCGCAAGAAGAGAGAAAATGAAAAAAAATGTTAAAATTGGAAAAGAAAGAAAAAGGAACGTGGGATTGAGGGAAAAAGTTGTTTTCTTTGTTTCTTTTTTTGAAATAAATTAAAATTAAAAATTAAAACAAACTATAAATCCCCACACTCCCATCCCTATAATTAAGCAACAGACATCCCCCACTCAAAAGTCAACTTAAATTCAAATTCCACTAAAAAAAACAAGTATTAATGAGCAAAAAGCTCTCCCCAAGAACTCAAACCCACGACTCACCCCTAACATTGAAGACCCTTAACCACTGAAGTAGATATTAACTTATGACAAAATTTGTAAAAAAAAAAAATTAAGATGTTAGGGCTTTACAACTCTACCATCCTAAAAGAAATTTTGGCCTCGAAATTTACCTGACTCATACAGATACGGATGCTGCTTACAGATCGAGTCCTCAGGTTCCCACTAGTTTTTTCGGTGCTATGATTCCACCACAGATCCTTCATGAACAGAATATATTTCTTCTTCAAAACTTTAATATCCTGATCCAAAATTTGAACTGGCTCCTCTTCAAAAGTCAAATTCGGTCTAACCTCGATCTCTTCAGTAGGAACAATATGAGATGGGTCCGACTGTTATCGCCTCAACATGGAGATGTGAAACACATCATGGGTACGGTCTAACTCTTGAGGTAGCTCTAACTAGTAAGAAACCGGTCCCACACGCTTTAGAATCCGATACGACCCAATGAACCTAGGGCTCAACTTGCCCTTAGGTCCAAACCGTAGAACCTTCTTACATAGAGATACATTAAGAAACACGAAATCACCCATGGAGTACTTAATGTCCCTCCTTTTCACATCTGCATAAGACTTCTGTCTATCCGAAGCTGACTTAAGATGATCTCAAATCAGTCTAACTTTATCTTCAGTCTTAGAAACCAACTCAGGACCCAAAACTCGTCGTTCACCCAACTCAGTCCAACACAGCGGAGTACGACACTTACGATCATATAGAGCCTCGTAAGGTGCCATCTGAATGCTAGACTGAAAACTATTATTGTAGGCGAACTCAGCTAATGGTAGAAAATCCTCCCAACTACCTTGGAAATCGATTACACAACTCTGAAGCATATCCTCTAATATCTGAATCACCCTCTCAGACTGTCCATTTGTCTGAGGATGAAACGCAGAACTGAAAGCTAACCATAAACCCAAAGCCTCATGAATCTTTCTCTAGAACTGAGAAGTAAAATGAGGATCTCAATCCAAAATTATTGAAACCAAAACCCCATGAAGTCTCACAATCTCAGAAATGTATAGCTTGGGCAACTTCTAAAGAGAATAATCGTTCGAACAGGTATGAAGTGGGAAAACTTGGTCAATCGGTCCACGATGACCCATACAGGATCCTTCTTAGTAAGTGTCAAGGGCAACCCACTAACGAAGTCTATAGGCACATGTTCCCATTTCCACATAGGAATCTTAAAAGGTTGAAGCAAACCTGAAGGCAACTACTGCTCAGCCTTAACTTGCTGGCATGTCAGACATCAAGAAGTAAAACATGTTA
This sequence comes from Gossypium schwendimanii, assembly GCA_013677275.1. Classification (NCBI taxonomy): domain Eukaryota; kingdom Viridiplantae; phylum Streptophyta; class Magnoliopsida; order Malvales; family Malvaceae; genus Gossypium; species Gossypium schwendimanii. The sequence continues at coordinate 26,463,954 of CM025249.1, forward strand.
CCTCCCGTTTCAAGCCTGGCCACCTATACAGTTCTCAAAAATCCCGATGCATCTTATTTCCACAGGGATGTATAGCACATGGGCTACTACGCGCTTCCCTCTGAATAAACTGTCTCAAATTAGAGTCATTCGATACATAAACCCGTCCTCAAAAATATAGAACCCTATCACTATTCAGCCTAAAATCATATGTATTACCATCCTTTACCTGACAAGAACGTAGAACCAGAGAGTCATCCCCTAACTGTTTATACTGAATCTGATCAATCCAAGTCGGCTTAACTTGCAACTTGGCTAAAAGACTTCTATCATCAAATAGACTTAGGCAAGCAAACATCACCCTCAAATTAGACATTGCTCTACGACTAAGAGCATCGACCGCTATATTGGCCTTACTAGGATGATACTCTATAATGCAGTTATAATCTTTGAGCAGTTCAATCCATCTACGCTGTCTAAGGTTAAACTCTTTTTGGGTAATGAGGTACTTAAGGCTCTTGTGATCGGTGTAGATGATACACCTCTCACCATGTAGATAGTGCCTCCAAATCTGTAAGGCAAAAACTACGGTAGCTAATTTGAGATCATGAGTCGAATAATTCCCCTAATGTTAGTTAAGCTATCAAGATGCATAAGCCACAACCTTACCATATTGCATCAGAACACATCCCAATTTGACATGCGATGCATCACTATATAACACGAACTCTTTACCAGATTCAGGCTATATCAGAAAAGGAGCCTGAGTCAAAATGATCTTGAGCTTCTCAAAGCTCAATTGGTGCTCATCAGTCCATACAAAAGGAACATTCTAATGTAAAAGCTTAGTCAGAGGAATTGCAATTAACGAGAACCCTTCGACAAACCTACGATAGTATCCCGCAAGACCCAGAAAACTGCGGATCTCACAAATGTTTTTAGGCTATTTCTAATCAAGTACAGCCTCAATCTTTTTAGGATCAACTCAGATCCCCTCTGTAGAAACCACATGCCCTCGAAACGTTACTTCTCTTAACCAAAATTCACACTTGCTCAACTTAGCGTAGAGCTGTTTCTCCCGAAGTATCTGAAGAACTACTTTAAGATGCTCATCATGGTCTGCCTCGGTCTTAGAGTATACCAGAATGTCATTGATGAAGACTATGACGAATTGATCCAAATATAGCTAAAAAACCCAGTTCATCAGATCTATAAATGCAGCTGGAGCATTTGTCAAACCAAAAGGGCATGACTAGAAACTTGTAATGCCCATAACGAGTCCCAAAAGCCTTCTTATAAACATCAACTTCCTTAACCTTAAGCTGATGATACCTAAAACGGAGATCTATCTTAGAAAATATTGAAGCCCTATGAAACTGATTAAACAGGTCGTCGATCTTTAGAAGTGGGTACTTATTCTTCACAGTTAGCTTATTCAACTGTCGGTAGTCGATGCACATTCTCATGGTACCATCCTTTTTCTTTACAAACAAAACTGGTGCCCCCATGGAAACATACTAGGACGAATGAATCCACAATCTAAGAGCTCCTGAAGCTGAGCTTTTAGTTCCATAAGCTCCTTCGGTGCCATACGATAAGGAACGATAGACACTAAAATTATACTCAGTAGAAGCTCGATGCCGAACTGAACTTCCTGATTCGAAGGTAAACCTAATAACTCATTGGGGAAAACATCTAAAAATTCCTCAATTGTTCGAATATTCCCAACAAAAGAAACCATAGAAGTTGAATCACTTACATAGGTAAAATATGCTTTACACCCTCTCCGAACCAGTTTTTCAGCCACAAGAGTAGAGATCATATTGAATAAAGAATCCCGATGCCCGTTAATCAAAACCACCTCCACATCATTCTCAGGCCTCAAAACCAATCTCTTAGTACAATCTAGACTGACTTGATGCTCCATAAGCCAGTCCATACCCAGAATTAGGTTAAATTTCCCAAACGGTAGCTCCATCAGATTAGCTAGAAACACAACTCCTTACACCTCCAACGATACATTTCTATACAATCTATTAACCTAAACAGATTGACCCAACAAACTTAGTACAGTAATCTTACTGGAAGTGTTCTCAATCAAAATCCCCAAGTTTATAGAAATAGAGCTACCTACATAAAAATGCGTTGACCTTAAGTCTATCAGTGAAAAATAAAAAACATCATAAATAAGAAACGTACCCGTAATTACATCAGTGGTGTCCCGATCCTCACGATGTCTAGTAGCATAAACCAACGTAGGCTGCCTCGCCTCAGTCTAATTAGTACCTCTGCCCGGTGCTCTTTGTCATTTACCCATACCATTACCACCTCTGACTAGACCATAGCCCATAGGTGGCTGTTGAACTGCCCTCTAAGGCTGAACAAAAATCGAAAATAGAGCTTACATCTGCCCAGAATGTTGTGGGAAATCTTTAATATGATGTTCCATCGACCCACATCATAAACCCACTCCCAACACTCACTTGGATGGCATCTACCATAGTCACTACACGACTGAGCCACAGTAGGAGCAACTGGAACTCCAAGCCTAGAAGGCCTATCAAATCTAGTCTATTTCTTAAGCCTCTAAATAGAACTAGAGGGCTCCGAATCACTCTTATTCTTACCTCTCTCTCGGTCTCTGTTCTGGCGCTCAACACGCTTAACCTCTTTGGTGGTCTTCACCTTGTCCACCAAAATAGTGAAATCCCACTCCCTCTATGGAGCTATCAAAACTCTCAGTCTGTCTCTAAGGCCATCCTCAAAATGGACGCATTTCACATACTCTGACACCACTATCCCACGAGCATAATAGCTCAATATTAGAAATTCAGCCTCATACTCGGCCACTGTCCTATCCCCCTAAGTAAGGTTCATAAACTCATGTCTGTGAGCATCCACATAACTCACCCCTACATATTTCATTTGGAAGGCGGTCTTAAAATATTCCCAACTAACCCAATTTGGCTAAGTACCCTCCTTAACCGATAACCACCACTAGTACGCTTTATCGCAAAGCAGAGATACTGCACCCTTCAATTTCTGCTCAGGGGTGTAGTCAATGCCATTCGTTATCCTTTCGATGGCCTCTAACCAATATTCGACTACAGTAGGGACGAATCTAGTGACATTTCTAAATAGCTCAACACCATTAGATTGGAGTCATTTAGTTATCGACCCACGACTCTTAGAACTAGAATGGGGCCTAACAACCCTCTCAAACACTCTCAACATGGATTGGGACAGTGTGCCGTCACCAACCGAGCTGTTTTGAGACCCAGTCCCAGCTAAAGGTGAAGCCAGTGTCTTGCTTGTATCCAAATTAGGCATACTGCCCATCGAGGATGACTCAGCTGGAGTCTCTCTACGATGCCCGCCATGCCCACGAGTATTATGACCATGCATTCCACAAGCACTCATATTCAAAGTTTTATCTACGTTACGAAGTTTTATGAATCAGTTTCAGTGTTTATTAGCAATATGTTATGCTTCAAATAATTATCAGAAATAGTTTCAGAAAGTTCAGAAAGTTTAGAATTTTTAGTCTCTAACTAACTATATGCAGTTTTAAACAGTTCAGAGTTTTCTAAATACAATATTTCTAAGTTTAGAAATATTTATAGGATCAGCGTCGGAGACTCGATGTACCACATGCTTTTCAAATTGTAAAAATAAACTTTGCTTGAAAACTAGTTTTTACAAATAAAATTTTGAACCCAAAATTTTATAGCCCGAGTTTTACAACTCGACTCTGATACCACTAAATATAACACCTCAAACCTAACCTAGATGTTATGGCCGAATCTAGAACTGTTACAAAGAGAATTTAAAAACAACTTCTTTATTACTCACAAAACATCATAGCTGTTGTTACTTAGTAGGTCCAATTTGTTTGGAAAACTTATTGATATACTTATTTGATTTAAAATCATTGCTCGTTACACCTTTATATTAAACTGAATGTTTAGTAGTGGAGTTTCTTTAAAATATCATATTTTGGCAAATCAAATTGTTTCTTGAAAATTGTTATTTCAAAAAAGTTGTCATTTTTAGAAAAATTGTTTTATCAGTTGTGACGCTTAGAAAACCAAAATAAAATCCAAAACCAAAAGTAGTCCCAAAAAGTCCAGAAAGTCCCAAAATTACAAAACTCTCAAAAACTAGAAAAGTTTAAACTAATTTTAGAAGGATGAAATTTTTTGGAAATGTGGTCACCACAGAGCTTCCGTCGCACTAACCTGCCTAAATCTGAACGTTACCTAAATAGAATAAACAAACAAAGAGTGAGTTTTGAAACTCAGTGTGTAACATGTATATAAACAGAAATTTAGATTCAATCTCATGGAGAACAGATACAGAGGTAAAACATTTTATAGAATTAGGATTATATAGATACGAATATGCAAAATCCTTTTACATAATCAGAATTATTCAGGCCCAATTTTTAGCTTTCATTGATTGTCATTTTTTGAGTTTCTTATTGCACACCTGATTTGATTCTGACAGGAATGCAACCACAATACCCCCGAGGCCTAAACACGACAAAAAATGATTAAAATGGTAACGAGGCACGAGTTGAACAAGAATCGAAACCTTCTAATCACTAAAAACTTTTCCATAGTCTTATTTTTATTCAAACCACAACCACACAAAATTATGATGTTGAAGGAGCACCCAATGTCTCACAAACTTCACCTAAACACAGAACTAATTAATTAACGACTATAAAATAACACCACCTATAGCATCCCATAACTCTAAAATTAAACGATTAAAGGACCGTTTACATCACCTAAGACGCATGAAGYTGGAGAAGCCAAATGAGCAGCCTCACAATTGCAAGAAATCAAATAACATAGAGTAACAAAAGAAACATTAAAAAAATTCCCAAATTCCAAACTGACGATGGCGCAAGAAGAGAGCAAATGAAAAAAATATATATATTAAAACTGGAAAAGAAAGAAAAAGGAATGTGGGATTGAGGGAAAGAGTTGTTTTGTTTATTTCTTTTAAATAAATTAAAATTAAAAATTAAAACCAGCTATAACTCCTCTCACTCTCATACCTATAACTCCCCACACTCCCATCCCATTAAAAGTCAACTTAAATTCAAATTCCATTAAACAACAATAAAAAAAGAAAGTATTAATGAGCACAAAGCTCTCCCCAAGAACTCAAACCCACGACTCACCCCTAACACCTAAGACCCTTAACCACTGAAGCATGTATTAACTTATGATAGAATTTGTAAAAACAAAATTAAGAAGTCAGGGCATTACAACAGTAACTAGTACAATAAATTCTATGAAATACATATTTATATTGTATGCGGAGTGCGAAGGGAATTTACCTTGACGAGATAGATGGAGATAGGAATAATTGGCGAATACGGAGGAATGGGTGGATTGATAAGAGGATTCAAGAGAGTTTGGTGACATTGTGGAATGATATTGACTGGCCCACTAGAGCGACACTATGATGACGGTCTATCGATTCTTTGGGTTGGCACTACAAAGGTGGTTATTTATTGGTTTTTTGGGGCAACACCTCGGAAGAGGTTGATTGATTCATCATAATCGTAAGTCCACTAGGGCAATAAACATGGGATCATAGTGTGTAAGACCATAGCTGGGGCTATGACAACATATGAAGTTTGTCAGGATAGTAAACATGGCAACATATGGAGACTGTTAGGATGATAGGCTAAGAAGCCATCAGGGAATAAAAAGTGGAAATCACAGATTAACTCATACGACGAGCAACATTATAGAATGTTCATGGAACGTCTAAGAGTGCAAACAAATGAGATAGTAAGAGAATCTGTCAAATTACAAGGATAAGATAGTCGAGTAGAAGTGTTTGAAATGCAAGTATGTCAACTAGGGGATCCACCTGATTTTGATGTTATGAGGAATTTATAACACCTAATTTTGGTGGGACCTTAGTTTGGTACGTAACCTGAAAGTAGTCTATGTGGTGCAATCTGATTCGCCCAATTAATGCTCTTAGCGTATACATCGGGTGCATAGTTAATGTTAGAGTATCAGGTAAGGATTATTCTCTGAATTTGTGGAGATGTAAAGAAGAAGAGATTGATATGAGTATTGAGGGATTTTAGGGTAAAATCAGTATCGCTAAAGGTATAGTATACCAAGTTTGTTTAGTTATTGTGCTAGTTAAGTTCTAAGGAGATGGTCAGGAAAAAACGAAGGGATGAAATATATATTTAAAGATATTGGATTCTTGTATACATTTATCTACAGCTATAAACCATTAACAAAGGCAACCTCGAAAGTTTGTGGCACATGTTAAGTTCCACTAAGAGAACATAAGTTTTTATTTATATATATATTGAAAAGGGCTTGAGAAGAAAAGAGAGTTATCTTGTTTCTTCCATTTAAGACACCATTGTTGATTTTCCTTGGAGTTGAGCGTAGATTTTTCTTGATTGAGTTGAAACAAATGATCTGAGTGCATGCAGAGGGTTGTTTAACATCCTAGGTAAGTATTATGATCTTGCATGTTGACTTCTAAAAGAGTAAGTTTGTTTTTATGTGCGTGAATAGTAAGATAAAGAACTAAGGCTTTGCATTGTCGTTATCTGAGTTTTGAATGATGGTAAAAGTTATACGAATGAGTTCTAATGGTGTTCATATGTTTTATAAGTAGCAGTTGCTGCGTTTCTTATTGGATGATGAATCTGGAGTCCTAGCTGTTATCAATGGTTGTTAGGTGAGTCTCTAAACTGAATCTTACACGTATACCGTTTATGCTAGATAATTTTGTAGAAATCAAATAAACTATGAAACTATTAGAAAAAAAGTATAATATGAAGGTTATACTATTGTATGAATGTTTACTAGGTCTTGCACGTATAATCCGTATGGAATCTGACAAGTTAAGCATGTGATAAGTATTATGATGATGAAGTATGATTGTACGAGCACAAATAGAATGTATGTGCTGAGGTGTGAGTTAGTTAGGTGTTGTTAATAGATCAAAATGTGAAGTCTTAAATGGTGTCAATGAATGAAGAATAAATCAACTATGTATGTGTCTGTTCATCGAGGAGAAGTTTAAAAAGGTCCATTAGGACTTTAAACATGATCGCTGAAAGGAAAATTCAATGGCCATAGCATTTTTCAAAAGGAACTAAAGGATGGTGATTTACCAATGGAGTTCTCTACGTGTCTTAGGATGATGATGGGCAAACCGCATATAACATAAGTTTAGGCAAATCTATGTCATAAACACATCAGGAAAGAAAGCCTTTGTGGCGTAATATGAAAGAAAGCTTTTATGGAGTAATATGAAAGAAAGCCTTTGTGGTGGAATATGGAAGGAATACCTTTGTGGCAAACTCTGTAAGGAACGCCTTTGTGGCGTACTCTTAAGAGCTGCCCTTGTGGTGAACAATGAATGGATAACGTTAGTGGCGTGTTCTATTTGATTGCTAGTAAGGTGTATTTTTCTAAGTCAAAGTGACTTGGACTGTTAGGAAAATCTGGTAAGTTACAAGTCTAAATGTTTGTTTTTGTGGTAAGATATAAGTAAGTTCTAGTACATTTGTAATATGTATAACCAAGATAAGATATTTATATGCTCTAGAATAAGAGTGGAAGGAAGTCTTAAGGGATTTTCATGAAAAAGAGATGAATATTTGTATGTTAAGAAGGGTGTCTATTATGATGTTCTATAAGCAAGAAAAGTAAGGGGTATCACATCTTCTTCCCAATTTATTCTGAATCTGAATTAATTTTGTTTTGAATTATGAGATTCTATATAGCATGATATAGAGTTCATCTAGATGTTATACACGATAAATTATCAATATGAATATGTGCACAAAATTAGACCAGGGTAGGTTTGAGATTGAACCACATGTATGAAATGTTGCGTAAGTATTCACCATTTCTATGTATCCACCTAAGATAATGTCAGCAAACAGTTGATTTGAAATAAGATATTCATGAATTGAATAGAAGGATTTCTTTAGTAACAAGATATGAAAGATTAAGAATGAGAAGGGTATGATATTTGGTGCGCATGAGCGTGATAAGATCATAAGGTATTAGCCGTGTCATATGGTGCAGAGTAGAAGTTGGTCCATGGAAAGTCCTAAAGTATTACAAGACTACGCCAAGGTACTGTCAATGAGCTCACTAAGTACTTCTGTACTTACAAGGTTATTACTTCTTTTCAGGTTTGTTGAGAAACAGCTTCACTTAGAGGGACAACGCCATGAGTACACCAAGCTGGTGGCTGATTGGACTATTATGCATATAGAGGACTAGTGGCACAACTTTGAAATTTGTCTTTCAAGTCTATCTTAAATAATTTTCTAACTTGAAGAGTCATAAATCAGATGAGTTGTAATCAGACGTTTAACATGTACTCCATTTAAAAAATTTTAAGATGTTTAGATTTTCTTTTGCATTTCAAATAAAAAAACTTAAAGAAGAAATGATAAATTGTTTTACTAAATGTTTTGCATCGCCTAGTAACACCCAAGATTCGGACTTGGTAAATTAGGTTAGGTTGAGGGCGTTACGGAATTGGTAGAAACGGGTTCAATGCAACAACTGTAATGGAAGGGATATTTCCTTGGAGGTATTTATTTTTTCAAATGGATTAGTCCTCTAGTGATTGGCAAGTAAACCAATATTGGGTAGGATAGTTGACCTGCCATCAAATATAGTAGTTAATTCGAGTCAATTCCATATTTAAGGAGCTTGTTTTCTATGCAATTTTGGATTTTATATTATGTTTTTGGTATTTAGGCTTTAGGATTAAATATTAATAAAATAAATGTTTTAACACATTTTTTAAGTGTTGTGATCTATAGCTTGACACGAGCCTTAGGTTGCACTGATATGTTTAATTAATTGTGTAGGATAAAGATATAATGGCCCAATTGATGTGGAAGCAAGTGACGAGGGGTGCACAAGTTTCTTGGGATGTCAAAGCACAAAATGAACACACAAGGAAAAATTTACGTGTAACACCCTTTACCTGACCCGATTCATCGAGTCCAGATCTCAGGAATTGCAACATATAATACCAAAGAAAATTTACACATAGTTGAGCAACACTTTTACTTAAAACATATTTCTTACTATTTCATTTGAAGATTCATTATTAAAGAAACAAAAGATAGTGTCTAGAAATAAAATATTACATTTGACCAAATACAGTTCATTTCAACAAAAAAACATTTACTAAAAATTGACAATTAGGGTGTAATGTTACAATGCACCACTTTTCCATTGTATGCGTAATAACCCACTTCGCCGCTACCTCGGCCTACTCCTAACATCATCCTTCTTAGCCCAGACTCTTATCATCATTACCTGAAGCAATAACATAACACTTGTAGATTTAGGAGAACTTAGTGAGAGTTAGCCTAAAATTTTTGTGGCATATACTTTTATAATATATGAATGACTCTAGTACACTAGCTATTCTTCTTAACGACTTACTTTTTTTTTGGGTGGATACTTTTTCAGTTTTAGGCTTACCCTTACGCGTCAATTACCATACTATTAACCTTCAAATTCTTTCTTAACTACCTGACTTATTTAAGATCCTTCCAAACAATACATTAATCTCTTTTTTTCGTAAAACCAAAAAAGTATTCTTCAAAGAATATATATCTTTAGAGTTTACCTCCTAAAGACCATCTTTTTCACATATACACTTATTCTAGAATGGTTTTCACTAATACTAATCACTGGTGGATACTTACACAAATTTAAATACCATCAGTTTACAAATTAAATCAAATTCTTGTTCGATACCCTACCATTACACTCTAATAATGAACAATACAAATCATTCAAGTGAAATCCATACCACATTACTATCGAACCCCAGACACTCAAGATAACCATAACTCAAATTCCATATGATTTCAGAAAAAGATATAATACAACTCATATATGGAAAATTCCACATAACTCAGATTGAACCTTACATGATACAATCAAACTTAAACTAATGGATAAGTATCTCAATCATATCTAGGAGCACACCCAAATCCCAAACTAATATATTATCATGGCGTATACCCTCTCTGAACATAAAATTGCACACTTCTTTTCAAGACTTCTCCTTAAGGCTTATTCAAATACTTTAGAAATCTAATTCAACCAAATTAACCTCGGACATATCATAACCTTATCTTAGCAACACCTATTACAGAATAATTAGAATTTGTCCTGAATTTACCATAAGGTATTTTACCAAACATACTTAGCAAAGTACACCCCCAGGGCCAAACAAAATACATCATAAAGGCATCATACAAAACCATGTTTTTACTGTCTTGACGGACTTTTACATAAGTTTACATGGGTTTCTCCCTTATGGACTTATACATAAATTTCATGCATCGCGATCCATACCATATCGAAGGCTACACCTTGAACATACATACAAATATATCTTGCTATAGGTCTCAACCACATAGTTTTTCTCATATTCATGTGTCGTGATCTGCCAGTCAAATCTTCATCTTATCGGAGGCTACACTGTAAGTGTTTTCATATCATAATAAGATGCAATGGGTCTCAATCACATGGTCCTACACTTGATTTCATATCGTGATTTTCCAATCGGGTTAGCAATATAACTACCCTTCAAAAGGCTTTACAGAGGGTCTTTGCTCTATAACACCTTATACCTGGCCTGGTCGCCGAGCCCGTATATCAGGATGTCGCACCACCGCCTCATGTCAGACACAACTAGTAAATGCTCATTATAGAAGAAACGTCTTTCATATTATAATTCATATGGGTTTAAGACAACTATACTCTTTAATTTTCATTGTTACATGCTATTCATACATCAAATAGTCCAATAATATTAGTTAATCATGCATTGGTACCATTCAGAAAAAATTCTAAAACTGTCACGTAGGTATCGAAACTTATGGTGAGGTATGGATATTTTTCTCAAGTGGTATTGGTACCTATTGGAAAATTGATACCAAACTTGTATTCTGTTTCTCACAAAAAAGCCAAAGTCTCAGAAATTATCAGTACCTTTTGAAAAGTATCGATTATTTTACCCCGAGTATCGATACTTGTGATAAGGTATTGATACCAAATTACGTTACCAACTTCTTACACTTTCAAAAACATAGAGGTATCGATATTAAAACCCAAATATCGATAACTTTGCTCCAGCCATAAAAAATACAGCAATTACAAGCATATAATTCATACCAACTAATGTCTAATCATCATGTATCATTCACTTCATCAAATGGTCACTAAAATGTCCAAAGTAATAGTCAAAAACATCACAATCATGACCGAGCAAGAAACCAATTATTCAAATGGAAAGTCCATAAGTCCTAAGCAAAATAACCATGTAAACAACTTAAAAATCATAGTAAAAACTAGCATATAGTCTACCACATTGCCTTTAGTTCCCAAAACACAAATAAGCAAATAAACACCTACGAATAACCACTAGAGATTTAGCTTGGATTACCCCTTAGAAACCACATCGCTCACACTGGCACACAACTAATCTACAATGGTTTAAGAAAGGATTGGGTGAGCTTAACAAGCTCATGAATGCCTAGAACAACTACCATGCATATAGTTCATCAAGCATTAGTGAAACATATAAGTAGCATAATTATAACAGCCTCAACTTAGTTGACACATTTTACATCTTTCCCATATTCAATAGCCTATTTACAAAATACATATATTCACATTCATGCATACATTACAATACATACAAACATATTTATAATTTAGAGTAATTTTGCACTTGGGCTATGAAACATAAAAGTGGGCACTATCACCACTCATCGGATACACGGATCTCCAGCACACCACCACTACACCAAAACAAGATTTTAGCGGCGTTTTTAGCGACGATTGGATAAAAACTGGCCCTAAAAATTAAGCATTAGCGGCGTTTTTCAAAAAAACGCCGCTAAAGATCAAGTATTAGCGGTGCTTTTTGGAAGACGCTGCTAAAAATGAGAATTAGCTGCGTTTTCCTAAAAACGCAACAAAAAGCCTAAGCCCAACGCGTTTTTGGGGTTTTAACAGCGTTTTTGAAAAAGCGTCGCTAATGTATGGGGCTTTAGTGGCATTTTTGAAGAAGCGCCGCTAATGCTCGGGGTTTTAGTGGCGTTTTTCAAAAAGCGTCGCTAATGCATGGGGCTTTAGCGCCGTTTTTGAAGAAGTACTGCTAATGCTTGGGGTTTTAGCAGCGTTTTTGAAGAAGCACCACTAATGCTCAGGGTTTTAGCTGCGTTTTTGAAAAAGCGCTGCTAATGCTCGGGGTTTTAGTGGCGTTTTTGAAAAAGCGTCGCTAATGCTCGGGGTTTTAGCAGCGTTTTTGAAAAAGCGCCGCAAATGCTAGATCTTTAGCGACGTTTTTAGAAAAGCATCGCAAAAAACATTTTATCTGTCTATTTATTATTTAATTGGTTTATTTATATTAATTAAAATTAAATTTATTTTTAATTTAATATTCAAAATCTTCAAAAAAAATAATGACACGTAGAAATAATTTGAAATAAAAAACATAGAAAAATA
>CM025249.1:26482479-26493152 GCA_013677275.1 Gossypium schwendimanii
GCGCCGCAAATACTTTTAGCTGCGTTGAAAAGTGCCGCTAAAGGCCTAAAAAAACGCTGCTAAAACCCTGTTTTGGTGTAGTGCACATAGACTCATAGCGTCAAACATGTCCCATAAGTGAAGCATATAACTAACACTCTCCTTATTTCCCCTCACATGTCCCGTTGAATGGAGCTTAGCCACATTCCCTTATCATTTTAATACACATTTGTAATGGCATATCATTTTAATACACATTTTCACAATTTAACGAGCACATAATACACAAGTTAAAAATGAGCACAAGAGAACTTACACTCGGAATTTAGAGTAGGGGTTTAGGCTACAACTAAATTCCCTAACAGCACATTTAATCGTGTCCACAAGCAGTTAATCTAAACACTCACCAATTCACTTTCGCCAAAATGCCGAAAGCTCAAACTAGCCTTTCCTAGCTCGTAGATGGTCCTAGCGATTTCAGAACTTCAACACAACAATTCACACAATAACAACACATTTAGAAATTAGTTAAGGACTCAAACTTTAAATTCGAATATCTCGGTCTATACTCAATATTTTTGCCTAAAACCAATTCTGTTCATCGTATAATTTGCCTACGACTATTTCCAACCTTTAAAATATACAAAACTATATAATTCATGGTATTAACATTTTCAATAAGTTTTGACTATTTTCACAAAAATTCATTAAAACTCAAGAAACCTTTAATGAAACTTCAAAACAAATTTAGGAACCTCTTAATCATGTCAAAACCTACTAATTAACACTTTGAAATCACATTTTTACTTGAAAATCTAGAATTCACCATTAACAACCCTATTTTAGACTTCTAATCAAAACATGCGATTTAGCGGCTAAAAATTCAGTTTCAAAGGGATAATAACATTAAAAACTAATGGGTCGATAATTAGTTACCTTTAATGGAAGAAAAATAGACTTTTATCAAAAACCCAGAAAATTCACACGTAAGGAAGATGATGATTTCAATGAGATTTTTGGGTGTTTTCTTGAAATATTATGTAGGTATTTGGGAACTTGGGATATTCTCCACCCAAATTTGCTTATGAATTCAAATGCCCACCAAGGTATCACTTGAGTAACAACACGCTAGGTTTTATTCTTTCGTTGGTTCTATTGGAGGCTGGTTTTATCCTTTCGTTACAGTTAGAAATGTCTTCTAATATATTTATAGAATCTAAGCCCAAACAGTCATTGGAAAACTGACCCCATTAGTTGGTTAGATGATTACAATGTGTTTTTAGCTTTCGAGGCTTGGCCTTTTAATGTTACAAGCAACTTAGCACAAGTCCTAATTTGACATATAAGGGAACCTCATTTATTTTTCTATGAATTTTGTGGAATTTCTTCTTGTAATTGGCTTATCACACCTCCTAATACTCTTTCCTCTTCTTCTTCTTCTTCTTCTTCTTCTTCTTCAAGTTGGGCTAATTCTCCTATTGATGGTGCAGGATCTTCTTCAAACCCTCACACTATGCCTAATCAAGTATCATATATGGATATCACAACTCTTTTGAGGGAGGTTCATGCAAAAGAGATAGCTACTTATTCTCCTTCGAAGAAATCAACAACGAAGAAAAATAAAAAGAATCCCAGGATAAAAGAGAGTACTCAAAAAACAAAAGAGAGTGGTCGTCCACAACTAAAGCGGCGTAGACTTTGAAAGGGGCTCCCTACTCCTATAACTTCTACTTCTCCAGTTCATGCACTTTCTGCAGTACCTACAGTACCAGTGGAGTCCGCCCATTTTGCATACTCCCCAGTTCACAGTGTTGATCCTACCCTGGCTGACGTCCTAATAGAAGTATTATGCTCAGAGTAGCAAGTGGTTACTAGAAGTTCTCAGCCCCAACAGGCTAGTTCTGAAGAAACCAATGAGTTTTTACCATGGCGTGACTTATTAAAATCAGGTTCATATTCTATTTCTCTAAGCTCTATCTTCCAAAGTCAGAACAACATGATACCACCTTAGATGAAAGAGTCTCTCCGCTCCTATCTTTCCTCCAATCCAGAATTGTATCCTCTTTCCTTAATGGCAAAGTCTTCATAGGCTCTGTATGTGGAGTATGGGCTTTGGATTGAGCTCCTCCATGAAACCAATAATTACCATAAAGCCAAGGTTACGAGCTTAGAGGAGGCAGTCAAAGTTGGTGAATAGACTATAGTCAGACTACGCCGATTTGGTCAGATTTATAGGAACAAGATTGAACATCTCAATTCTTGTATCATGGCATGGAAGACTAAGTCCAACGGTATGCAGATTAAGTGTACCCAGCTAGAAGGGGAAGCCAAATCACTAAAGGAAAGCGAAACCTCTCTAAAGGGGCAGCTCTTGGCTCAAGAGCTATGCCACAAGTCTGAATTGGATGGTCTATGCCATTCCAATGAGGAAGCCTTTAGGAAATATCAGGAAGATACCACAAGGAACTTGACTCAGGCCCTACTTGAGTTAAGGTCTAATTTGGTTCTTCAAACTCAAGTGGCTGCTGGCCCAATGAATCTAAGTCAGGTAGACTTTAATTTTTTTCAAGATATCTCTACTAAATCTCTAAACTTTAATATCTACCATCCCAAAGGCAAAGATTGTGAAGACTTTCAAAGGAAGTGGAAACAAACTACTGGTTTTTTCTTCCCCAATACGCCTAAAGTAGAGGATGAAGAAGAAAATTCAGAAGGTTCTATTGACTTAGAAAGACTCTAGAGGATTGCCCTCTAGTAGATGAGGTCCCTACTGAACCCATTGACCATTATGCTGAGGGAGGAATTTAAAATTTTCTTGTTGTTTCTATCTTGTATCTTTCTTTATGTTACAATGTACTATTTTTCTAGACTTTATCAACAAATCTATCCTTTATTTCCCCCCATTATTTTACTTATCACAACTTAACTTACTAACATAACAAACATCATTTACACAAAAATAAGTTTCACATACCTAAAGGACTAAGCCAAGCTTTGTGTATTATGGATACGGGGCTGACTCACTTATTTACCAGAGGATTGACTAAACCAATAGCTCTAATACCAACATGTAACACCCTTGACCCGACCCGATTTATCGGGTTCAAATATCAGGATTTGCTACACATAATACCAAACAAAATTTAAACACAGTTGACCAACATTCTTTACTTAAAACATTTTTCTTACTATTTCATTTCAAGATTCATTATAAAAGAAACAAAAGATAGTATCTAGAAATAAAATATTACATCTGACTGAATACAGTTCATTATAACAAAAACGTTTACTAAGAATTGACTCTTAGGGTGTAATATTACAATGCACCACTTTTCTATTGTATGCATACTAGCCTACTTCATTGCTACCTTGGTGTACTCCTAGCATCGTCCCTCCTAGCATAAACTATTATCATCAATACCTGAAACAATAACAGAACACTTATAAGTTCAGGAGAACTTAGTGAGAATTAACCTTAAAATTCTTGTGGTAGATACTTTTATAATATATGAAGGACTCTAGTATGCCAAGTATTCTTCTTAACAACTTATTTCTGTTTTGGGTGGATACTTTCACAGTTTTAGGCTTACCCTTACGCTTCAATTACCATGCTATTAACATGCAAATTCATTCTTAACTACCTAACTTATTTAAGATCCTTCTAGACAATACATTAATCTCTTTTTTTTCGTAAACCCAAAAAAGTATTCTTTAAAGAATATATATCTTCAAAGTTTACCTTATACAAACCATCTTTTCACACATACACTTATTCTAGAATGGTTTTCATTAATACTAATCATTGACAGATACATGTTTGGTAGATACATATTGAAATTTGAATACCATCAATTTACAAATTAAATCAAATTCTTGTTCGATACCTTACCATCTCACTCTGATAATGAACTATACATATCATTAAAGCGAAATCCACACCATTTTACTACTAAACCCTAGATACTCAGGATAACCACAACTTAAATTCCATATGATTTCATAAGAAGATATAATACAACTCAGATATGATAGATTTCAGATAACTCAGATCCAACCTAACATGATACAGTGAAACTTAAACTAATGGATAGTTATCTCAATCATATCTGGGAACACACCTAAATTCCAAACTAACAGATTATCATGGTGTATACCCTCTTTGAACATACAAGTACACACTTCTTTTCAAGACTTTTCCTTAAGGCTTGTTCAATTACTTCACAGGTCTTATCAAGACTACTTCTTTTCAACAAAATTAACTTCGTACATATCATAACCTTATCTTAGAAAAACCTATTACAGAATAATTAGAATTTGTCCAGAATTTACCATAAGGGGGGATAAGCATATTTTACCATATAGACTTAGGACAGTACACCCTTAGGGCCAAACAAAATATGCCATAAAGGCATCATACAGAATCACATTTTTATTGTCACGACGAACTTCAACAGAAGGTGTCATGGGTTTCTCCTTTATGGACTTATACATATATTTCATGTATCATGATCTGTCAATTTGATCCATACCATATCGAAGGCTACACCATGAACATACATATATATATATATATCTTGCTATAGGTCCCAACCACATCGACTTACACACATTCATGTACTTTGATCTGCCAGTCCAGACTTTATCTTACTGGAGGCTACACCATGAGTGTTTTCATATCATAGTAAGATATCACGGGTCTCAGCGACATGGTCTTACACTTTGTTCATATCATGATCTGCCAATTTAGTTAGCAATATAACTGCCCTACCAGAGGCTACACAGAGGGTTATTGCTCAACATTCATTTACCTAGAATTGTTCACATCCCTGACTAATTCATACTTTATGTCTATTAAACTTTACCTGCATGATTATCAATCAACACTCTTTTCAATAGAACTTTATACATATATCACATATATCATCTGTACTTTACTCATACATTTACAAAGTATTATAGATATCATCATCCTTTATATATATACTTCTACTTGAACAGTCCACATATAAAATTCAAGATAGAGACTCACTTGATACTTACTCACTGTAGTTCAAAGTTTCAGATTCAGACATCCTTCATGAGCCAGTAACAACAACTGCTTAAAGAACATAGGATTACCATTAAAACTCTATTACATGCAAATTACTATCATCTCAATCACTAGTAACCCTCATGCAAAACCTTGTACTTATAACTTACTATTCATACACCTCTTTCAAATGTACTATTTCAAAAAATTAACATGCAAAATTTGTAATACTTATTGGGAGATGGAACAACGACTGATTAATCCAAAACTCTTTGCTTCTAACTAGAAAAGAGAAGATCACATTTAGATTTAGAAAATGAATAGAGAGTAATGTTGAAGGAAGAAAAACTTCCCTCCAAATAATTTTCACCCATATATATAACTCACTTAACTTATTGGAACTTAATGAGTGTCACCTGAATCCATAATTTTTCTCTCCTAACAGCCTACCTATTTTGAGAGAAACATAAATGAGAATCTTGAAATAATGATATTTGACCAGTCAACCTATTGGTCCCTAACCAATTCACCTTAAAACCAAACTAGCACAGTGCTTCAGACAAAAAAGGCATACTATACCTTAGGCCATAACCTATACCTTAATTATCTTTATACTTTAACAATATATTTCTCTTTACATAGAAGAATAACCTGAAATAGAATCTTCACGAATTGTCACAACGGTTACTATACGCCTACTCGTCTTCACCAAAAGAAGTAATCTGGCGGATTACACCTCACCAACTAGATTATTCCACTACAACATGCCTTAACCTTGGACCTGCCAGATTTGGGGTGTGACATTGTGTGCCATGTTGCGCCATAGACATGGTGTGTTGTGACATAGGTTGACGTATTGCCCAAGTAATTTGGGGTTATTTTCATCTACGCAATCAACTATATATAAAGACCTAAGAAGTGTCGAATACCTAATTTGGGCTACCAACACCTATATAAATAAGAAATTAGGGCTTTGATGTAACTAAGTCATCCTAGACGCACTAAAAAACCCTAGTAGCTTAGGACTAGGATTAGATTAATTTTCTTTCAGTTTTTCATAACTTAGTTGTTTTTCCTCTTGGAATTAGTTTTGATCCAAGGGTTTATTTATATAATTTAGGTTTTTCAGTTTATTTTTCTTTTGTATTCAATTTAATTTTTTATTTCAATAAATTGATTTGATACTCCATTCCCCATTCAAGATCAAATCCACATTTAGTCAATCTTTTCTCTTTTTTGAATAAATTGTGTTCTTCACATGATTTGTTCAATTGAGATTAAGATTATGAATAACATGAGTGGCTAAATCCCTTAGAGGAGATTAATGAGTGAATGAGGATGTGATTAATAAAGGATTTAGGGTTTCCCAAGAGGAATTAGTTGATATAAATTGTGCGTTCTTAAATTGATAGGAGTGACAACCCTAATAAGTTATCATAGGCTAGACGAGGTTGGGAGATAAGTCAAACCAAGTAAATCATATTTTATCCTAGTTGAAAAGCTAAGTTTGGGAGATAAGCAAGTATCAACCAATAAATTAGTTAATTTGAGGTCAGGAGGTAATAATTGGTTAATCAATAGCTAATCAAACCTAAAACCCTAGTTCAAAGTTAGTTACAAACCTTGAAGCGAGTTAATATTTTTGATTGGTTTATTGATTTTTATCATTTTTTTATTTTTCGTATTTATTTATTTTCATTATTTATTAGATTAATGATTTATCGTAATATAGGAATTAATTACTACTACATAGACTTGTTATTGTAAAAAAGTTTTCATAATTTATTCCATCCTTCCTTGGGTATGATCTTCAAAATACTTCTAAGTATTTCGTTGTACTAACTATATTAAAATTTGACCCGTGCACTTGCAAACACCACCGTTCTAATTTATTATATATTTTTGGTGTTATATTTTTACTATAAACAATAACTCATTTATAGGCGGTCAAATTGTTGGCGTCGTTGCTAGGGAGGTTTCGACAATAAATTGTGAAAATAATTTTTTTTACAATTAATAACATAAGTAGGAATGTTAGAACCTATAGATATGATTTTAATTTTTTTTATTTTTATGACTCGAAGCTCCAACACTCTAACTAAACAATATGAAGGTGATTAACTTACTACGGGGAAATTCATTATTTGAGGATCTACGAGAGCAACAAGGTAATCACAGGGAAGAAGTCCCAATTGCTCAGTGGATGTTGCACGAGTATGCTCCACCTACATTAGATGCGGTGCGAGGAAGCATAAAATGATCGGGGATGTCGCGCCACTTTGAAGCTAAATGTGAGAATTTTAGGGTGTTGTGTTGTGCCATGCATAGCCTGTGGCACACCAGGCTTGTGTTTTCAGCCAAAATGAGGTCGTTTTAGGTAGAAATCCTATCAAAGTTCTATTTATAGTCACCAGTTTTAGGCATAAAAACACACATCTAAAACACCCCAAAAGAGAGGAAAACCCTCATTAAGCTGTCACAAGTCTTCCTCGCAATCGAGCTTTGATTTTCAATATTTCCAACCTCCAATCCACATAAGTAAGTGTTCTTCTTCTCTTTTCATTTCAATTTTCATCTTTTATTTGGTTACATTCCACATCGACCGAGAGCCAAATTCCATTGACAACTACTCGAGGTAATGTGTTCTAAATTCGATCTTTATCATTTCTATTGTTTTGGTTTTTCATTATTTTACTTTAATTTCAAAAATGACACCACAAAAACAAAAATGCTCCACTCGAGCCCCAAGTAACCTCGATACCAATCTCTTTGACAATACAGAAGTCGAACGATTTTTCCTTCAGATGAGTGGAATTTCGTTCATAGAGGAGTGTGAGTTGAATCCTACCATGTCTGCTTGTTACAAAATATGAGAGTTGGTACAATTCCATCGATAGAACATATTTTACGTAACCTGACCCATCCGATGGTTAACGCGGTAGTTTACAAATTCTATGCTTCCCTAAAAGATAGGGAGAATCGCAAATAATGAGGCAAGATGCTCACTCACGTGATTTTTTAGGGCAAAGAGGTGTCATTTGCACCTTGCACAATTAGCCAATATTACGATACCCCATATTATACTCATTACCATTAGGAATTGTTAGATTTATTCACATTTAAATATTTTGATATGGAGGGTATAATCAATTATTTGATAGAGGGGCGTGGCAACTAAACTCTCCAATCCAACTCCAAGGTGCCACTAAAATTCAACTCAGCCATCATGTTCCCAACGGCTAAGATGTGGGTGCAATTTATTTGCACTCACCTGACGCCTACTCGTAATGCTTCTAATGTTACTACTTATGGAGCGATTATAAATGCTTTGTTCCATATTACAGAAAGAGTAAAGTTGCATCGACCACTGAATTTATGAGGAGATGTTGAAGTGCATAAGACACCGGAAGCAAAGTATGTACTTCCCACAACTTGTACGACCTGTTCCTCGAGCTCTAAAACAAGCAAAATCATGACAAGGAGCAAAGAACAAAACAGAGAAGTGACACCCAGGGATGGATGAAGAGGAAGGGTAAAGCATACATGTCAAAAATAACGAGTCTCATAGACATGCTGATATCAGAGTGGTAGACCCAATGGATGCAAGACGTGAGAGGTATTTTGATCAAGCTACTAAACAAAAAAGGGCATAGTGATCCACGACTTGAGCCAGCACAACCTGACCTAGAGTTCAAGAAGGTGGGCTATGAAAGCATTGACAGGGCACGATAAGGGTAAGGCTCAGATGATGGAGGAGTCGGTATCTGAGTCCAACTTGTTTCGAACATTTTTACATTTAAATTTGGGATTTTTTACTTTATTTTTATTGAGATGATTTTAATTTTTTCTTTAGTTTTAATTAGTTAAGATTTAGTATTTTATATATATTTTTGTGTTTTAATTTTTCTTTGTAGGAACCCCACAATTTTTATGGCACTACCATTATAAACCAAACCTGAAAGGAGGAGTAATCAGTGGGTTGCATATATCATGCCGGTCGAGTAAACTCTTTCCTTTACATTTTTAATTGCATATCAGGGACAATGTGCTGAATAAAGTGTGGCGTGTAACGCGTAGGTTTGTGCAAGTGTAAACAATTTTTATCAAGTAATAAGTAAGTAAAAGAGTTATCGTGTCCACAGGGACTGTATCTGTTAATAGAATAATTGCAAAATCATGGATTTACAATTTGGTAAAGAAAACACAATAATTTTGAAGTGATAGATGTTAAAATTAAATTAATTAACTAAATACAAATTAACCTAAATGCAGATGAGATGAAATAAAATGTAGGGTGATGGTTTAGCAGCAATTTCACAAGTTCAACAACCATAACATGAATAAGCTAGAACAATTACAACACTTGACTCAATTCATTTTCATCATATTTAACAATGTTTGGAAAATATTCGATTGCAACTCAATTGTTCATTAACTGGGAAACTCAAATAAGTTCAACTGAATCTTATACTTAAAAAAATTCATAAACCAATGTCATAATTTAACTAAGGATTCCTTAGAATTTATGTGGAGTAACGGGGATGGATTAGGTTTGAAACAATTTAATTACATAAAACTTAAGTTATGAAAGGTAATAAGTTCTCTTACTCTATTACAAACCTTTAATTTAGTCTGATTAGGATATAAATTAAGCATGCACCTTCCAATTATCGTGTCCATTAGTTTTCATCTTATTAGGATTGACTAACTAATTCTAATGCATTCAAACATATTTTAATGCATGAAATACATAATTTTTTAATTTGAAGCATGAACAACTGAGGCACAAAACAATATAAACATGAATTAAATGAATTTTATCTAGTCATTGTAATTCTTCTAGCTAAAAAAAATTAAGTCATCATTATCGATTGAAAAACATCAGAACAATTTGCAAACATGTTGAATAACTAAGAAAAAAAATTAAAGAATAGAAAATAAGAAACTCTTGATGATTTTAGTGATTCTCCGAAGATAGATTGTGTTGGCTTCCTTCAATTCTTGTGATTGCTCCTTTGCAAAATGGTCCTCAAGATGGTCGACCAAGAGTGGTTTTCCTTAAGGAAATGCTAGCTAAGGGAGGTGGAGAAATGGATGGCTTATGCGTGGAAGAGAGGGAAGAAAAGGTGAGAGGAATGTGAATTGAAAGATGAATGAGGGTTAAGTGAATGATGAATGATGAGAAGTGATGGGTGGTATTTATAGTAGAGGGAGGGCATGGGAGTTTGCTAAAAATAGCTTGGGGAACCCTTAGTTTTCTACTTTACTTGGTTGACCTTAAAATGTGGGGGAATAGGTTGATGGTTGCTTGATTTATGCTTGATTTCATGCATAAATCATGCAAGGGGTTAGATGGTTTCTTAAGTTTTAGTTGGGGGCAGATTTTTTATTTTTCACAAGTGTAGGGACCGCCAAATTAATTATCCCAAAGCTAATTTGGGTTGCTATTGATGCCTTACCTAGACTGGACCACTTTCCCCCCTACTTGGATGATTTTGTGACCCAAATAACTATCAGACTTACTATTCTCAACAAGACAACTCCAACTGGATCAAATTGACTTCTCTTGACTCAATTTGTTGTCTTTGTCGTCCAATTGAGGTGGAGTATAACTCATGTCCATGTGTGATTTAAATGATATCTCACCCTTATTAATTCAATGGTC
>CM025249.1:26529245-26541142 GCA_013677275.1 Gossypium schwendimanii
GACCAAATCAGAAACCAAATAAAATGTAAAGTATCAATTGAAGAAAATAAAAAAACTGAATTAAAATAATTAAAAAATGCAGAGGGGCCAAATGAGCAGATTGCCCATTAATAAAAAACACGCGGATCCTTCCCTCGGGTCGGGTCACTGCGCGGGTCATAGCGTTATACGGTACCATTTTGGAGCCATTGAAACAGGCCCTAAACGGTGTCGTTTCATGATCCTTATAAAACTAAAAGACAAAACCTACATCCGGCCATTTTAAAACAAAGTAACAAAACAAACAAAAATAAAAAAATAAAAACCTTAGCCTCTTCGCCATTCGAAAGTTGCGTGGTCTCAAACCCTACTGTCTCAGTCCAAACAACGATTGTGACGAAGTAGACAGGGATTCAACGGTCCCGTTATGAAGGTAAGTCTCTCTCCTATTAATCGTTTCTTTTTAATACACAGTGAATAAGCAAATGGGAGATTCAAGAACAAAAAAGAAAATTATCGTGAGAAAAAAAAATCTGAAATCACCTTTTCAGAATTCTAATTTTTTGCTTCTTAGATTTTTTTGATTTTTCGTATCCCCCTTTACAGATATTGATCGGCCCTCTTTATAGCCGAAAAAGAGAAAAAAATGAAATTAGCCTCATAATTTTTTTTTACATTTTTCCTATTTACTGTTATTTTTTCTATTATTTGCTGTCAATATGTTATACATTGTTGCTCCTTTCTTTTTTTTTTTGATGTTATTTCATTTCTTTTGCTGCTTGTTGCTTTGTTTGTTGCGTTGCAGGTACACAGCCAGCTAGAGGCGCACGTGAGAAGGTGTAGCGTGCGTGGAGAGGCAAAATGAGGAGCGGCGCGAACTGTTCTAGAAACCCTAGGGGTTTCTGAAAATAGTTTTTTGTTGGGCTTCAATGTAATTGGGCTGGGATTTTGGGTTAATATAATGGGTTTTATTTTATTATTTTGGGCTTTTAATTTTTGGTTGGTTATTTTGTATTTTGGACATTTTATTAATGTTTGGGCCTGGCTAATTGGGCTTGTTACAGCTGCCCCTCTTTGCTCATTTTCGTGTAATGGGAATAGAGCAAAGACTAAGAAGTGCCAATTTTGCCCGATCTTGCTTAGTCTCGACTTCTTAGGTGCTTTTCTTCTTCAAGTAGCTTTGTTCTAACCCACTGCAGCTTCGGGCAAATAAGACTCACTAACTTCAATCTACTCTACTGCAACTTCAGGGAGATAAGACTTGGCCTCAACCTACCCCACTGCAACTTCAGGGAGATAAGGTTTGTGGCTTTAATCTGCTCTACTGCAACTTTAGGAAAATAGGGTTTGCTATGATCTGCTCTACTGTAACTTCAAAGAGATAAGGTTTGTAATTTATAGCTTCAATCTGTTCCACTACAACTTTAGGGAAATGAAATTTGCTATCTTCAGTCTGCTCCACTGCAACTTCAGAGAGATAAGACTTGTAACTTCAAACTGCTCCACTACAACTTTAGGGAAATAAGGTTTGGTATGATCTACTCTACTACAACTTCAGAGAGATAAGATTTGCAACTTATAGCTTGAATCTGTTCTACTACAACTTCAGAGAAATAAGATCTGCTATCTTCAGTCTGCTCCACTGCAACTTTAGGGAGATAAGACTTGTAACTTCAACCTATTCCACTGCAACTTCAGAGAGATAAGGTTTGATATGATCTGCTCTACCACAACCTCATAGAGATAAGATTTGTAGCTTCAATCTGCTCCACTATAACTTCAGGAAGATAGGATTTGTAGCTTCAATTTGCTTCACTGCAACTTCAGAGAGATAAGGTTTGTGGCTTTAGTCTGTTCCACTGCAACTTTAGGGAGATAAAACTTGTAGTTTCAATTTGCCCACTGCAACTTCATGGGGATAAGATTTGTATCTCAGTCTGCTCCATTGCAATTCAGGGAGATAGGATTATTGGCTTTGATTTGGTCCACTGCAACTTCAGAGAGATAAGATTCGTCATAACGACTTCAATCCATCCCATTGTAACTTCAGCGGTATAGGATTTGTGGTTTCACCGATTTGTTCTCTGGGGAACTTGACGTATATAATCCATCTCATGGGCTTATTTATGCCTAGTGATTAGGATGTTATGATCGGAATGAATCAAAGTTCCCTAACTAGATGTGTATGAATGAATGCAGAATGTCATGAAAATGATCCCTTAATGTTTGAGTTCTTATTGCTTGTTGTTCATTAAGGTTTTATCACCGACACGTCAAAATGCCATCTTGTTCGACTGGTATCTCCAAAGAAACACTCATATTTACTTAATCAAATTGCCCCCACCGTGACCTTTAAGGTTCAATCCACTGTACTTTTGGGACATAAAATTTGAACCATCTTCCTCCCACTGTAGTTCAGGAGTATAAGATCCGGCTCTTTTTCAATCCTCTCCTATTGCAATTCAAGGGCATAGGATGTGAATCTCTTTAGTCTCTTACACCATTCCCAAAGTGTCGTACTGATGTAGAATTTTCTTTTCTAAGAATAACCTTCTCTTATTACTTGGTGATCATTGCTTGTTTCTTCATTGAAGCTTTATCATCGACATGATATCTTGTTGTTTTGTTCAATCAATATTTTGACAACAAAATCCGAAGGAATAGTCTTACTTTAGACTCTTCCTTCTCAGATATTTCCAATCTTTAAACTTGGCGCCTTCTACACAATAGTCCTATTTCAAGTTCTTGTACCATTTAGAAACTTCTAGAATAATATGAAGAACTTCCTTTGTGAAAGTATTGTTAATCCATTAATCATTATTCTAATGCAACATGCTTGCAAAAGATCATAACACTGGATAAGAATAGAATTGATTTGGAGCATAGCTTGAAATGAATAAATTATCAAGGATGGTAAAAAAATAATAGAGAATTGGTTGGGAACACGTATCTTGAAAAAAATAAACTATTCCAAGAATAGAAAATTCAATATAAGTAATATGAAGACTAGATTCCCCAGATATCGCAGCTTGAACTTCTCTGTACAAACTTTCTAAAAACTGTTTTGAGCTTGACATGTGTTTAAGAGATCTAGAGTACTGTATTGATGCCCTAGATGTCGAATTCCCTTTCCTGTTGATTTAGGTATAGCAAGATCACCGCACTCCCTTTTGATCAAAATTTGAGCCGCCCTTTTCGGGTTTTCAACTCAAATCCCTTTTGGTCTCAAGGCACCCTTCGCTGGTTTTCACCTTGGCCTCTCATTTTTTATGGACTCAAAGCACCCTTTGAGGGTTTTCACTTTGGTCTCTCTTTTTTCTTTCAAGACTCGAAGCGCCCTTTGCGGGTTTTTCCTTTGGTCCCTTCTCCTTCTTTAGGTGAAGTATTTCTTGATTGAATCTGAATTCACAGGGTTAGGCAAGTTTTTACCATCCATCTCGATCAAAATTAATGCTCCTCCCGAAAATGCATTTTTTATCACATAAGGTCCTTCCCAATTTGGCATTCACTTTCCTCTAAAATCCTTTTGTAGGGGAGGAATCTTTTGCAATACCAAGTCCCCCTCGTGGAATTCTCTGGGATGAACCTTTTTGTTATAAGCTCGTATCATTCATTTTTGATACATCTGACCGTGATGAATAAATTTTAGCCTTTTTTCTTCTATTAGGTTCAACTGATCATATCGAGATTGGGTCTATTCTACTTCATCTAACTTTAGCTCAGCCAATACCCGGAGAGATGGAATTTCAACTTCAATGGGTAAAACTGCCTCCATCCCATAAACCAGAGAGAAAGGCATTGCCCTGGTAGAGGTCTTGTTAGATGTTCAAAAAGAGGGAAAATGGTAATTTCTCATGCCAGTCTTTGTAGGTCTCAGTCATTTTTCCCACGATCTTCTTAATGTTTTTATTAGCTGCCTCCACCGCACCATTCATTTTTGGGCGATACAGTGACGAGTTATGGTGTCTGATCTTGAATTGACCGTAGACCTCCGCTATTTTACGGTTGTTCAAATTCAACGTATTGTCAGATATGATTCTTTTAGGCATTCCATATCGACATATGATCTCTTTTTTTAAGAATTTGCTAACTGGTAACTTTGTGACATTAGCATATGAAGAAGCTTCCACTCGCTTAGTGAAGTAATCAATAACCACAAAGATGAAATGATGCCCATTAGAAGCTTTCGACGATATTGGCCTGATGACATCCATACCCCACATAGAGAAAGGCCATGGAGAAGTGAAGGAGGTGCGTGTATTTTGTCTCCATAAATTTGGCATTTATGACACTTCTTGGCATAATTGATGCAATCTCCTTCTATGGTGGACCAGTAGTACCGGAATCACATAATCTGTCTAGCCATTTTGAAACCATTGGCATGCATTCCGCAGATACCCTCATAGACTTCCTCCAAGATTTTCTTAGCCTCCATAGCGTCCACGCTTCTTAATAGTACCTGATCCTTTCCCCTTTTATATAAAATCTCTCCATGTCACACATAGTTAATGGCTAGTCTCCTCAATGTCCTCTTATCACTCTTCGTTGCTTGATCAGGGTACTCGCGATTCTTCATATATCGTAGTATATCTTGGTACCAAGGATGGTCATCATTTTTCTCTTCCTCGATACTATAGCAATGAGCCGGAGTCTCATAAATGCTCATCTAGATAGGCTTTATAACCTCTAGTTTGTTCACTTTGATCATGGAAGCTAGAGTAACCAACACGTCAGCCATCTGATTTTTATCTCGTAAGAGATAGTAGAAAGTAATGTCATCAAACTCATCAATCAATTCAATAACCAGCTTTTGATAACTAATCAATTTGGGATCTTTTGTTTCCCATTCCCCTTTGAGTTGGTATATCACCAATGCAGAATCCCCATATACCTTTAATACTTTGATTTTACGTTCTATGGCTGTACGGATGCCCATGATGCATGCTTCATTTTCTGCCATATTGTGTGTGTAATCAAAATCCAATTTGCTAGCAATAGGATAATGATTTCTGTTTATGGATATTAAGACTGCTCCAATTCCATTGCCTATAGCGTTTGAAGCTGCATCAAAGTTTAGCTTCCAAATGTGACCCACTTGAGAATTTTCTTCAGTGGTTGCCACATACATCAGGTCATCGTTCGGGAAATCAAAGTTCAAAGGCTCGTAATCCTCTAAGGCTCTACTAGCTAGAAAGTCTACTATTACACTCCCTTTCACGGGCTTCTGGCTCACATAAACTATGTTAAATTGGGAAAGCAAAATCTGCCATTTGGCCATCCTCCCATTCAAAGCAGCCGACCCCATCATATACTTTAACAGGTCTAACTTTGAAATTAGTCTAGTCGTATGGTACAACATGTATTGCCTTCGTCTCCGAGTTGTCCAAATCAGGGAGCAACATAATTTCTCAATAAGCGAGTATCTCATTTCACAATCAGTGAATTTCTCACTGAGATAGTATATCGTCCTTTCTTTCTTTCCTGTCTTATCATGTTGGCTTAGCACACATCCGATGGAATTATCAAGCACTGTTAAATACAATATCAGTGGCCTATCTGGGCTAGGTGGTGACAACACTGGAGTATTAGACAAGTACTATTTTATCCTGTCAAAAGCTTCCTGACATTCTTTATCCCATACACCTGGATTATGTTTCTTCAAAAGACGGAATATGGGGTCACATTTCTCGATTAGTTGTAAAATGAACTGGGCAATATAATTCAGCCTTCCTAAGAAACCTAGCTTCCTTCTGAGTGCGTGGTGGAGGTAAATCTCGTATCGCCTTGACTTTCTCTGGGTCAATCTCGATTCCTTTTTCACTAACTATGAAGCTTAATAGTTTTCCTGACCTAGCTCCAAAAGTGCATTTTGCTAGATTGAGCTTGAGCTGGAACTTTCTCAATCTGAAAAATAATTTTCTCAAGACCTGCACATGTTCCTTTTCTGTTTTGGATTTTACAATCATATCATCGATGTAAACATTGATTTCCTTGTGCATCATGTCATGAAATAAGGCTACCATGGCTCTTTGATATGTTGCTCTCGCATTCTTTAATCTGAATGGCATCACTTTACAGTAAAATATCCCCCCACAAGGTTATGAATGTAGTCTTTCCCATATCTTCAGGATGCATCTTTATCTGATTGTATCCAGAGAAGCCATCCATAAGGAAAAATAGTGAGTAGCCTGCCGTATTATCCACTAAAGTGTCAATATGAGGTAATGGGAAATTGTCTTTTGGGCTGGCCTTATTCAAATCCATGTAATCCACATATATTCATACTTTTCCATCTTTTTTAGGGACTAGGACGATGTTGGCTACCCATTCTAAATATTTGACCGCTTGTAAGAACCCAACATCAAATTTCTTTTTGACTTCTTCCTTTATTTTTAGCATAATATCAGGTATCATCCTCTGGAGTTTCTGCTGAACTGGCTTGCAATCTTCTTTTATAGGAAGGCAATGTACTACAATGTCAATGCTTAACCCGGGCAGATCCTGGTATAACCATGCGAAGGCATCTTTGAATTCTTGGAGTAACTCAATGAGGTCTCACTTCGTCTTTGTGGTAATGTCAGTTCTAATATTCACCTCTTTTACCTTTTCCAAGCTCACAATTTCCATTGATTCCTTGTGAGGTAGAATTTGTTTCTCCTCCTGTTCTACCATCCTCAACAAGTCCGGAGATAAGCCACGGTCTACGTCATCTTCAAAGTCATGAAATCCCTCTAAACACATGTCTTGTTCAAAAGGAAATTCTGAGTTTGTAGTAGTGTCACTCATGTCGTTGATATCTAGGGACCTGTTGTAGGTACAAAAGAATATACAAAGAATGTATGAATTTAAGAATAATTATTTGTACAATATAATTATGAATGTAATGAAAGAATGGTTTGGAAGAAAATCCCCAAAAGAATGAAAGAATAATTACTCATATGGAAAGAATGAAATAATATTTTCTCAAAATGAAGCAAAGATGTACTTCATTAAAATAATAATGTTTGGACATGAGCCTATTTCACAGAGGGATTCTTATCACTTCTAGGCTAAAAGCAACAAGTATGTTCTGAACATTACTCTGAGTAAGCTCTAAAAACTACAGGAATTTCTTCTGCATTCCAATTGTTTAGCACACTCCCTGGTTCATAAGGGTGGATACTAACAAGGTCTCTCCTTCAGTTGCTTCTTCACATATAGCATTGATGCCTCAATTTCTAAACATTCCTTTCGGGCCTTCATTATATTCAAAGAATTCTATTTCCTTATCCAGTAGGCCTTGCACCAAGGGTCTGAATTCATTGCACTTTTGAATCTCGTACCCCACTTCGTGATGAAACTCACAGTAGTTCCTCATCTTTTCGTAACTTCCTCCTGAATTCGAAATGATTGACCCATTTTTTACCATCTCTTTCCAGACCCATCTCAAAGGAGTTTTTATTTCTGTAATGTCTGTCTTGATTCTTTTCCCCATATCTTCACTCATCGAGTTTACCCCATTATCAATATGATTGGGTAACAAATTTTCTGCATTAGATGGGTCATCGAATTTGACAATGCCTATATTGATGAGCCTTTCAACTAGCTTTTTGAAAGCGGTGCAGTTTTCTATCAAGTGCCCCGTGATTCCTGCATGGTATTAGCATTGGGTGTTTGTGTCATACCATTTGGGGTACGGGGGTTGTATCAGCTTTAAGTAAAAAGGAGAAACAACATATGCATCGAATAAACTCTGATACAACTCCCTATACGTCATTGAGATTGCTGTAAATTGGAGCTTTTTAGTGTTTTGCTTTGTGCCAGATTCTTGTCTTTGTTCACTAGCAACCACCTTTCTTCTCTGATTTACAATAATTGATTTTGAGTAGCCCTTATTATATGTACTTGTGTTGTTCACCTCGTTTTTCTTTTTTCTCGAGGTTGACCTTTTGTTACTTTCTCCGGCATCTATCTTCCCACTTCTTATGGCATTCTCAATCATCTCGCCATTCATGACTATATCTGAAAAACTTTTTGTGGCACTTCCTAGCATGTGTGTGATGAATGGGGTTTTTAGCATGTTGATAAAGTGCATTGTAGTTTCTTTTTCTAGGAGTGGTGGCTGAACTTGGATGGCAACTTCCCTCCATCTTTGCGCATATTTCCTAAAACTCTTATTTGGTTTCTTTTCCATGTTCTATAGAGTAATTCTATCAGGAGTCTTGTCCATTACATGACTATACTGCTTCATGAATGCTTGACCTAGGTCCCTCCATGAACCAATCCTGGTACAGCTCAATTGGTTGTACCATTTGGATGCTGCCCCCACCAGACTATCCTAGAAGCAGTGTATTAACAGTTGATCATTGTTGACGTATTCAGTCATCCATTTATAAAATATGGTAATGTGAGCTTCAGGGCAACTAGTCCCATTGTCTTTTTCAAAATCTGACATTTTGAACTTGTAAGGAAGTACCAAGTCTGGAACCAATCTCAGATCTTTAGCATCAATTCCATGATGACTATCAGCACTTTCCATTACTTTGAATTTTTCTTCCAACCATTTACACTTGTCCTCTAGCTGTTTTGGCAATTTCGTCTTTGCTTTTTCCTTTTCTGCCACTTCATCAAAATCGGGGATAACAGGATTAGTTGGTTTATCTCCTGGGTTTGAACCTAATCCAGCTTGAAAGTTTATTGGCATCAAAGCACTAGCTTGAAATTGTTGAGGCCTAATTGTGACAAATGGTCTCCTTGGTACATTTTAGCTTGGATCTGTACATTTGGTAGAGTAAAACCTGGAGGATATAGCGGCTTCCCATTATCTTCCCCAAGATTGGCCATAGGGCCCTTTCCCTTATCTATTCCTCCAGCCACTAATTGGGTCAACTGAGTCATCATGTTTCTCTGAGATTCTAGCATTTTGTCCATCATGTCTTGTTGGATCTTAGCTAGCTGCTCTTGCATTTGCGTTTGTAGTTGGTCTTGCATCTCTCTTTGAAGTTGTTCAAGTCTTTCTAATATTTGGTCCATGTCTTTTGTCTTTGCTCGGGTACTGTAATGATGTTTAGTTGGTATGTTTTTGTCATTTTCCAGATTAACTGAAATGATTTAACCAATTAGGATCTTTTTGTGGACTTTAATGAATATGATGTAATGTAATGCTAATGCATGAAATGAATGCAAAAAAAGACGTTGATTCTGGTTCAATTCTATTAGAACAACTTTACTAGAAAAAAATCTCTTGGCATAAAGCAGATATATATACGGCTTATCCCTCATACTCCAGGCGAAGACATCAACCTCTTTCTTCATACGGATGCTAAGACAAATCTCGCGAACCCTTCAAAAGGGTGTCTTCTCTATCACTTTTTTGCTTGATCTGGGCCGCCACTCATTATTCGCTCATCCTTGTGATGCTCGTTAACTTCTTTAAAAAGGTCAGGACGTTGACGACTCTCGAATAATCCTTGTGAACTTGAAACTTCGGGCAACGAAGCAAAGTCGTGTACTCCTCCATTAGACTATCACCCTTCTCTCATTGTGTTTTCTTGAAACATATTCGGACAGCCGTATTATCTTCCACTTTATCAAGAAATTCATTTTCCATGACGAAAATGCAATGCAATCATAATTAGAACAAAATGAAACAGGTTAGTACTAAGCAAAAGCAAGAAAGAAAAAAATAAAAATAAATAGAGCACCTATTCGGGTGACCATTAGGGTTTGGTATGGTTCTACCTAAGGTGGGCTCTTAGGGTTCACTATATGAGGTTTGGTTCTAAAGAAAAGGGTACATGAACTGGCAGATTCCTCGATTCCTCACCCATTATAGGTTCACATAGACTGAGTTTAGTTTAGGGGAATACATTTCCATATGACTGCACGGAGATGAAAATCTCACGAAGACATAAGTACGGATGTATCCCGAAAGCAATCCACTATCCTACACGGAGGTGGAGACCTCACGAAGGAATAGTTTCTCACTCCCACTTAAAAGGGTATAATCAAGCGGTTATGCAATGCAATATGCAGAGATTAAAAGACTCTAACTAATAAAGCAAACATATCAAAATCATGAAGACCATAAAATGCAATGAAAAGATCGTAAATTTAAATCGAATTCACAATTTT
Source organism: Gossypium schwendimanii (assembly GCA_013677275.1). Lineage (NCBI taxonomy): Eukaryota > Viridiplantae > Streptophyta > Magnoliopsida > Malvales > Malvaceae > Gossypium > Gossypium schwendimanii. Next base: position 26,539,338 of record CM025249.1, read on the forward strand.
CGACAAAAAGACAAGAAATAATCAACTCGTGGCTTGACTATCTTATTTTGTCCCCAGTGGAGTCGTCAAGCTGTCGAGACCATTTTTTTGATAAAAAAGGGTCGACTTTGATTTTGAAAATGAAAGAAATGTGAGTCTCCACCAATCTTTTTTATTTAGGTATGATCAGTTCACCTTATAATTTAATCATTTTAATAAAAATTTAGATTTACTAAAACGATAATTTTTGGTCTACAAAATCCAGAAAACGGGTTTAGGAGTCGGTTATGCACAAGGAAGGATTAGCACCCTTAATACGCCCAAAATTGGTACCTAGTTGATTACTTAATGTCTTAATGTCAAAAGTTTGCAAAGATTTTAAAATACGATCCTTTTATTTAAAAAGACACTTGTATAAATCAAATTACATGCTAAGACCCTCATATTTCAGGAGATAAAATGTCACACCCAATGAGTTCGGATGTGATGTTTCACATCCTCGAAAACAAGCTTGTCTTTTGATTTTTAAAACTCATGCAGTGAAGTTTAAAAAGGATATTCAATTGTTTAAGTCAGATGAAAATTGAAGCCCACTAAGTTAGGGCACGATTTCTCAAAATTCCAAACATAGAATATTGCCTTTATTTTAAAAAAAATCCTTGTCTCGAGAGAACAACATGTCATATCCAATGAGTTAGGACACAACGTATCGAATTCCCAAGAATGAGCTTTTTATATGTTTTGATTAAAAAAGGATACTCAATTACTTAGATTCAATAAGGAAAATTGGAACCCAATAAGTTAGGGCTTTCTAGCAAAATTGACCTATATCTCTAATTAAAACTAAAATCAATGCAAAACCCTAAATTAAAAAAAATTGGCCTATAGGCCTTATTTTGCCAAATATAACCTTAGTATATCATAAAAAAACAATATTGAATTGTACTAACATCAATGTTGAATCGTACTAACATGGTGCATATTTCATAATTTCAATCATATGTGGAATTAAGATTATTCATACTTCATAAAGTACATAGAAGAAGGAGATCTTGATAATCTTAATGATGAACTTGGTAAAGGACAAACAAATGATGATAAAGAACATATGTTAAATATTAAATAGGGAATAACCCAACAAATATGCACCATAACAATTAGATAAAATTGCATATGATGTTTATTTTTCTTACTCTTTTTATTAGTAATTGAGCTATCAAGTACTTTTTAGATTAACATAATGCATGTTGGGGATAAACCCTATTAAGCAATAAACAAGTAAAATATCGAAGAAAATTAAAAAGATCGAACATAGATGTTTACGTGGAAAAAATCCTCCATAGAGGATAAAAAACCACAGGCAAAGATAGTTTCACTAAAACGGTAAAAACAAAGAGCACAAAAAGGTGAAGATAAAACTAAATCCCGGAACTTGAAATACGAACCCTCAAAACATAAATACAAAATTCTCTGAAAGCTTGTAAAAGCTAATATCTAAATGTGTAATGAGTTATTTTTCTATGGTGGAAAAGATACCTATTTTTATAGCCTAAATTTGTACATAAAATAATATTAAAATAATCTACACTAATTAGAGTTCGATTGAGACAAATAATAAGAGTTTAATTGGAAGAAGAAAATCGAGAAAATTGCATGAGATATCGCCACATTGGATGACAGTCTTCTTCTTGTCGTGACGTTAGAAGCTCATCGGGATGGGAAGCTCCTCCTCGTTGCGACGTCACTTTCTATTTGTGTCCTAATTTGGCCGAAATGCGAGACAGACTCCACAATACATATGATGATTTTATTTTAATTTTTGTTAC
>CM025249.1:26566192-26577610 GCA_013677275.1 Gossypium schwendimanii
ATGTTTATAAGTGTATGTGTTCTGGTAATGCCTCGTACCCTATTCTGGCATCGAATACGGGTAAGGAGTGTTACAATGTGACATTGCCAGATTTGGTCATAATATTTAGACCGAATTTGGGGTGTTATATAATCAACACGGATGCACATCTCAATTTCTTTGTGTCACTAATGTCAAGTTTACCCACCACTGATATGCTTCTTCCTGTCGTAACAATACTATGCATTTCAGAGTGTCTTCCGGAGAACACATTCATTCCTCAGATACTCTCATAATAATTTTCAGTTAATATTCATCTCTCGTCGAAATGCCATTTTTTAATTCTCAAAATTCTTGTGTCTAACATTCTCAAATTTTATCTGTCAGGGGTTAGTGAACACCTATCGTGTTAGGGTTTTGAGGATAAAGGGGTGCCACATGAGGCAAATTTGAGATGGAGGTTGTTTTAGCCGTTGTGGAGCTAAAAGGGTAGCTCCTAAGTATTGGTTGGACCACTCATTTATCAGTTGGAAAAGGGCATTTTCTTGTCTCATTCCCTAGCACTTGCGAAATGAGCATTCTATAACAATTCCCTTGTCGGAATCAGGAACATTACTATTTACTTACTAGATACGGCACAACTTAATACGACCATCATAATATAAAATTAGATTAAATTTGAATCTGAAGACATCACACTATCACAGGTTATTGTTGCATGTATTTCTAGACTCAATACGTGCTACGTTCAGTTCTATAATCAATTGAACCTATAGCTCTTATACCACTAAATGTAACACCCCTCACCCGTCTCTATAGTTGGATTAGGGTTACGAAATGCTACAATAAATAACAGAAAAAAATCATACTATTTCATTTCAAAATTTATTTAAACAATCATTAATCATCAATCATTCTTTCAAAACGTGTTTTCTTTTTTACAAAAAGACCTAAATCAGTCATCCTTTAATTAATAGCATCATCTATTACAAATTATGAATCATCGTAAGGTAATTATACCAAAAACCAAATGACCCTCATTAGAAATGGCATAATTACTCGTAAAGTCTTCCACCTTATTACAATTACAATTGGTCTAATTTACAACTGCATTATTAAACATAACCATATTTTGAAAGCATTCATTAATGCGGTAGTGCATGATAGTAATATCATCCCTACGCTTCTTAATTCTGTTCGCAAGGCTAGCACAATCTGTTTCGAAGGTGACTTTTGTAATGTTCAGCAATATACCAATCTTGACGCTCTCTTCGAAGGCATAAAGTTTAGCCTAGTCACCCATCATCTCCTCATTTTTGAAACCATAGCCCCCACCAATAACAAAGCCTTGAGAGTCACGTGCAATTACCCCAAAACCAATTTTAGTTTTCGACACATCAGCATCGAAGTTAATCTTCACAGTACCTTTTAAAGGCTTCTCTTCTTTGGAATAGGAGATAACGGCAACATCGACTTGTTAACCATGTTATGAATATGAAAATCCTTGCTTAAGGTAATGGCCCTCTCCCAAATGACATGGGCATCCTCTTCCTTACCACGAAAGATGAAGTTGTTTCAGTTGTTCCAGCTATTCCACAACGTAGTGATAAAGTCAGCAATGGCTTTCTTATCCAAAAATTGCATAGCCTCCTCAATCCAGTTAATATAGCAGTTGTAGTCATTGTTAATGAGCCTACCATCAAGACCACCCCATGTAAGAATGGCATGGGATGTAAGGCAACTTTGAGGGCGTTAACTAACGTTTTTGTGCGAGCCCCTCATTGAGGGTATTCCTTACTAACGTTCTGGTGCATAGAAGTGATCTTAACATTTGTTGGCAATAGCTCATCTCCCAACTGCCAGGCGAACACCCAAATTTTTGAAAGGTTTTTTAGCTTCCAAATAGACTTCCAAAAGAAACAGTGAGGACCTAGACCCACCTGCTTAAGGAGAAGCCAAGAATATGTCGATTTTGACGTGTAAAAACCATGATAATTCTGGAACTAAACCTTACAGTCCTTCGATCCATTAGAGATGATAGGCAGATTATAGATACGTTCCCCCATGTAGTTGCCATAATTTCAATGATTCTATTGTTGTTCCATCTCATGCGATCATTTGTCTAAAGCTTATGCACTCTCATACACTCTTCTCTCATGAACATTCAGACCATTACTGCTTATAGAATCACACTTTAACCCCTCGATTCCCAGTTGTCTTTATGTATATCAACATTGTTCCTATCACCCATCTACCAACTAAAGTCATTTTCAAAAGCCCTAACAGCAATAGCAATATTGCTCCAAGTGTAAGATGGTTTATCCATTTTTTTGGGATAGAATAGGTCACCATCGGGGAAATAGTTTGAACTAAAAACTGGAAAACATAACGTATCTTTGATTGTAAGCAACCTCCAGACATGTCTACCAAGGAGAGCGATGTTGAACAACTAAATGTCTCCAAACCCAAGCTCTCCCATTCATTTAGGAAGACAGACCTTATCCCATGCAAGCATAGCCCACCCGCAGTCTTTATCTTTACACGCCCACTGCATCCTGTGAATTTTTGATTGCATCTTCTTAATGGTGTCCCTATGAGCAAGGAAAACAGAGAGTGCATAAATAGGTAGAGCTTGAAGAATCAATGTAATAAAAATTCTCTACCACCATAGGATAAAAGTCTCTTAGACCAGCTATTAATCCTACATGAAAAATGGTTAAGAATGCTATGAAAAGGCAAAGACTTTTTCTTTCCAACATAAAAAGGTAAACCAAGATAGTTATCCAAGTGGTGGACTACTCTCATGCGAAGCACATCACCATATTGCTGCCTTTGGTTCATAGGGGTATTCAGGCTAAAAAATACCACAGACTTGTCAAGATTTATTTGTTGACTTGAAAAATGTTCAAAATCCTTAAGAATCTTCAAAAAGGCATCAACCTCATCTTTTTTGTTTCTAATAAAGAGGAGGGCATTGTCAGCGAAAAATAAATGATTTATGCACGAGACATTTTGGCTAGCCCAAATACCACGAATAAGACTGGTATTTTACGCTCAAAGAAGCATTCTCGAAAAGGCCTCCATCAAAATAAGAAGAGATAAGGGGATAGGGGGTCCCTTTGTCGAGGACCCCTCTCCAGGGTAATGGTCACCGAAAGTAACATATTACACTTCACAACATATTTCACCGACCTAACACATTACATAATTTTATCAACCCAAATATCTTCAAAACCCAAATTTTTCATGATTTTCTTAAGGAAATTCCACTCCACGCGGTCATACGCCTTGCTCATATCGAGCTTGATGATGAAACCTTTATTTGGGCTATTTTTAGAGCTTTGGAGGTAGTGCATCAACTCATAGGCAATAAGAATGTTGTCATGGATCATATGACCTAGGACAAAGGCACTTTGATTCTGACTAATGCAAAGAGAGAGAGCATCCTTCATTTGATTTGCCAAGGTCTTTGAGATAATTTGGTATACCATTCTACACAAGCTAATAGTACAGAAGTTAGACATGTCCCCCAGGTTCATTAATCTTAGGGATAAGAACAATAATCATTTCATTAATACAAGAAATGTCTTTGTTTCCATCTAGTATTTCATGACAGAGATTAAAAACATCTTTACCCACCACGTCCCAGTTTTCTTTAAAGAAAATACTCAATAGGCCATCTATCATGGGGCTTCACGCGGATCCATTTGGTTAAAAGCTTCAAGGATCTCCTTATCCATGAACCTCTTAGCCAACATATTATTAACATCATGTGTAATACATTTCTAAATGTAGCTCATATTAATCTCATCATTAGAAAGAGCACTCAACTTAAACAAATTGTGAAAGTAGTCTCTTGCCACCTTGTAAATATCTTTCGTATCGTTCATCTAAATACCATTAGAGTCCTATAATATATCAAGTTTATTTTTCTTCAATCTACAGGTAGCCCAAACATGAAAAGAGCTAGTGTTTCCATCTCTCTCTTTGAGCCATGTTATCCTAGACCTTTGCGCCCAGTAGCCTTCCTCTTCGGCAAAAAGGTGCCCCATCTTAATACGTGCCTTTTTTAAACTATCAGTATTTGACATCTCATAAGGCCCATCAATTATCTTGTCGATCTGCGCAGCCAATTTTCGGCATAATGGCCTTGATGTTTATATCACTCCTACACTAAGCTTTTTTAATAATGTCTTTGGCCACCCTCTCTTTTGCCCAGCATGCATCGAATTTGAAGAAGAGTCTCAAATCTTTTAGATCCTCCCTAGGCTTCCAACCTATAGTATCCATTATTACCGCATCATGGTCTAAATTAGCCTGTCTAATCACATTTGATGATATGAAAGGGAAATCAGTAATAGCATTAGCAGACATAACAAAATGATCTGGCTTCTCTTTAACCATGTCATTACCCTCTCAGTTATTAACCTAAGTGAACCAACCCCTATCGGCTTTTATGTGAACAAGAGCCAACTCCTCCAAAACATCCCTAAACTCTTCCTTGTCAACCCTAGGCTTCTTATGGCCCCCTTCTTTTTCAGCATCATCAATGATGGCATTAAAGTCCCCACCCATAATCCAGTCCTCCCTAACCACTCTACCCACCCCGTAAACCTAATGTTAATATGGTTTTCCATGCTTACAATCGAGTCAATATGGTGGCAAGAGTAACTTTGATTTACCACATCAGCTCCACCATTCCACGACATCGCCAAGCCTTTACTACGACCCTCAAGCTCACCGCCAAGCATCTAGTCATTCTACACATGTTTCAAATACGAGTAAAACTATTAGCATGCATTTTCATTCTGCAAAGAAAAATGACATCGGAGTTGTTAGCAACTAGAAGTTTCTTGAGCTCTCAAACTGTTGCAAGGTTCCCCACCCCTCGTCAGTTCCAAATAAAGAACTTTATGGCTCTTGGCGGGATTGATCGCCAGCCGCCGCCTTGCATGGTGAAAGACAATCCTCAAGCTTCCTTTGAACAAATCTAGAAGGGCTCTCTTCGTTGTTCTCATAGTTATTTCCTTTTGATATTTTTCTTTTACATTTTATTCTACCCCTCCTTCACGAGCTAACTTAGTTGACGTTTCTCTAAGGGCGAGTAGGATTCTAAATCATCATTTCCATCTCTTGCTTTTCCTTTTTGTGTTAGAAGCTCATTTTCTTCCCTAGTTCCAATCTTGCTACCATTATTTGCTTCATTATAGTTTATTTGCTTATCCAGGATTTCAATCCCATTTCTCTAATTTCCTCTATTTTGGGTAGACCCTCTTATCTTGGCTCTAAGACAACTCCCATACTGGAAGCTGAGGTTATTTGTTTCTAGGTGTTCATCTTTTTTGGTGCATTTTTGTGTCGTATGTCTTATAAGGCAGCAGATATAGCAAAGTGCTAGTAATATTTCATACTTGATGGTGCATATAGTCTCAGTTCCTTCCCTTCTAACAAATTGAACAACCCTTCGAAGAGGTTATAGCACATCAATTTTTACCCTTAATCTGATTAACCCAGTCCAACCTATAACACCCCTAACATGTATCCATCGCTGGAATAGGGTTACGGAGCATTATCTTAAAATTATAACGTAAAAACATACATTTCGAATCATTTCATTTAAACATATCATGCATATCATCCCTTATTCGAGCCCTCGAGGCCTTAGAAACACTTTAGAAATGATTCGAGACTAAATCGGGAACATTTGTAACATTGAGGAAAAAGTTAGAAAAATTCAAACTATAGGGGTCACATGGCCGTGTGGCTAGGCCGTGCGGCTCACACGTGTAACATCTCTAACCCATATCCGTCGTCGAATTATTGTTAAGAAGCATTACTAATCAAAACACAATTCAGAACAAACATTCATTAAAGTTTAATAATGTTATCAATTACATATGATAAACTAAATCTAATATTAAACATGCAAAATTTTAAACTTCCCTTTGGACCATTTAAAATAAAATAAAGACATTACAATCCAACTAAACCATAAGAAAATAAGTCGCTTTCGTATGGCTATTAATCTCATATACAATATATATATTGAAGTACTACTTTCAAAATATTATCTAGCCTGTGCATGCCATAAGTTAAAATTAGACATTTTAATACCGAGACAGTAGATAGAGTGATGATCTTGCTGACAAATCCCGAGCTTGAAGCTTGATCTTTAAGTCTATAAAACAGAAAGACATAAACAAACAAAGTAAGCTTTTATAGCTTAGTAAGTCTACAACATAACTAAATATAAAAAAAATTATATGATTTCTTGCGTACACTTAATGAAATCACGAATACGACATATATTATCATTTGAATATTTGCTATCATAATCATCTTATTTATAACCAAATATATGAATTCATAGAATTCATATCAATGAGTACATATGTATATACGACATGCATACAACCAACGGTATATATAAATACCCATCAAAATTCTTACAACCAATACATTTACATATCAATTACGTATAGTCAAATGCTTACATAATTATCAACATTTAAAACTGAATACATGTATACTTTAAACATGAATAGCCGAATGCATATATAGATTTATCACATGCACACATCCAATTGCATATATACTTAACATGTACATAAGACCGAATATGTATATATATATACTCTTCCCATACATATAAACGAATGATTATATGCTCATCAAAACCTAATGATCAAATGTATATACATGTTCTTCAAATACATATGACATAATTCATACGCATATCCATTATATATAAACACATAATATAAACAGATTCACTGGCACTTAGCCTGCTAGGTTTAAAACCTGATTCAGTACACTGACTTTTAGCCTGCTAGACTTATAGTCCTAAATGTTTCACCGGCATCATGCCTGCTAGACTTATAGCCCGAAATGTTTCATCGGCATCAAGCCTGCTAGATATAAAGTCTAAATCATCTCACTAGCGCTAAGCCTTCTAGGCACTGAGCCTGAAATCTCAATTCATATAAGTTGTAACTCATATTCAAACTATATATGTATATAAAATCCATACATAAAAATTTAGCTCAAAATTTATAACCTTTATCTTTGAATCACAGGGATATATAAAGTTCAATCACCAAATTAAACTTAATAATTCAATGATTCAGCTGAACACATTTATATATAACCTTATACTTTTGATCCTACTACTACTATCATACTATTTAAATTATAATATACTTAAATAATATACATTAAACATTCAAACATATTATTATGATCTAAGCTAATAATTTCATTCCTTTGATTCAATACCAAAAATAATCTAAGCTATCAATACCATTCATTTGATTCAATATAAAACTTATACATGTATAAGCATACACATTCGAACCTCACATATACATATATAAATTCATACCTAATTCCAATACTATAACTTATACATGTATATTTATATATATATTCGAATCTACCATATACATATATAATTACACACTTATAATCAAAACATGAACTTATACTTGTATACTCATACATATTCGAATCTAATATATACATATCTAATTACGTACTCATACATATTCGAATCTAATATATACATATCTAATATATACTTTTTCTACGAGTATCAATACCAATAGCATTTAATGCCTAATTTAGTGACCGTTGGAACCATTTCTATCGATAACCATGAAAATTAATCGATACTAAGTAAAAGGTATTGATACCGTATCAAAACTTGATAAATACTTTGCAAGCCAGAATGTCAATTTCGTATCGATACTAAAAAATTTATCGATAAAGTATACCATGATCGATACTTAAATAAATTTCTCGATACCTAACAAAAGGTATCGATACCGAATAGAGAGCTAGTAAACATTTTGGAAAATTGAATGTCATTTTCGTATCGATAGTAAAAAATGTATTAATAAATTTGTGAATCTATTGATACTCATTTAAATTTATTGATATTTGACAAATAGTATCGATACTGGATCGATACTTTTTGACTTGGACCAATTTTAGCTTGTTTGAAAAATGTCTAAGACTTTGTTTTAACTAAATTGGCTTTGAAAAAATTATAAAGTATAAGTTCAATATTTTTTCTTTTAAGATATCATTTGAGATAAAATTTTTGTCAAGTATGTTTTTGTTGAGTATGCCTCATATTTCAGTCAATTTTAAGAGATAATCTCCCAATTAAACTCTGTTCATTTGTTTCAGTCGAACTCTAATTAGTCTAGTTTATTTTATTATTATTTGACCTATGAATTTAGCCTATAAATTGGCTCTTTTACAACCTTAGAAAATACACTCATTAAATATTAGAACTCATAACACTTTTGGAGAATTTTTTTGTTTACGTTATGAGGGTTCTTTATTTTCAGGTTTCAAGGTTTAGTTTTTATCTCCATCTTTTATACTATTCGTTCCTTTTCCATTATAGTAAAATTACTTTTGTCCATGGCTTTTTGTCTTCCTCGGAGGGGTTGTTCCATGTTAAATTTTTGTATTCAATTTCTTCCACTATTTTTTACTTGTTCGTTGCTTAATTGGGTTGATCCCCAACAAGTGGTATCAGAGTTAGTTCAATTTTTGTAGATCAACCCGTTCAAAGATAGCATCAATAGTGTTTGACATTGAAAAGTTTAATGGTGTCACAAATTTCAATCTGTGGTAAGATCGGATTATGGCGATTCTAGTTCAGATTGGCCTGAAAAAGGTCATTACCGGGAAAAAGCCTAAGAATCTAGATCAGACAAATTGGGAAGAGCTTGATGAAAAGACATTATTTGCAATCCAATTGTGCCTCGCAAATAGGGTGTTACAGGAGGTATTGATGGAGAGAACCTTATTTGCTTTGTGAAAAAGGTTAGAAACTATTTATGTGATTAAGTCTCTAGCTAACTGTTTAGTGTTGAAACAACGTCTATTTACGTTTCGCATGAACGAATGTGAGCTTCTTAGAGATCACATTAGTTAATTTATTTATCTTTTGAATGATTTAAATAATGTTGAGGTTAAGATTGACGATGAAGATCAAGCTATGCTATTATTGTGCTCTTTACCATCTCCATACAAGTCTTTTAGGGAGACATTGATTTATGGTAGAGACAAACTCTCGTTCGAGGATGTGAAGGGTCATTTGTTGAGTAAAGATAAACTCGACAATGAGTTTGGTTAGGATAGAAAGGCAGATAGGCAAGTTTTCATTTTGGTAACATTAAAGAAGCGAGACAAAAGGTGTTGCTATGGTAAGAAGTTAGGTCACATTAAAGTAGATTGCTATAAACTGCAAAATAAAAGGACTGCTGAGAGTAATGAGGAAAATGTAGCTGGTGCTAATTTGGTTGATGAAAGTGGTGATGATTTATTGTTAGTGTCAACGAGCAATAAATTCGAGCTTACGTTTGAGTGGATCCTAGATTCGAGATGTTCTTTCCATATGAACCCCAACAAAGAATGGTTCTCTACATACAGTTCGGTTGAAGGTGGAGTTGTGCGCATGGGAAACGATTCATGCAGTAAGGTAATCAGTATTGGTATTGTTAAAATTAGAATGCACGATGGAACGATTAGGACACTCTCAGATGTCAAGTATGTATTTGATTTATGAAAAAATCTCATCTCCTTAAGTATTTTAGACTTGAAAGGTTGCAGAATCGAAATTGAGTCGAGCAGCATTAAAGTCTCTCGTGGGGCTTTCATTTTGTTAAAAGGCAAAAGGATCGAGAATCTTTTATTTTGGAAAGATCTATAGTGACCGGAGAAACTGAACATCCCTCGTCCGTTACGGAATCAAATTCAACTCATTTGGAATGGAGGCAACTTGGTCATAGGAGGGAAAAAGATATAATCGTTTCATTGAAGAGAGGTTCTTTTTTGGATGTAGGTTTTGAAAAGCTAGGGCACTGTGTTGGGGAAAATTAGACTCGAGTTAGTTTTGATTTGGTAGTGCGCAAGTTGAAGGCTAGAAGTTTTCTAGCTTCTAAGCACAGATTCGACTCAGTTAACTCCCTACATAGTTCAAGATAGGCCTGTGGTGAGCTTTGGCAAAGATGGCATTGTGGAAATATGAGTCAAGGTGGAGATTTGTTGAGTATGCCTCATATTTCAGTCAAATTTCAGAGATAATATCCCAGTTAAACTATGTTTATTTTTTCCAATCGAACTCTAATTAGTCTAGATTTTTTATTATTTGACCTAGAATTTTGCCTATAAATAGGCTCTTTTGCATCCTCAAAAAATACATCCGTTAAAGATTAGAATTCATAACACTTTTGAAGAATTTTGTGTTTACATTTTGAGGGTTCTTTGTTTTCGGATTTCGTGGTTTAGTTTTTATCTCCATCTTTTGTACTATTCATTTTTTTGCCATTATAGTAAAATTATATTTGTCCGTGGTTTTTTATCCTCTTTGTAGGGGTTTTTTCATGTTAAATTTGTATGCTCAATTTCTCAATTTCTTCCGCTATTTTTACTTGTTCGTTGCTTAATCGGGTTGGTCCCCAACATATTTAAAATTATTTTTATTCAAAACATAAAATTTGTTATATCAAAATTATTTTCCAAGTAAAGCTTAGTTTAACAATATATATGATTTTGAAAGATATTAGGATTTGGTTTTAAGGATTAAAATATTAGGATTAGGGTTATTTTTATGATTTAAAATTTTGATCGAATTAGGTGTAGATTTTTAGAAGTTGTCTTCAAGGGTTTGTGTAAAGAAAGGATTTTAAAAAAAAAAATTGTACAAAATCAAGGGAGGGTCTGGGTTTTAGGTTTGGTGTGGAAATAATAAAGTGGATAGGTTTATGGTATTTTAGTTTTCACCACCCATGATTGTTAATAGTGTCAAGTTAAAGATAGTAAAGTTTTTTTTGGATGGGTGATGTGTTTGCCTTCTATGAGGTTAAAAATAATAGTGACAGTAAGATTGGTTACTATAGAGGTGAAATAGGATACTATATCAATGAGATTGATTCAAACACAACTGTAGCCAATGGCGGAGCTAGAAAATTGTTTTGGGAGGCGAAATTAAATTGTATATTTTTATACTAGTAAAAACACAATTTTATCATTTTAATAGTTTATATCTTTATAATTTTTAAATGGTTAAATCAAATTTTTATTATTTTTGGGGGGTCCAAGTGCAATTTTACCATTACTAAATTAAAATTTTATAAATTATAAAAGGTCTAAGTTAAAATTTTACCATTTTAGCCCATTGGGTCTCTACTAGCTTCGCCACTGGTTGTAGTGGAGAGGTAAAAATAAAAAGTAACTATTAAGGACATTAGATTAGAAATAATATTTTTTTTATCATTGTTAAAAATTATATATAATAGAAGTTGTAAACTATTTTATTTTTATGAAATTATTAAAATACGTGAAAATTTAATTTTATATAAAAAATTAATAACATTTATTATAATATTTTAATTAATTATTTTATTACAATTTAAAATTATT
>CM025249.1:26593238-26610377 GCA_013677275.1 Gossypium schwendimanii
ATATGTGAAATTAATATGAAGAGATTTATGATTGTTATTAGTGTTGATTTTTGCATAATGTGGATTATTCAAGGTTGAAATAATTTAATGGATAAATTAAGTATATGAATGAGTTTGCATCGAGTCTTATAGGCTCTATTTATTATGAATAAAATATTTCGGGGATAGGCTGTAAAGAATTATAAAAGCATGTTAATAATTTAAAAAGTTTTAATTCGGATGAAATTTTGTAACTCAGTTTAATACGTATACAAGTGTATGTGTTTTAGTAATGCTTCATACCCTATTCTGGCATCGAATACCGGTAAGGGGTGTTATATCAAACCTGTGTTATTGCTTGTCTTCAAGCAAAATACATATGAATGCATGAATGCACAAGTTTTTGCCCTTGCATATAACTATCTTGTATGTTAATCTGTTAAAAGAACAACATATACATCAGTTCTCAACAGTCTTCTTTCTCAAAAAACTTGGTCGAATGTCAATGGTTCGTTTGAAAAAAGGTTGTGCAGAAAATTTGTCCCTAAAAATAAAATTTCTTAAGTACTCATGCATGCTTCTGGCCATAGCAAATATCTCCTAATGCACTCAGTTCATTTGTTACCTAAACTCAAGTCACTTTGTAACCCTTGCTCACAGCCTTTTTAAGATATTTATTTGTACTTATTTTTTCTCTTCTTCTTTTATTATTTTTTTCTTTTTCTTTTTTTTATAATATTAAGGGATTTAGCATGTCACAAAATTCTGACTTGATAATCAAAATGGAGAATACATGGAATTACCTAGTACTCAATCATGTCATAATTTAAATATAAGTCAATTTTGATGCTAAGGCTTTTGACTAAAAAGATGGATGAAGCAAACAACTACCTTCTTAGCTACTCAGCTTGTTGCAACAATAGAGTGCCCCTTCTCTTTATTATACACTCTTACTCGAACTCACCTTTCTAGTCAACGGCACGATGGAGCAAACAAAGTGGTGCTGACTTACTCGACAATTCTAAGCATTTGAGTGCTTACTATCTTTTATTTAAGTAATGTCATGGCAAAATGAATGAGTTTGACTTCAAAAACTCTAAGTTCATTAAAAAACACTCGCTATTACAAAAAGGAAAAAAAATTGAGTATAATACATCTCATTTTTAAGAATTAATTTTCACGCAATCTAGCCTAAGCTAATATCCCCTCATCCATTGTCACATGTTCTAGATATACTGAAGAATATAAGCTCATCATTGAACATCACAAGTAAAAAGATCGAACTTCTCGTCGATAAAATAGTACTTAATAATCACATGGCAATTGCAAACAACTTAATTATACTAGGATGAAGATACATACTAGATACGTAATGCAACCTAAATGCAAATACACCCCCAAACCTAAGGTATGCATTGTCCTCAATGCATGAATAGATATATGCAAACTATTTATGTACAGACAATGTCATGGGAAAATATATGCAATGCAATATGTATGACAGAAAAGAAAACTTTCCTTCCTTGGATTGTATTGTAAATGCTTCATTTTGTCCGACGGGTTGATTTATGAGTAGTAACCTTGTACCTCTACTTCTTCTTCGTCCTTACAGTTAGTCTCAATGCTGACAAACTCTATTTTCTCTAGTTCTTCCGCCGGTGCTTAGGGTGCATTCTCTTTATTGGCAGGATTCATCTCAATGGGATCTATATCACTGACCCCTTCCCCTCCTATAGTTTATTAAACAAAGGAAATGAAATAACCAAAAGAAATTTAAATCGACAAAATGAAATAAAAAGAAATTTCCAAGATTTTGAAGTTAAACATCTCAATGATCAATGGACTGTTTGTCTTGCTCTACATGAGCACCCCAGTAGTGCTTCAAATGTTGTCCATTAAATTTAAATGTGTCCCTTATTTTCATGTCATTGACATTAAAAATTCCATGCGTATATACATGAGCTACCAAGCATTGTTCATCAAAATTGAAAGGTCTATTTTGCTCCAGCAAAGTTCACAATGGTCTCCGCTCAAATGAATCTTTATCACTGTCAGAATTTTTGTGGCAAAATCTCATGAACTCTTCCTCCAGTACTATTTCTATCAAGTCAATGGCTCAACAATTTTCATTCTCATCAGCACATTTCAGGGCATTAAATATATTAAATGTGATCTACTGATCATTCATCCTCATGGTCAATTCACCTTTCTGCACATCAATTAAAGTTCTGCCAATAGCAAGAAAAGGTCTTCCAAGAATAATTGGCACATTTTGATCAGCTTCAAATTCTACTCTTATCAGCATGTCCTCAATTTTACCTTTCAGATAGGCGTAGGATCGATCAGTTAATTGCAAAGTCACTATAGTAGGTCTTGCTTTCCCAATTCCTAGCTTCTTGAAAATAGGCATAGGCATTAGATTTATACTCACTCGTAAATCACATAATGTCTTACCAAAATAATGATTTCCAATTTAATAGGAGATAGTGAAACTCCCTAGGTCCTTCAACTTTGGAGGTAACTTATTCATCAACATTGCTATGCACCCTTCAGTAAAAGCAACAGTCTCAAATTCTCCCAATCTGCTCTTCTTTGACAATATGCCTTTCATAAATTGTACGTAATTGGGAATTTGCTCTAAAGCTTCTACTATCGGTATGTTGATATGGAGTTGCTTCAAGACATCCAAAGATCTTTTGAACTGGGCCTCTTGTTTATAGTTGTGGATTTGCTAAGGAAATGGTAGAAGTGGTCATCCTTCAAGTTGTTGATATTGTTTTACTGTGGCATTTCCACCAGCAAAATGATCTTATTTTTCTATGATAGGCTACTGTTTTACCTTTTCAATTGCAGTGTGCTTTCTAGAGGTTCTGAATTCTTTTTCTAGTCAAGCCTAGATTTGTCCTATTCTTCCGTGGCATCTTGAACAACTTCATCCAGCTAAGTATCACTCTTAAGGGTTATTGTTTTGTAATGTTCTTTTGCTTGTCATCTCGAATTCTCAGTATCACTTGGCAATGCTCTATGTGGCCTCGAATTTTAGAGCGTTCACTATTTACCCCACTTGATTTTCAAGAGCTCATAAAGATGCAGCCTGAATCTGGATTACATCATCATTCTTGGCCATATATTCCTTTAACAAGTCTTCAATAGATGGTGATGATGATGATGACTGACCTTGTTGAACATTTTGCCTTGGCATATGTTGAATGTAACCAGGCGGTGCATTGTGGATATTTTGTCTTGGAACAATGTGTGATCTCCTCGCACCTCAATTATTCCAACTAAAATTCAAATGCTAGTTCCACCTTGAATTGTAAGTATTGAAATAGGGGTTATTATTTTGGTTAGAATTACCCATATAATATATCGATGTTAGGTTTGATGGGCATTCATCAAACACATGATCCTCACCAGAATAAATGCATGACAGTTTGACTAAGTTCATCTGCTGAGTTGTAGTGGGCTTCTTCATTGTTTTGATCATATTACGTAAAGAAGATACCTGATATGTCAACGAAGTAATTGTGTCGAGCACCATAGTACCAACAGCTCTCTTGTACATCTAAACTCTTGTTATAGGGTACTGATAGTCATTGTTGACAATCTTTTCCAAAATCTCATATGCTTCATTGTAAGATTTATCCAAAAATGTACCATTGGTAGATGTATCAACTACCATTCAAGTATGTGCATTCAACCCATTATAGAATATTTCCATCTGAGTCCAGTCTTGGAATCCATGCATCAGACATTTCAAAATTAACTCCTTAAATCGTTCCTAGCTTCATATAGCGTTTCATCCTCCACTCGCCGAAAAGATGTGATGTAATTTCTAAACTTGGAATTCATAGTAGGCGGGTTATACCGTTGCAAGAATCTCTAGCAAAGATCATTCCATGATGCCATTATTCCCAACGGCAAAGCAGTTAGCCATCCTTTTGCACGATCTCTTAAAGAATACCAGAATAGCTTAAGTCTCAAGGTGTCTTCAGGAACACCCTACTGTTTCAATGAATCCCATACTTCTAGAAAGAGTCTTAAATGTAATCGTGGATTTTTAGTGGGAAGTCCACTAAACTGTCCTATAGTTTGTAACTTCTAGAACATTATCAGTTTCAACTCAAATTGTTCCACTTGTATATTTGGTCTAACCATCCCTAGATTCAGATCATCCAACATTGGGACATCATGCTCTCTAATTGGCCTATCTCGACCATTCACCACACGTCCAATGGGAGGATTTTCATTGCGACCATTTGGATTACCATTAAGATCATTCCTGTTTCCAACCATTTTTCTCAATTCTTTTCTCTTTCTCCGCAGGGTTCTATCAATCTCTGGATAAAAAAGGTTTTCTTTGTTAGCAGGAATGCCTCTTCTCATGCACTAATGGCAAACCTATAAAAAGTAAGTACACTAAGTTAAATAAAACTACTAAGTAAAATAAACAAAGTAAATTTCACCAAATTGATGATCCTTGACAACGTCACCAAAAACTTGTCACGTGCAAAATGATATGCAATTTTTTCAAGTATACACGTCGAATCAAGTAATAAAGTGATTAGTGAGTATCGTTCCCACGAGGATCAGATTGAAGCAGAAAAATGGTCAAGCTATTGAAATATGGTTAATGTTATGGTAAGACAGATGAATAAGATGCTATGGTAAACTAAGGTCAGTATGCAGTGATAATTCAAAGGAATGATGATGTGTGTTATAGATGGAATTGATGAGTATTGGAAATGCTATGGCAAAAGTGAAAGTAGAAATGTAATGGCAATAACGAGAGTGATTATCAGAAGAAAATGTAAACAAAGAAATAAACAACTAAATATGTTGTGGCAAAGTTAATATGGAAAAGAATAAGGATAGAGTGATGTTGATTCGGAAAGTCAGGATTACCCAGAATCGACCCTTACTGTCAATAATGCCTTGGCAAAATTTTATCTACTTTACTGCACGAAAGAGTTCTAAAATGGTATGCCTCTTGCAAAAGCAAAACCTTAAGTTTCCTTAACTGTGTCTATAGGCTCTTTCGATATCTTGCATGGGTTCCTTCGGTATGATCGTGACTCTATGTCTAGAGTCGACTACAAGTGTCTATCAAATACTTTCTCATTTCATTTAGTTTTAATCCAACCAATCCAGCCTTTTTGGAATTGGAATCAGTTTAAAAGTATGCGAAAAGTCTTCTATGTCTAGAGATCATTTGCATTTTAATTAAGAAATAAGAACAATCAAATGAAAAAAATAAATTAAATTAGATATATAATGCATCCAGAAAAATAGTTTAAATAGTTTAAGGTTTCATTGAAAGTAATCCCAACACTATTAGATTTAGCTCTTGGGTTGGGAAATTAAATTCCAAACCAAAATATTATCCGACATTGTGTTCAACTACTTCAATTTAATCTTCCAAAGGAACACTAATGAAAATGATTGAAGAACTTTAGGAAACAACTTTTGACTGCCTAGTCCACATTTTGGAAGCACAGCGTCCTGTGATGTCTAAGAAAGACTGCCTTCTACTTCCTTTCCTTTGTGAGACCGAACCCTTATTCATGCATAAGGATCTCTCCCTCTTGTTCGTCTTTCTGGGTTTCCTCATTTGGCTTTTTATAGCTTTTTCCCTAGGGTAAATCCAACAACCCATGTTTATCTTTTCCTCTTTTAAAATTCTTTTTTCAACAACCTAAGCTTATCTTCTCCTCTTTTTAAATTCATTTTTTTCTAGCATAAAAACCAACATCCCAAGATTATCTTCTCATCTTTCTTAGGCAAATTTTTCTAGTACAAGTACAGTTGGGCTGAAACTGGTATGTGTTAAGTGTTGACTCAGTCTTTTTGGCATTGCCAATGCATCTGTGTTGACAAAATGTCCAACCTTTTGCCCTGGCAAACCTTCACTTCTTTATTTCTCGTTCCTCAACTTGCACCTACCAAACCACAAAACATAGTCCTACCACAAGCAATTAAAAGTACCTAATATTCAAAAAAATTCCAAGTTCCTAATGAAATGATGAAAATACGAATGAAATGTCCTAAAATGCAGCTAAATGTACCTAAGTACAAGCAATTAGTTAGGTCTAAAGGTATGAAATATAACTCTTTTCAAGAGTTATCAAAGAGCAGTACCAAAACAACATCTCCAAGTGACCCTTTTGCTTGGAAAATAGGGTTTTTTCTTAAAGACGAGGCTTTCATGGGATACGACACTTCCATTTCTTCTATCATCGAGCAATATGGATGAAAAATCTTTTGTTTACATCCAGAGGATGTTCTGACCAAGATTTTTTAAGAGTTCTGTGCTCACCTTACTTTTTCAAATACATAGTTTGTTGCAATCATCACTGCTGATCAATTAACTCAAATTCTTCAAGACCTTTGTGTGGCAGGAACTAAATGGATGTTGAGGTAAGATTGTTACACCGTGGAAAGGGAATCTTTGAAGCCCAAGTGTAGGGTTTGGTATCATTTCCTTAAGACGCGTTTAATCCCTTCTACCCACAACTCCACTGTTTTTAAGGAGTGGATGTTGTTGCTCCTCCATAATGTAGTGTAGGAAGATTAATATAGGTAAGATCATTTTCAACAAAGTCCACCAGTGCGTGCAAGAAAATAGCAGGAGTCTCAACTTCCCATCTCTAATCACCGCACTTTGACCGTGCGTAAATGTGCAAGTACAGTCCAGTAAAGTGCGAATATTTCAAGGGAGGTTTTGTCACGTTAATAACCTCTTGGCTCAGCCTCTACATCCTCTACACCAACATTTGCCACTGCAAACACCTCTAATTCCAACAGTTTATTTGAGCAGTAAGTGCTCAGCTTATTGGAGAAATCGCAAAAGTAGAATAATTTTATCAAGAATCAATAGTTTCGACTTGCTATAGATTTGGAAAAACTGCAGGACAAACTGGCTCTCTATTGGGCCTATGTGGAGAGGAGGGATGCGGCTATAAAAAGGTCCCTTCAAAAGAATTTCACCAAGTCGATGCCTGCATTGCCTGACTTTCCTAAGGAATTGCAAGCAGCTGTAGCGGAAGGGGTTGGTGAAGTAGAGCCAGTTGAGATAGACCCTGCCACTACTGAGAAAGAAACCAAAGAACCAGAGGAACGAACAGAGAACACGAAATCAGTCAGCCTTACGACTGATCGTGTGGAAGAAGATGAAACAAATCCCACGCTTGCACCACCAGTGGTTAACACTCTAGTTGTTCCACCTCCCTCTACTGAACCAATGACTAAACAAGATTGAGAAATCAATCGCCTCATTGATGAAATCACCAAGTATGATAATGAACAGGGGGATGTGCCACTCTACTCATTAAAAAGGAAAATGCGTTATAAGTATAGTACACGCAAATCATCCTTTCCTTGCATCATGCATTCCATTTGTTTTGTCATGTCATTTTGTATACATATATATCTTCTTGCATTCATGTTTCATGCCTGTACATGCATTGAGGACAAAGGACCCTTTAGGTTTGGGGGTGTATTGAGCATTTAGGATGCATTTTTTATTTAATAAACACTTTGTTTATATTTAGTAAGCATGCTCATTTTAGTGAATTTTGTTTTGCCATGTAACTGACAAGTACTTTTTCGACTATGATGAGTACAACTTTTACTTGTGATGTTTGATAATGAATTTAAATTCTTCAATAAATCTAGAACATGTGACAGTGGATTAGGTAAATTTAGCTTAGGTGAGGTTGCTTGGAAGTTACCTCCTAAAAATGAGATGTCCTGAATTTAGTTATATTTGGACTATAGGGGATTTCTTTTAATAAACTTAGATATTCTTGTAGCTAAACTCAATAAAATTGCCAAATCATTATTTAAAGAGATAACAGTAGATACTCCAATACTTAGAATTGCCAACTAAGTCAGCAGCACTTTGTTTACTCCATCATGCAGTTGGCTAGAAAGGCAAGTTTAAGCAAGAATGTGTAATAAAGTAAAGAAAATTGGGGGCTCTCCACTGTAGCAACATGCTAAGTAATTAAGGAGGTAGTTGTTTGCTCCATCCATCGTCTAAGTTTAAAACTTTAGCTTCATGAGTGATTTTTATGCAAATTGTGATATGGTTGAGTACTCGGTAATTTGGTGTATGCTCCATTTTAATTATCGACTCAAAAAATTGTGTGACATGCTAAAACCCCTGTTTGAAAAAAATTAATAAAAGAAGAAAAAAATGAAAATGAAAATAAAATGCCATTACATAACACCTTGAGTTTACTTAAAAGATGAAGTAAGTAAATTAGGAGATACTTGCTATAGTGAAAGTTGCATGAGTACTTAAGGCAATATTTTCTACACTGCCTTTGTTGAATAAGCTTATGAAAGTTGATAAAATTTTCAGACATAGAAGATTGTTGAGAACTAAAGTATAGGATGCTTTTTTGATGGTCTAACAATAAAAAGGTGATTATGTTGCTATGGCAATTTGTACATTCATGCATTCATATGTATCTTGCTTGAGGACAAACAATAATTTTCTATATTCAGGTGAATTTAGTTGCATTTTAGGATATTATATTAGTATTTTTTAGGGCATTACATTAAGGAGCTTGAACTATGCTTAAATTTTATTATATGTTACTTTTAATTGTTTGTGTGAAGGATTTGCTTGCTGATTGAGTGGTAGGTGCAGAAAGAGGAAAAAGGAGCAAAGGAGTGAACGTTTGTCATGGCAAAAGGTTGGAGAGGTTGCCGACATGGATGTTGTGGCAATGCTAGGAAGATACCCAGTCAACACTTAATCGTTATCAGCCCTACTGTACGTGTACCAGAAAAAAGAGCCTGAAAAAGAGGGAAAATGATCATGGGATCATGGGATGATTGGCCTACTCTAAAGGAAGAGGTATAAAACCTAAAAGGAAAAACTAAAAATGGAGAGAATTGGAAAAAAATTGGGGGAGAATTGGGGAATAAATATCCATGGACGGGAGTAGAGGATAACAATTGAGAATAAGACAGAGCTGAAAGGAAAAAGAAGAAGACAGTCCCTCTTAGCCAGTAGTAGATACTGGGACGCTAGAGCTGTGGGCTGGATAGGTGAGCGCTATCTTTCTAAAGTTCTTTCTTTACTTTGTTATTTGTTGTTCCGTAAATTGAATTGATGAAAATGATTTTGAATGCTATTTTGAATCGGGATGTTATTTACCGTCCTATGAGTTAATCTCATAGTGTTAGGATTACTTGATTAAACCTTTATTTCCATGAATTGAAAAAGCCTAGGTTAGTTTTAATTTACTATTTGATTCAATGGTATTATTGAATTGCATGTGTGTAGTCTCTAGACATAGATGATTGTGCTGCAAGTTTACGAAATTAATCTAATTCTAAAAAGGTTGATTTAGGTAGATTGAAATTGAGTGATATGAGTGAGTGTTTAAACAAATACTCATAGCGGACTCTAAGCATAAAGCAGTGTCTCATACGAAAGGAAGTAGAAATAGTCGTAGGAACCATACTCAAGGCCTATAGACATATACTGCTCTAGTTGAGGTAACTTAAGGTCTAGCTCTCAAACAAAGTAAACCATAGTAGAACTATTCCAAATAGTAGAATAAAATTAAACTTGCCGAGGCATTATTGGTTAATGAGGGTAGGTTTTAAGTAATCCCAACCTTACAAATCAACATCGTAGATCCTTTATCCTTTGTCGTAGCATATTGTTTTCACATCCTTAATTGTTTACTTGTTTGTTTTAAAGATTTTATACAGCATTATTCTCCTAATTGCCACTACATTATTATTACTATTTTTGCCTTAGCATTAATCTCACTTTACTATAGTAACTTAACCATTTTATACTTATTCAATCCCTATGGAGACGATCTCACTTATCACTTTATTACTTGATTCGACGTGTATACTTGCAGAATTCGCATATCATATTTACACTCGACAGAACCTGACCCACTTAAACTTGACGAATTACTTGAACATTGGTATAGTTTAGTCTCCACACCCCGGGATGGTGAATGCAATGATAAAACAATGAATGTAACGCCCCTAACCCGTATCCGTCACCGAATGAGGGTTACAGAGCATTACCAAAAAAAGGTAAATTTAAACATACATTTCATACATTATCATAAACACATTATAAAATAATCATTCACATACATATCGTCCTAAAATCAAGCATTCGAGGCCCTAGAAACACCTTAGAAAATATCCAGGACTAATTTGAAATCATTTGGAAAGTTTATGAAAAAGTTACAAATTTTGGAATATAGGGGTCACACGGCCGTGGCCCCACATGGCTGAGACACACACCTGTGTCTCAGGCTGTGTAACCTTCGAGCTAGGTACACAGAACCGTGTCCTAGCTCATGTCCTCACCCATGTAACTCTCTAAGTAGGGTTACACAGCTATGTCAAACGCCCATGTGCTAGGCCATGTGCTAGGCCGTGTAACTTACTAACTTGCATACAAAAAAACCTAAAGGGGACGCACGACTGTGTCGCCAAGCCGTGTGTCACACACGGCTGAGTCATATGCCTGTGTGGACTTGAATTTGCCCAAAATCAAGCCATTTCAAATACCACATCATGCATCAACCTATAGGCCTTTTGCGCACATAATCAAGGCATCAAAATCCTGTCAAAACATACATATAATGAGCAGTTTAAGAATCCTAAATCAACTAATGAATATGTCATTCAAGGCACCTCAACCACACACAATAACACTTACCTAAACATGCAAATTTTACCCCATTTCAATCATCAATTACTAGTTCAATACTTTCCAAAACAACTCATAATTTGAACATTTTCAAGCTAACATTTTGTACCAACAAGACTTACATTTTCACTGTCAAAAAGTGACCAAAAGGACTTGCCTAAATGAACATTATAAGTCCATAAACCATACATAAACATCAAGGCACAAACATGCTAACATGATAATTATGCTAACATGCCAAGAGAATTCTTATAAACAAGTACAACAAAGTTACCAAAACGTCATAACTTGGTAAGGCATCAAAGTGAATCAAATCAACATAGCTTTCCAAAGCTTAAACATGTCGAGACATAATTAACACATACACCTTAATACCATTACAAATCACCCTATACATGCCATTATAAACCTTAGCCAAATTACTCAACACCACCGAATTGTCCACTAGATAGTGTAATATATCTCCGACGAACTTCCAATCGATTGAGCTACTGACAATCTGTAAAGTAAAGGAAACTACTACATAAGCAATGAATGATTAGTCAGCTCGTATAAAATTAAACTAAACTTATCACTTCTTCAAGTCTATTTATAGAATAGGTATAAATCAAATCAAGTCATAAGCTTAATATAAGCCTATTGAAAAACCAACAATACACAAATTGGTAAGTTCCTCAACATCAGATAAACATCAACCTTTTCATAAAATTATGAACCATTCCATTTAATTTTCTTACCATTTCATTCCAAATTCCTTACACAAGCCTAAAAAACATCATTACTTCACACGTTAATGAACGTATCCTTGATAAAAATGAGTTCATCCATCAGATATATGATTTACCATGTATAAACATACCATTTTGCATCATCAATATTACCATAACGTCATAATTCATTGCAATTTCACACTTACCATTTCATTTTCATAACAATAAGTATAAGCTTAAGGTAATTCAACCACAAGCTTGTCACAAGCCTAAATATCATTACCAATACACAAGTTAGTTCATTTATACATAACTCAATTGGATTAACCACATGATAAGCCATTTTCATTAAAAAATACATCATTGGAACCACACATCCTTTTCATGAGCATATGTATAATTCCATTTGGAAACTTACCATTTCAATCCCTTTTCATACCCATTGAACCATCTAGAATATCATCAGATACTCGAGAAATCTCACACGAAGTGTGCTTAAACATAGAACCGTAACCTTTCGTTTACATCGTTGCTCACATGAGTTGTGAAATGGGCCTGCTCATAGGAGCTGTGGGTCAAAATGTAAGCTACACGATGCTGCTCACACGAGCTATGCAGCATCCGCAACAAATGCAGGACTTCAGCCATGGGTATGACATTCATGACTAGCACCTGAAACATGAAATCCCTAATGACATGTCATTTGTATCCTACAAATTCCTAAGGTTCAACCTGGACTCGATAATTTTCATAGCATTGCTTTGGATTTCATTGTTCAATAGCATTACAAATACATAATAACATACAATTCAATTACATGAATATAGTAATCCATACATACGAACTTACCTCGACGACTAGCGCGTAGAAACAAAGTCGAACTAATTTGAGGCTTTAGCTTTTCCTTAATCTAAATTCGTACGTGGTCTATCTTGACCTAAATTGACAAATTCAATCAATTTAATATTTCTAGTATTCAATTTAGTCTACATTTCATATTTATGCAAAATTACTATTTTACCCCTAACATTTTAACTTTTCACAATATATTCTTTAAGCTCATAAATTGGAGTCTAAGCATTTTCATCCCCTATTAAAGCTAACTGATTTCATTAGGGACCTATATCAATCCATAACAATTATCATTTCATAAATTTACCATAAACTTTTACCAGTTTTACAAATTAATCCCTAAATACAAATTTCATAAAAAATCACTTTAGTAAACTTGTTTATTCTTCAAGAAGGATTCATAATATACCATTTAACATCAAGAATCATAGAAGAACATTCATGGTATAACCCTCAACCTTTAACAATTTTACAAATTGATCCCCGGGCTAGCTAGATTAAGATAAAATGACCTAAAAAACATAGAAATCATTAAAAACGAGGTTCAAAATCTTACCATGCATTAGACTATATGCTAGCCGAAACTTATGATCAACAATGGTGTTTTTTCCTTCCTCATTCGATCATGAAAAATGAGGAATGAAGAAAATAGCCACTAATTCATTTTGTTTATGTTAATTAATTAATTTATTTACTATATTACCCTTGCTTATAAACTAAAATTGTTTAAAATTATACCTTAAAATAATCCATAAATAAAAACAAAGTATACTTACCTTTTAAAACCCTTAATTCATGATTCTTTAGCCATTTAGTATAATTAAGCTAATAGCTATTGAATTTTGCATCCTTTACGATTTAGACCTAATTTAATTTAACTCTCTAAACATTAAAATTTCTTAACAAAACTTTACTACAACCTTAATAACACTCCATAAATAGTTTATTAAATATTTATGGCTCGATTTATAGAAACGAGATCTTATTACCTCATTTTCATAAAACCACTTGACTTTAGGCTCTTACCACTTGAACCTAATTGTTCTTCCATTGTAGAATAATCACTCAATCAAATTTTTATCATCACATTAGTTGTAAATATTAAATAATAATATAAACAGACTCACACATCAGATTTATGGCCCTAAAACCATTGTTCCGACATCATAAAGAAATGGGTTGTTACAATGAATACAACAAACTTAACTAAGTTTGATAAGTTCGGTAAGTTCGGTTAAGAACTGTGGGAGAAACAATTCTCACAAAATAATTTTTTGTATTAAAAATGATCTAACCCAAAATGTTCAATTACGTAGCTATTTATACAGTCCTAAATGGCTATTGAAATTTAACATCTAATTGTGTTCACAGATACCATTATCATGTTCACACATGACATTAACATGTTCACATTAAAGCATTAAAATTCGGTACATGAAGATAAGAAATTCATGCATGGCCGAATAGTGGTGTTGTTTCACTTTATTGCATTCATGCATGCTTAGCCTTGATGCATTCTTCAATGTCCATGAATGAGCAGCCCTTGAATTCAACTTACTCCCCCCTTGGCCGAAAGTAAATTGTATGGCTCATGCACGTCTTAATTTGACGATTTAATGCGTCTTGAATACTTGAATGGACAACTTGAATTTGATAAATTCATCTCCCATGCTACCATCGTCCATGCACTTGCACTATTGTAATGAATCCTTCACCTTTAAGGAATGCATGTTGACATGTATCTTGCACACCATATGAATAGCCACATGAACCTTATTGAAAGCTTCATTCATAAAGATTTTGAAAGGTTCCTTTGTGCATGCATCAAGTACAAATAGGCAACACTTAAGCACAATTTCTTCACTAAAAATTCAGCCATGATCTTAGAAACTATATTTTGACTCACACGCATATACATATTTGAACAAACTGACACAAACACATACACACAACTAAAGCATATCATTTGACACAAACTGAACATCACGAGATAATTAACATTCACACACATACTAATATAATTAGCAACTTAGCAACTTGAGCACAAAAGATATGTGATAATACGCTAATATGTAGATATTTACATTTGACACATAATAAAACACACATCGTAATGTGAACAACACACCACACACAAAGACATAGAAATATGCATGAAAAATTTTTTGAGGCATTTAAATTAAAAAAACACAGACTTATTAAAATAAACTTAAGATAATAAAAGTCTTTGAAATTAGAATGATATCAATCGGGCCCTTTAAAGAAGTCCAAAATTTGAATGATTAGGTCTCGCATAGGAGTTGGGCTTGGCCTAACTTTGGCATGGCTAGTTTGGGTTTGATTCTAATGTTGTTGCATAAGCACTCTAAAGCCTTCCTCGCAACTTGGACTTGGGATTACATCATTCCCTCCCCATTGGAAAGGATTTTCCTTCAAATCAAAATCTACATAAAAAAGAAACGGTTTAGAAAACATGTTTCACTTTTGAAAAGAAAGTTCAACAATAAGACAAGCATTATAATTCATGAACACAATCAATCTATCCTTATCTTATGATTTCAAACATTATTGCTTCCACACGTTTATGTCCTTGCTAATTGTTGGCATTCGAAACATGTTATATTTCCTCTTCATCCTTGTGAATAACACCTTACTGAAATTGGAATGTTCATTCCTATGAACCTGAACAAATAAAGCATCAAGCAAACAAGGATTAACTTGGTTAGCAAAATAAATCCTCCTTTCACTCGACTTAAATTTCTCTTCAATAATTCTCTCTTTTTGTTTCTAAACATAAAGACTTTCTTTTCTTTTTGCTTTTTTTTTCTTCATAATCTTTTTTCCTTTGTCATTTCTTTCTCACAATTCTCACCCTTTTTTTCTTTCTCATCTCTTCTCTCACTACTTTCCACTCCTTTTTCTTTATTTTTCTTCAGATTCTCTCTCTTTCTTGTTTTAGTTTTACTTGATCCTCGTAGATTTTTTTAGGTAACAAAAAAACTAGAACAATTGATATTCCTTTAAAATCAAAGGAGTATCGATCTAAGAACCCATTATACATTACTTGTTGATTAAATTAACACGAATGACCTAACAAAACATGGCTCGCGTGCATCAGAACCACATCGCACATGACCTCGTCTTCATATCGTCTGATTGAGAATAAAAGCAACACCTTCTTGGAAACTTTTATCTCACCTCCGTCATTCAACCATTGAAGCTTGTAGGGATAGGGATGTTTTAACGTGGGTAGATTTAATTTCTCTACCATGGTTGTGCTAGCCATGTTAGTGTAACTCCCTCCATCAATAATAAGGCTACATACCTTACCATTAACATGGCAATGGGTGTGAAAGATATTCTCACATTGTTACTCGTCCTCACTAACTTACGCACTCAACGCCTTCTTTGCAACTAAAAGCTCGCCTTCCACGAGATACTGTAAATCACTTGAATCTTCCACAACAAGGGTTGACTCGTTTTCAAACTCTTCTTCAAACACGATCTTACCATTGTCTTTCATAATCATAGTGTTGCGATTTGGACATTGGCTTGCGGTATGTCCTTTTTCAAGACATTTAAAATATGTAACATCAAAACTTATAGATGTTGCTTGAGTCGTTTCCTTGCCTTTGTTCAAAGCACTGGTTTGTTTAAGTTCTATGGAAGCATCAGACTTGTCTTTAGCTTACAAAAAGTTAGCATCTTTACTCAATTTTTTCTCTAAGTAGGCGTAGCCCCTGAACTTAGTCCTGCTCTCGTTAGTCCCTTCTTTTTAAGTTGTCGTTCAACTTTTATCCCCATGTGCACCATGTCATTGATCTCAACATAGTGATGAAGTTCGACGATATTGGTAATTTCTTAGTTTAATCTGAATAAAAATCTAGCCATGGAAGCCTCTCGGTCTTCCTCCACATTAGCTCTAATCATGGAAACCTCTATTTCTTTGAAATTGTCATTCACACTCCTTGAGGCTTGCACTAGAGATTGTAATTTTTTGTACAACTCTTTATGGTAATGGCTCGAAATGAAGCGTTGCCTCATGATAGCTTTCATCTCCTCTCATGTCTCTACAAGACACTCTTCGTTTCTTCTCCTACTTAGGGTTAGTTGATTCCACCAAATCATAGCATAACCAGAAAACTCAATGGCATCAAGTTTTACCTTTTTAAACTTGGAGCAGTTGTGGCAATCAAAAATCATCTCAATCTTTCGTTCCCACTTCAAGTAGGCTTCAGGATCATTCCTCTTTTGAAATGAAGGGATGTTTAATTTGGTGTTACTAAGGTTATCATCAAATTAAGCATGCTCTCGCCTTTCCCTAGGATGTCATCCATCACTCCTCTCACTTAGGATAGAAGATCTTTCAAGTGCCTCATCATCATTCCCATAATAAACCAAGATATCCAACTCATTGGATGCTTCACCTTCTCGCACGCTAAGAGTTCTTGGAATTTTACCCCTTCGAGTTCTTGGTGATCTACCCCGTTCCTGTCAGATTCTTTCTTCCATAGCATCAAGTAGTTCTATAATCTCCCAATTACTATCTATCCATGTATAGATTTCCCTCGTCAATGCCTCAATTTGTAGATTCAAAACTTGGCCTCGACCTCGTTTGTAGATTTGAGACATATTTTTCAACAAAAGGATTAGTAATAAAAAGATTGAATTGAGATAGAAGTACCTTACCAAACAAAACCTCGCAAGTCATTCCAAAAGAAAATGCTCCACTCGTGTTTGCAAAATGCTCCACTCGTGTTTGCACACACATTTGGCTTTTTCCACTCGAATGATGTTACTTCGCTTGTGACTTTTACCACTCATAACTTCTCTCACGGGGTTCTTAAAAGAACTAGGAGAACTTTTAAACTTTCGAATGATTGTGGTAAGAAATTT
>CM025249.1:26612178-26626583 GCA_013677275.1 Gossypium schwendimanii
AATAATAAAACAAATTATTAAAGCAATTAGAATTATGAATTTTAGGTTAAGAAATTGAAATTAAGTGTCCATGAATTAATTTGGTTTAAATAGATTTTAAAAATGAGATCGGATTTGAAATAATTTAAAAAAATGGCTTTAATTGAAAAACAAGGACCAAATTGGAAAATGGAGGAAATTGTAGGTGGTCAAAGGGCCAAATTGTTAAATTTTTATTGGTTATTTAGACCACCCATTTTCTCCTTCCTTCCTATTTAACCCATCATTCAAAAGTTTGTCAAACACCAAATTAATGCTTTTCTCCTGAAATTAGTTGATCCTTTTTTATTTTCATGATCTCCAAACACAAAATTCTCTTTCAATTTTAAAGAAAACTCACTTTTTCTCCTTCAATTTCATCATAGTTCTTCACACGTTTTAGCTCAAGTTAGCTCCATAACTCATCGATTTTGTCAAATGAAGGTGAGATTCTAACTTTTTATTTTTATACAAAGTGACTTGTTATTTCAATTCGAGTTTTAAATGATTTAATCAAGATTACAATAGATCACTTGATTTTAAGTTAATTTTTGGCTTAAATATGGTGGATCTCGTATTTCTAAGCCAAACTTTTGTTCTAAAGTGATTTCTAGCTCATTTTGGTCTAATTAAAAGGTTTTTAATCTTGATTTAACAAATCCTTAAGAAATTTTAACAAATCAAACATTTTTCTCTTTCTAATTTTTGCATAAGCTTGATTTTTCTAGAAAAATGAGATCTGTGTAATTGGACAAAATTGAATATCTAAATCTATAATTAGATTATATTTAGGGTTATTAAGATCAAATTTAGGGCTTAGTAATGAGATTTGAGTGGTGAAATTGTTATTTCGACAAAACGAGTTAAGCTTGAGATATAGAGGTTTAGAGGCTTTAATCTGTGATTTTTGAATGTCTGATATTGTGTTTGTTGCTATTTGTAATGCCTTTGTATTGTTTCTGATGTATATGTAAAGTGTCAACTCACTTGGGAGCCTCCACCAGTAAACAAAGACAAGCAAAAGCTTACTTGAGCATTGTTATTGAAGCAAGTTGCTAAGGTGAGCGGTCTTATATGCTATAATTAATGCACAAAATAGTGAGTTAAAATGGGCTTAGGTGATCAGATCATCTAATCTAAGTCCTAGAAATAAGTGTTCTTTCTTGAGCTTTGATTATTTCATAAACAATATTACATGTGCTATGATGTGCTTAAGTGTGTGATGTGGTTATATGTGATGAGTATATGCCTGAGTATGATTTGTGGATAGTTGGTATTATGCACACAACTCTGATATGAAAGTGTATTTGGCTCAATGAGAAAAGTGTTAGCACTTGTAGTGCATCATGTGAACATAAGATTAGAATTTGATTATGATAAACATGATAAATGTGAGTGTGCATAAACCAGAAAATGTGTGTGTGACATGGATGTATTGGCCTTGTGAACCTTTGAAAACATTTGATATAGTTGGCATGTCATAGGATTTGGGTACTCATTTATATGCTTTGATATTTGGACATGTTTGGAGGGATAAGAGAATGTAGAGCATTGCTCCATTCAATGGGATATGTTGGTGTGTTGGAGTGTTAACTTTATGTTACACTAAGAACATGTAAACTATTTTGAGTCATGGTGTGATGGAGACTCGAGTATCCAATGAGAGCCTTTACTATGCATTTTTATCTTTACAAGCTGCCAATGTATCAACATGATTTAATATTTGATTATGCTATGTGATAAATGATTCTAGCATGCTTATTTTTAACTCTTGTGTTTGTGATTTATTTCAGAATCTTGAATACTCACTGAGCTTGGTTAGGCTTAGACTCTTTTGTATTTATTTTTGTTGATAAAAAGCTCATTTAGAGTGGTGAAGTAGGAAAGCTAGTGATCCCAAGGCAAAGGCATCTTGGTTGTGCATATGAGATCCACATTCTTTTCCTTTTAAGTTTTACTTGATTATTTTTTGATATAGCAAAAAAGGGGGGAGAAGAGAAAAGGTAAATTTTAATTTTATGGTTGATTGATTGCTTATATAACAATTTTAGTTACTATGTTTTTAAAGAAAAATGAATGTCAAACTTGAGCTTATTTCAAAATTTTATGCTCCAAATCTTTATGCCTTAAATTAAAAATGATTTTTATATAGGGGGAGCTTAAATTGAAAATGACTTTTATTAAGGGGGAGCAATCTTTTCAAAAACAAATTTACAAAATGTTTTGTTATATCAAAAAGGGGGAGATTGTTAAACTAAGCGTTATTGGATAATTTGTTTTGATATAACAAAACATTTTGTAAATTTGTTGTTGAATAAAAGTAAAGTTGAGCAATTTCATAAAAATCAAGTTGAAATGGTTTCAATTGAGTCAAACGTTTTTCAAATATGTTTTAACCATTTTCAAACAAGTTTGAATTGCTTCAAGACAAAAAGTATCGATACTTTTGTCTAAATATTGATATTTTACAAGATATAGATACTCGTTTGATAATCAATACCAAATTGACATTCTACCATTTTTAAACCCTAGTAGGTATTGATCCAGTATCGATACTTTTCTTAACATACTAATATATTTCTTAAGGTATTGATATTACTGCTCCAACGGTTACTAAAATAAGCATTAATTACAAAAAAATATTGATACCCTTTTACTAGGTATCGATACTCTTTGCTGCAGGTGAAGTTAATGACCTGGTATTTCATCCTCAACAGCTACATTCACTTTTACAACAACCAAAACAGTTGAAAATCAATTAGAGGGAATAAATATCATCTTCCAAATGTTTAGCAACAATAGGAAACATGTGCAAAGCTTAAAGATCAATCAAAACAACCTAGAGATTAATTCTTTCATACATTTTCTTGAAAACACTTGTAAGCTTTCATTATATTCATTTGGCTCAAGTGTTCTTCTTTGTATTTGTACTTTATTGGCAAACATCCTAATCTTGTAAGGATTGTTTATTTGTTTGCTTATTTGTTTCTCTTTGAGAGAGGGTTAATTTTTACGGTTTGGGTAGAAACCTTAAGGAGCTGTATCTTAAGATTTTGCAGAATAAATCTTAAGAGAGATTGTAAGGTTAAAACTTGTCCTTAAAGGTTGCCAAATTACTGAATTTGGGAAAATCCTTCATTGTGGTAAGCTAAGGCAGTGGAGTAGGCGACTAGGGCCGAACCACTATAAATCCTTGTGTTCTTTGTTGCATATTTTTCATTGCTTCCACCACAATATCTCAAAGGCCAATTCAACCTCCCTGTCAGCGATTTCCAGTTGATCCTTTCAAGCTAACATTTTTTTAATTAAGTTTTCATAGTTTAGTCTAAATACAATAAAAAGTGTATTATGAGTCTTTTATTGACCTTAGGGGCGGAATGAGGACTGCATGTGAGCTAATATATTTAGTGAATGTGCAGGAGGCCATTAGAGGGCGTATAAACTCAATATTTGTCGATGTGGTTCAACACAAGAAGTTTGATGTCGCAACATAGGGAGCAAAATACAAGAATATTGAGACTACCTTTGGTGTCGCGACGCACTCCTGATGCAATCTTGAACCTTAGCATACTACCTTCAATGTCACAACACAGACGCTAGGGTGCCATGACATTGATCCTATACAAGAGATACTTACAAGCCAAGGGCATTTTGGCCTGTACAATCAAATATTTAACACAAAAGCCTCAACTAACCAAGGGTTGAGGATGATTGGAACCTTAACTCTATAAATAGGCTCATTTAGCACTTGTTACAACTTTTCAGACTTGAGAATTTTTTTGTAATTTTAGTTTTCAATTTTTAGGCTTTAGGTTTATTTTTAGTTCTTTTATCTTTGTGTTCTTCAGAGAACGTGGTTTGTAAACTTGATCAAACACTAGTGGATTTTTTATGCTTTATCTATCAAATACAAATAGGATTCTCTAAACTCTACTCTTAATTTGTTATTTATGTTTATCTTTATATTCAATTTTATTGTGTTCATGAGATCCATGATGACCTAATCCTCTTATAGGGGAATAACGAATGGGGGTCTGATTAGTTGATTCTTTTGTAGGGTTTTCTTAGTGGATCAACTGTTTGGGAGAGGAAGACCTTAAACCCTAGGCTTGACGAACCTAGAATGTCATTTAGTGGGAATTAACCCAAAATTGGTATGGCCTATCCATGAACACCTTAGACCCAAATCAGTTTTGACTGTGAGGTTGAGAGATAAATAGTTCCTACCTACTCATTAGTTTAGTGGAAGATCAAGAGATACTGCTAGGGTAATGACTAGTTGATTGAGTAGAAACCCGAAATAGGAATTAGTTATGACCACCAAAGTAAGCTAATCACCAATGTCTAGAATTGATTCAAGTCTATAAATTAAGTTTTCCAAAGTTCTTTACATTTAGTTTTTTTTTATTTCTACTTCATTCTTTATAAAACCCAAAAAAAAACTCTCTTTATGTTTCTTCATAATATAATTTATTAAAAGTACTAATTATATCTATATGTGTTTAGGATAGGATTAATTTAGTGCTAGCCTCCTTTGGGTACGATCCTCGGAGTACTTACATACTTCATTGTAACTATATTACAACCTGACCTGTACACTTATGAACACCGCTTATTTCATATCTTTTGTGCAGGATTCTTAATCTGGATGTTGGTACATCCAGAGGCAGTTATTAATAATGTGACGCCAAGGCGACATGATTGATGAGTGTAAGAATGATTGTAGACACGAAAAAAATGCTCTTCAATGTTTTAATACAAGACACATGCATCATACTGCATTTTTGATCTATTGCTAAAATGAAAATATTTGCTTAATAAAAAGATAGTAATTAGTATATCATTATTGTTTTTTAGTTCAAATCTGTCTCATACTCCTCTTATCAACATTCTTACTGAGAATAAATTGAACAGGGATAACTTTCAATAATGGAGACGGAATTTGTTGATAGCTCTTAGCTGTGAGAAATAAAAATTAGTAATTGATGAACCGTGCCCTCCTGAAGTGTATCACAAAGCGAGAAATCACTGGAGATATTCTGACTCGATTGCTCGATGTTTTATGTTAGCGAACATGAGTAGTGTGCTGCAAAAGCAACAAAACAATTTTCGTATTGCTAAAGAAATTAGGAAAATTTTAGAGGATTTACTTAGAGGCCAAGTCGTATCGACTCAATAATCTGTAAATTACAAATATGATGAACTCCCACCAAAAACTTGAACTCCAATCAAATAACATGTGCTTAAGCTTATGGGATTCTTTGCGGAAGCGATGGACAATGTGGCTAAACTAGACGTGAACTCGTAGATTCAAATAGTGTTCAAATCCTTGACCAAGGCATTTGTTGGATTTAGGGTCGCTTACAACTTGCGGAATAAGGTGCTTACCTTGACTCAATTCATCAAGGAAATACAATCCTATGAGTTAACACTGAATGTTTGTAAGCTAGTTCAAGAGAAACTTGAAGAAAACTTAGTTGTGGGCCCCTCTTCCTCTAAAAGGAAGCATAAAGCTAAGGGAAAGAAGAAACCAACTAAGTCTTTGGTTCCACCTCATGTGGGTAGGAAGAAAAATAGGTAGTTAGTGGATCCTAAAAAGATCAAAAGTTTCTTCTGCAACAGGAAAGGGCATTTTAGATCAAACTACAATAAGTATTTAGATTACCAAGCCAAAAATGGAAATGGTATAAATATTCGTGGTTGAAGCTTGCTTAGTGGAAGAATGAACTGACAACTGGGTTATTGATTCTAGAAGCACTAACCATGTGTGTGTTTCTTTATAAAGGTTCAACAAAATGAAAAGTCTATGTGACAGGAGCCTCTCGCTGTAGACCGTAGATGGAAGCTATGTTTTAGGCAAAGAAGTGGAAGAAGTTATTTTACATTTTAATAATTTTAGGAATATTGTTTTAAATGACGTGTTTTATGTACCTCATTTTTAAAGGAACTTAATTTCTGTAGTATATTTATTTAACGACAGTTATTCCATGACATTAAATAAAGGGATTGATATTCTCAAAAGTCGTTCTTTGACCTGTAATGGATGGATAGAAAACAATCTCTATTTATCAAACCAAATAACTACTCGATGCTTCAAAATGAAATTGTAAATAAGAAGCTTAAAATTTCTCACTCTAATGAGGGGTACCTATGGCACTTGAGACTTGGTCATATTAACTAATAAAGAATCATTAGACTCATGAAATATGGTCTCTTAAGTATTCTTAAGGAAGTTAGTCTTCCATAATGTGAATCTTGCTTGGAAGTTAAAATGACTAAGAGGTCTTTTAGTACAAAAGGTACAAGGTCCACCTGACCCTTATAAATTGAGGACACTAATTTATGTGGTCCTATGAGCATCAGTGTCCGAGGAGGTTATGATTATTACGTGACTTTCATCGATAACTATTCTTGATATGGATATGTGTATCTAATGCACCGCAAAAGCAAAACCTTTGATAAATTTCTAGATTTTCATGAGAAAGTGGAAAAGCATATATTTATCTTGGAAGAATCTTTGATATAACCAAGATAGGGAATACTTGTTTGAAAAGTTCTTAAGATACCTCATAGAGAATGAGATTTTATCCTAGCTGATTGCGCCATGAAGTCCATAGTAGAATGGCATAGCTGAGAGAAGGAACAGAACATTGCTTGACATGGTTCACTCAATGTTAAGTGATTCACAACTACCTACTTCCTTCTGGGGATATACGACATAGAGAACTTGTTATATTCTAAATGATGTTCTAACCATGTCTTCTTGTAAAACACCTTATGAACTGCGGTATGGAAAGAAACCCACTTTAAATCACTTTAGAATATGTGGTTGTCCAACCTATATTTTGGATAGGTATGCAAAGAAATTGGATGCACGAACATAATTATACATGTTTGTAGGATATCCGAAAGGGTGGATTATTCTAGAATTTGAAAGATAATACGATTAAAGTTTATACTCATGCTAGTTTCCTTAAGAACAAATACATGGATAACTGTAAGCCTCGAAGTAAAGTGGTATTTGAGGACCTTTTGGGAGTTGTAGAACAATCACTAACTTCAATTCTAGAGAAAGTTGAAAGACCTGCAACCGATCAACAACATAGGGGAATCTATCGTAGTGGGAGAATTTCTAAGAAACTAGACTTCTTCATCTATGAAGGTAGTTTTTATAATATGGAAGCTAATCATGAGAATGATGATCCATTCATTTACAATGAGGCTATGTAGGATGTTGATTCCAAGCTCTGGAAACAGGCCATGGATGCCAAGATGGAGTTTATGAAATCCAATACGGTGTGGAAACTTGTAGACTTACCAATTGGGATTAAACTCATAGGGTGCATGTGGATCTACAAGAAGAAGAGAAATGCAAAAGGGAAAATTGAAACATATAAAGCTATACCCATAGGGAAATGCTACACAAAGAAAGAAGGTATCGATTACAATGAGACCTTCTTTCTAGTAGCCATGTTCAAGTCTATCCACATACTCTTATCCATTACACTGCTCTCAATTATAAGATCTGGAAAATGGGTGTCAAGATAACATTCTTGAATGGCTATCTTGATGAGACCATTTACATAGCTCAACCAACTAGCTATGTTGTCAAAGGAAAGGAGCAAAAAGTTTGAAAACTGCTAGGATCTATTTATGAACTTAAGCAAAAGTCCCGCTCATAGAATAAAATATTTGATTAAACGATCAAGACTTTTGGGTTTGAGAAAAATGTTGATGAACCTTGTGTTTATAAGAGTATAAAGGACAAAAAGGTGGTCTTCCTCGTTCTGTATGTCAATCATATTCTACTTATTGGAAACAATGTAAGGGAATTATCATCAATTAAATTATGGTTAACTCAATAGTTTAGCATGAAGGACTTGGGTGAAGCTAGTTATATTCTTAGAACTCAAATCCTTAGGGATCAAAAGAATAAAACGAAAGCTCTATCACAAGCTTCATACATCGATAAGGTACTAGAACGTTTGTAATGACTGATGTGAAGCTAAGCACTCAATCGACTGCATCGATTTTTCATCTTTCTTTGGATGACTGTCCTAACACAGCGGAAGAATGAGATCTTATGAGTAAGGTTTCATATGCTTTGGTAGTTGGAAGCCTTATGTATGCAATGCTTTGCACACGTCTAAATATTTGTTTCGTAGTGGGAATGGTTAGTAAATATTAGGTTAATCCTGATCTGATGCATTAACAAGCTATAAAGAATATATTAAGGTATCTTAAAAGAACAAGGGATAATATGCTTGTGTATCTCGGGGAGAACCTTACTCCTGTTTGATAAACAGACTCAGACTTCCAAACCTATATAGATTCGAGGAAATCGACATTGGGAAAAGTATTCGTGCTAAGTGGTGGAGCCATAGTATGGAGTAGTGTAAAGAAAACTTGCATTGTTGACTCTACTATGGACGCCGAGTATTGACCTGTCGTCAAATGTAGTAGTTGATTTTGTCTAATTTTGCACTTGAAGTGCTTATTTTATAGCCAATTTAGCATTTAATATTATATTTTCGGTATTTAGTACTTAGAATTAAATATTAATAAAATAAGTTTTCTTAACACAGTTTATGAGTGTTGTGACCTATTAGGCAAACATGAGCCTTATGTAGTACTAGTATTTTCAATTGAGTGTATAGGATGAATGATTTATAGGCCCAATTAACATGGAAACAAGGGACAAGTGACGCAAAAGTTTCCAGAGTCGTCAAAGCATGAAACAAATGACACAAGCTCAATTTCACATGTTGTGTTGTGCCATGCAAGGTTTATGGCCTGACATAAGTCGACATGATGCCCAAGAATATCGAGGCTATTTTCGTCTACACAATTGAAATTATACGAAGACCTAGGATGTGTCGAAGACCTAATTTGGGTTGCTGACACTTCTTTAAATAAGACATTAGGAGTTTGATTTAACTAAATGGTCTTAGACGCATTCAAAAACCCTCATTGTTTAGGAGTAGGATTAGATTAGTTTTTTTTCAAGTTTTCTTAACTATTTGTTTTTCCTCTTAGAACCGATTTCAATCCCATAGTTTATTTATATCATTGAAGTATTTAAATTTATTTTCTCTTTCCAATTGATGAATTTCATTGTTCTATTCAATCAATTTACTACTCTGTTCTCCATTCGATATCAATCCACGATTATTCAAATCTCATTTCTCTTATGATTCACTCGTGTTCTTTACATGATTTATTTAATTGGGATTGATATTATGAATAACAAGAGTCACTAATCCCTCAGGGGAGATTAACGAGCGGATGGGATTGTGAGTAATAGAGGATTTCAGGTTTCTTAAAAGGATTAGCTTATATAAATACGTGTTCTTAAACCTTAGGCTTGACAAGCTTAATAAGGTATCATAGGTTAGACGAGATCACGAGATAAGTCAAACCGAGTAAATCGTAGTTTATCTTGGTCGAGAAAGTGAGGTCAAGAGATAAACCATTTTGTCAGACCTATTCTTTGAATTCCAAATCAACCTAAGGCGCAGAACATTACAAGCCAAAAAGTTCTATGTGACTTAGGTAGTACCTTATGTGGATGAAATTGTGCCAAGTTTTGATGTTTTTACCACTTATATTCATATGAGCATACGTGTATATTTGTATATTTGTTTTGATGAAATCCAATACTTTATAATCTTTTATTTGTTTGCTTTTTAATTTATTGAACTAACTTGTCCAATTTTAGAAGTTGTGAGTCAATTGTATATCACTCTAGAGTTATATATTTATTTACATTGTCTTGTTACTATCTTTCTATTCAATTGCATGTCTCAAGCTAGCTTGAGTACATTTTCTTTTCTTTGCATGCTTATTTATCGTTTTCAAATTAGTTTATTTTCAATTTTTATTTGGTTTTGTTTAGTTTACTTAAAGACTAGCAAATACTTAAGTGTAGGGTTATTTGACTTGCTGTCAAATGTAGTTGTTAATTTGATCTATTTTCGCACTTGAGAAGCTTGTTAGCCAATTTAGTATTTAATATTATGTTTTCGGTATTTAGTACTTAGAATTAAATATTAATAAAATAAGTGTTTTTTTAACACATGTTATGAGTGTTGTGACCCATTAGGCCGACACAGTCCTTCGGTAGTATTGATGTGTTCAATTGAGTGTGTAGGATGAAGGATTATAGGCCCAAGTGACGTGGAAGCAAGGGACGAGTGATGCACAAGTTTCTCAAGCTATCAAAGCATGAAATGAACGACACAAGCTAAATTTCACATGTCGTGTTACGCCATTCAAGGGCAAGGGATTCAACCAGATTTGTGACCTATTTTGTGAGTCATTTCTTATTTTAATTAAAACATGAAATCGTTGGGGAATAGGATGGGTGATAGTTTTTGCTAGTTAAATCTTGAAAGTTTGTATATGAAAGATGATGTTGTACATTTGGGTTTCTTATAAGTAGCCTACCAGACTATGTGCCAAAATGTTTTATATAATGTTAATCAACCAGTAGGGAATTTCAAACTTCTACATGAGTGTCAACTCGTCTGTATTTTATTCAAACTTGTGAATGTTTTTAAGGTTTCTGCAAAATGATGTTTACTCATAGCTTATTTACAAGTGGTGTATTACTATTTTAAATTATTTTTAAATTATTACATGTTATTCAATATTTTGGGACATTGCTTTGGCACGCGGAATATCTGTCAAACTAAGGTGTTTGATTTTCAAACGGTTTTGTTAGTCCAGTTGGTTTTAAATTGTGACGCTTCATATTCGGATCTAATGATCAAGTTAGGCATGGGGTGTTACAAACTTTAAATATAAATCCCTTTAATGTCTAACACATTGAGATTTTTTTTCCCTAATATAAATAGTGAATTTTGTACTTCAATTGTGGATTAATCAATTTATTTTGAAGCCTTGCTAATTTCTATTACTCTTAGATTATCTAAATTGTATCAATTTAATCATCATTATGTTCCTTAGGTTGTTAATAAGATTTTATTCTAATATCATTGTCTCTTCCTCTCTCTAAAGGTTTTGAATATGATTTATAATTTCATTTTATGATGAAGATGTGTTTATGGATCAAATTGATAGATTTGTAAATTTAGAGGGTTAAATTTCTTAAATTATTTAGAATTAGAAGCAAATTGATAGAATGTGTATGTGTTGAGGACTAAATGTGTTATTCTACTAAATAAAAAGGTTATGTCATCATTTTTGTTAACAACTTAACCAAGGGTGACCAAAATATAACCAATGGAAAACATGAATGATGAAATTTAAGTGACTATTGGTGTATTTTTCTTGAAAATAAATCAAAATGAAATTGACCAGCATTGATCCTAAACGAGTCCAATTTCAACAATATCTAAGTTCAGAGAAACTTTTGAACTGACGAAAAGATCATTTATTTTTCATCATATTACTAAATTAACATTTAAAAATAATTATAATTTAATTTACAATTATTAGTTAAAAATTAATTAGAATAATTATAATAAAAGTAGATGCAGACATAATTTATTCATGTGGCACCACAAACTCGACTGGGACGATCCGACCTGAATTCCAAAAGTCGCATTAATCACTAAAGTGACTCTCTATTAAAACCACCACAAAGCACACCGATCACCAAACATGCCTCGCACAATTATTTATAGAATATTTGATAACCTAAAGTCATGCTTCCGTTGGGCTACTCTAATCAACAAGTCAACAACAAGACAAACTCACAATTTAATATTTAACAGACAATTACCTCAAAAACTTCAGTTAAACATACATGCAAGTAGTAAGGTATTTTTAAAGTGCTATATTTGTAATGACTTGGAAAATTGTTTTATTTAAAAACAAATGATTAAATCTAAATCTTAATGTAGCAAAATGTTGGAAAACACCATTTTATAAGGTTAAAAATAGTATATTAGAGCAATATGTATAAATCTTGTTTAGGAAGATTCATTAAAACATCATGCATCTCTTCATAAAATCATCATCATTTAATTAGTTCATAGGCCACCTTCTATTTATGTAATTTGTCCAATTTTATATTTCATGCATACTAAAATCATGATTAATTTCCAAATCAGGCATAAAACTTATAAGACTTACCTTAATAACAAACGGATCTTCAATCTGCACTTACAAGTTAGTCGAACAATTACTCATACCATTCATCAAGCATTCATAATCTACCATTCAATCGTTTATCTTAAGCAGTAATAAAAGCTCCAAATCAAATTAATTAAAGAGTCCATAATATCCAATTACAACCCATTAATAGTTCAAAGTTTAAAACCCTTTAGATTAGTCCCACATTGCCTTCCTAATTAAGTTGGAAACACATCAAACATACTCAAGGTAAATTTCCTTGCTTCAAATCACTTGGATGACTCACTCCCACAATTCTCCATAAGCTATATCTCAGTGAGTGCTCAAAGATTGCCACAAGTAGTCACAATATCCAAAGTTAAAAGAAAGCGTACAATCACAATTAATCATGGTAAGCAATCAAGCATAACTCATGGCATTCACATTGATATATTGGCACAATGTGATCATGAAGCATATATACAAAATATATTAC
This sequence comes from Gossypium schwendimanii, assembly GCA_013677275.1. NCBI lineage: Eukaryota > Viridiplantae > Streptophyta > Magnoliopsida > Malvales > Malvaceae > Gossypium > Gossypium schwendimanii. Next base: position 26,624,771 of record CM025249.1, read on the forward strand.
GTTGGATAATTGGATTTCTAAATACGACCAATATAATGTGTAGCATAAAACTATCACCCACCAAACACAACTAATTTACCCTCCAAACATAACCATATGTACCCTCCAAACATAACCAAATATACCTTCCAAACAAAACTATATATATAAGCTTTGAACACAACCAAGTATACCCTCCAAACACAACCAATATACCCTTCAACATATCCACTTAAACATGTATACTTACTGTCTTATACACACTTTCACATGTCACACAACTCATGTTTACATTACATATTCTAGTCTCATATCATGCACTTACAAGTGCCCACATTATTCTCAAATAGCTACAACATATAGATCTCATATAGTGTACATAAAATCAACAAGACTCATATCATATTCAATTATTAACACATAACATTTTCATTGTCATCTCAATATAAATCACATAACATATCACATTTAAGTGTCACTTGCAACTCATCATTAGTTTAAGTAGAAACATTTACTCATGGAACATAGTACAGGCGATTAGGCTACCTAAGCTCCCCTTTAACACTTTGATTTGTGTCTAATTGTAGCACACCAAACCACTCACCTTGAAAGCTTGACTTTAATGGAAAAAACTTAAATAAACCTTTGTATACCTTTGTCCTTACTTGTAAAACCTCCCAACGAGTCCGACACTTTTCATTCACATTAAATGCATTACAAACACATTATAAAAAACCTCAAACACATTTAAACCATATCAAAATGCAGACCACAATTCATCGATCTTACTTACCGAAAATCAGCTAATTTTGCCGAAGATGTGATTTCACTACTCAAATCTAGTTTGTAAACCTTAATTTTGATTCCAAACATCCTAAATATCATCCAATTACATATTTAACCATGAATTTTACCCAATTACACCAATCTAATTTTTTCAGAAAAATCAAGCTTATGTGATCTTTAAAAAGGGGGAAAACATTCAATTCATTTAAATTCATTAATGATTTGTTAAATTAAAATCAAATAACTTTTAATTAGATCAAAATGAGTTAGAAATCACTTTAAAACCAAATCTTATCCAAGAAATATGAGATCTACCATTTTCAAGCCAAAAGCCAACTTAAAATCAAATGATATATTGGGATATTGATTAAGTCATTTAAATATCAAATTGAAATAGTAGATCACTTAGTTTAATCATAAAAAGTTAGATTGTCACCTCAATTTTGCAAAATCAATGAGCTATAGAGCTAATTCGAGCTAAAACGTATGAAGATCTCTTGAGGAATTTAAGGATGAAAACATGAGTATTCTTCCAAATTCAAAAGAGATTTTGTGTTTAGAGAGCTTTGGAATAAAAAAGGATGAACTAATTTTGGAAGAAAAACTTTGATTTGGAGTTTGACAATTTTTTCAAGAAGATGAAGAATGAGAGGGAATAAGACGTGGGTGTTGTTAAATAGGCAACCCATTTTGTTTCAGGCCATTTCCCATTTAACAACCTCCAGTTTCTTCCCTTTTTCAAATAGATCATTGCTTTTCAATTAAAATCAATTTCAAATTATTTTCACATCCAATCTCGTTTTTAAAATCCGTTTTAACCAAATTAATTCTTGGATACCTAATTTTAATTTCTTAACCTGGAATTTTTTAATTCTAATTATTTTAATATTTTATTTATTTAATTCTTAATTATTTTAATTATCTAACCCAATTACGGTTTTCAATTCACTAACCCCCGATTTACTATCTCGATTCTACTAGCCAGATTTTTGGGATGCGACATTTCATTTTTTTTAATTTTTACTTGATATTTTTCTACATATTAATT
>CM025249.1:26636095-26647394 GCA_013677275.1 Gossypium schwendimanii
ATTAATTTCAAAAGTAAAATTTTATGCCCCGAATTTTTAAGTTAAGTAATGCCTCGAGCTCGACTCCGGAAACGGTCTCGGGTAAGGGGTTTTACAATTCCATTAACATTTAAACACTTTGAGACACAACCTTAAAAGCTCGATGGGTGATGCGATGCTCCCAAGTCGACATCATGGCTTCTCGTTAAGATCCCCTTTGGATGGGCGTTTACCTCCAGTACGATACGTTTAGCTTTCTTTTTGTCTCATGCTACAATACACTATAGTATCTAATCCCACCACCACCATTATTTTTACACTAATCGCAGGTAAACACACCGCCCATCCAGAGGGGCCCTAAGTCAATACCTATGCGTTTAAGCAACTAATGAGTGTGCTTAGATGAGCTTAGTAAGTATCAATGGATTAACCTACTTATCGTATACCTTAATAGTGTTAATATCTTTGTTAGACTTGTCATAAAAATTCCTATAAGTCACAATTTCAATACATAAATGAATTTCTATTTGTGTTCTTATATTCAAATTCATTAATTAATATGTTTATAGAAAATTATTGTATGATTGAACTAACATGCCCCTGATTGTTCTTCGGTACCCATGATTGCACTTACATGCCCCCTGTTTGTACTTCGATACCCCTAATTACACTTACGTGCCCTTGTTTATACTTTGGTACCCTTGATTGCACTTATGCCCCTGTTTGTACTTTGGTACCCCTAAATGCACTTATGTGCTCTTGTTTATACTCTAGTAACTCTGAATCAAATAGAATGTGAATTGAATCTCATTGTATTTAGATTAAATGTTATACTATGTCATTACAAAGTTGTGTAAGCTTACTGGTTCTTCTAGATTGTTTTATAGATAATCATGGTTGACATTTTGGAAGGATCAATCAACTGGCTCACACTATTCATCTATGTTGGTAGTTTTTGTATCTCCTAGGTTAGTAGCATGTATATATAGATGCATATGTGGTTCAAATGTATAGGATGTTATGTAAGGGTGATTCGGAAGTTTATGTTGAATTGGTAATTGCAATGTCTTACCAAAGTATTTCATTTTGGTCACTTATAAGTGTATGTATATAAGGTTGTTTTGGTATGTTTGAAATGGCTTGATAATGGTCATTTGTGGTGTGTTTTGGAACTTATTTGAACTAAGTCTTTATACAAGAAATGAGGTGGGGTTAACTTGATTTGGTAAATGATGTTTGATGCAATTTTAGTGCCTTTGAATGACACATTGGTTAGGTAATATTAGATGATTGAAATGGCATGTTTATGTATGTTTGAAAGGTATTTGAACCCATTGAATGTGCACCTATATATTTGAAGTGATTAGGTATGAAATGAACTTGTAATGGTTTGATTTTAGGTACATTTTGGGTTCATACGACTTAGGAAACGGGCGTGTGACACAATCATGTAAGATACACAGCCTGGTGACACAGACATGTGTCATTTGAGAGTTTCTTAGTGTACAAGTTAGTGAGTCACACGGCCTAGCACACGATTTGGCACGTGGGCGTATGACCGTACTCAGTGAGTTATACAGGTGAGGACACGGGTTGGGATACGACCATGTGTCCCTTGTTTGAAAGTTACATGGCCTGAGGCTATGTCACACGGCTGTGTGACCCCTGTTTCCAATTTTTTGCTGCTTTTTCTCTAACTTTCCATTTTGTTTCAAATTAGTCCTGAACTATCTTTAAACTATTTTTAAAGCCTCAAGGGCTCGATTTAGGGGCTAAATGTATGTGATTGAATGGTTTATGGTAGATTTAAGTTATTGAATGTTATGATGTTTAAATGTTTCTGATTGTATGTTAATGTTTCGTAACCCTAATTCGACAACGAAGACGGGTTAGGAGTGTTACATTCCTACATATGCTTTATAATATACTGAACCTAGGTATTTAATACCAAAAGTGGTAAGTCAGCTATAGATAATGCCAAGACTACATGTAAATATGAAATGCTTATGCATGTGCTCCAAAACCAACATTTGTACCATACTGGCTCAAGGTTTATCTTTTCATTTACTATTTTTGTTTGCTTTGCTTGAGGACAAGCAATGACTAAAGTGTGGAGCAGTTTGATCTACAGCAATTCGGTGTAGTTTAAACTAGTTTTTGCACTTTAAGAGCTTGAATACAAGCACTTCTGTTAAGTTTTAGTTAAAGTTTCTGTAATATTATCTAAATTTAATAAAGTGTGTAATTTGAGTCTTTTATTGACTTTAGGGGTCAAATGAAGCCTGAGATTGAGCTAATATACTTTGTGAGTGTACAAGAGACCATTAGAAGGGGTGCTAACTCAATACTGGTCATTGTGTTGCAATACAGAGAGCTGGATGTCACAACATAGGGAGCAGAATAGAAGAATTCCAAGACTACCTTCGGTGTCGCGACATAGTCTGAGGATGTCGCGACACACCCTTGAAGACAACCTGAAGATGAAACACACTGCCCTATGTCACAACACACCCTTGAAGACACCTTGAAGCTGAAGCATACTGCCCACGATATCGCGACACAGGACTTGATGTGTCGCGACATCACCTCTTTACGGGAAATAATTACGATCAAGAGGCATTTTGGTCCACATAATCAAACATTAAGCACGAGGATGACAGCTGACCTAGGGTTCAGGGCAACAACCACTCTAAAGTTTTTAAATAGGCTCAATTAACACATGTTATGGACAACTTTCATATTGTATAATTTTCTTCCTAGTTCTAGTCTTTAGTTTTTATCTTTTCTTAAGCTTTAGGTTTATTTTAGTTTTCGTTCTTTGCTTTGTGGAAGAAATAAAATTTGTGAAACGTAATCAAACTTTTTGAGGATTTAGCATTCTTTTCTAATACCCAAACTTGAACTTGAACCTTTTCTCCGGTAAGATTTTGGGGACGAAAATTCCTTTAGGGGGAGAGTTGTAACAACTCGTTTTTAGTGGTGTTGGAAAAAGTAGTTTTGGGACCATAATTTTGACAAGTGAGCCAACATTTAAATATTTATTTAATGTTTATGAGCATTTATTAGAGTCGTTTTAAAATTTGGTTAAGAAATTTTATCATTTAGATAGTTAATTAGGTAAAAAGGACTAAATTGTAAAAGCTGCAAAAGTTGACTTATATTAGTTTATTGGATCAAATAGCTTTGAAAAGGTGATTTAAGGGCTTTAATTGGTAAATTCACCTAGCTAAAGTAAAGTAGACGATTTTGGAGTCTACTTTTCAAAAATATGATTAAATTTAAAAGGTTTATTTTGTAATTAAAAAATTAAATAAAAGTTTAAACAAAACAAAAGCTAAAACAACTATCATCTTCCCCATTTGCTTTGTCAAACCCAAATCACCATAGTCAGGAAGCAAAGGTTTTGGCCAAGCTTTGTTTTGGATGATCGTATGAAATTCTTGTTCGTTTTTAATTATTTTTTATGTTTCTGAGTTTGTATTAGCTTAATGTAGTTAGCCTAGGGGTCAATTAGTAAAATTATTAAAATTCTAGTGACTTACCATGAATGATGTGAATGTGTTTTGAATTTGGCTGATAGAATATTAAGTTTGGTTGATGAATAAACTGACTTTGTTAAGTGATTTTAAGGTTTAGGGATTAAATTGTTCAAATAGTAAAATTCAATGAATATAGGGTGAATTGGTGAAGGTTATGGGCTGTTTCTAAACCTATTAAAAATTGGCTAGCATGGTTTATAGTAAATAAGTGGTTAATTGAATTAGTTATTTAAAGCTATTTGAATTGTTTAATTGAATGAAATTATTATTTAGATAAAGAAACGAACCAAACAGATCTAAACCGAGAAAAAGCTAAAGCGTCAGATTAGTCGTTGGCTTCATTTTTGCAACTATTTTTGTCGACATAAGTTCATATAAGTATTAAACTTATTAATTGATGTTCTGGTAGTATGTTAATTAATGTTATGCTATGTATAATTTAATTTGATAATTGCGATTTAATTAAATTGGATGGTTTAATAGTCCTGTTTGAACCTTGTGAATACTTAGGATACAAATGAAATGTCATTAGGCATTATACGGTTTCAAGTGTTGGTCCTGGATTTCTTACCGATGGCTGAGGTCCTATATTTGTTGCAGATTCTCCAAAGCTTGTGTGACCAGCATCGTGTAGCTAACATCCTAACCCAAAGCTCGTGTGAGCAGCCCCATTTCATATCTCGTGTGAGCATTATGGATACAATTATAGTTACATGTAAATGCACACTTTGTGTGAGCATTTCCCGAGTATCTGATGTTATTCTATTCGGTTCAACGGGTCATTAAGGTTTAAAGCGGAAAGGTATGTATATGAAATGAGCTATGTTATTGATCATATGAAATGGAAAGTATGATATGTGTAATTGGATTGAAAAGGGAACAAATTGAATATGTGATGGATGGTTTGTATATTGAAATTCATTTCATGATATGTTCCATGTTTCATTTGTTGATATGTTCTTAAGTAGATCTACTAACTATGTAAAGTGTTGTGGATAGGAAAGGAAAATATCCTTGTGATCTAATGAACAATGTTTGAATGATTTAATCATTTTATGTTTGGTAAGTTAAAGTTTCATTTATATTAGCTTACTAAGCACTAGTTGCTTATATAGTTGATTTTCCTTGTTTTGTAGATCATTGGAAGCTCGATCGGTTGGAATCACGTTGGAGCACGATCACACTATCAAATCACCATATTGGTAGCTTTTGGTTAATTTGTGTAATGGTTATAAATGGCATGTAATAGGAGTTTTCAATTATACAAAGCTCTAGGTTTAATAAATCTCAGACCTAGGTGATTGTTGTGTGTTTGGAGTTTCGAAACTTATGAGTCTAAATTTGTATGTTTTCTTGGAATTGTGATAAAACTCTATTTGAATTGCATAAAGTGGTTTGAAATGTCTTTGATTTAATTTAATGTGGGGTAGGAACAAAAACACATTACTTTAACCCTAAATTTTGCTTGCAAGAATGAGACTTGGATCATTCCTCGCCATTCACACTGTTTGTTTCTTTATTTGTTTGTTTGTATGTTAAACTAGATTTGATATGTCTCGTAGATGTGTTAATGTGAATGTGAATGTGAATGTGAATGTATTCATCTATTCTAAGTACATTAGCTTGTAAGTTGGAAATTCGGGTAGGAGTGCTCGATGAGGGTATTTTTGTCTTGTGATCAATTTTTTATTTTTTGTTAGTAGACTTAAATACTATGCCTTCGTAAATTTTGGGTGACATAACTAACAAGTAGATAATTCCAATAAGGACTATTGATTTAAGAAAACAATGGTTAGGAGATTTATAGATGAGAGTGTCATAGTGAATAGAGGGAATCGTTGGCAAAATTATTGTAGAATAGTTCATGGTAGTGAATAGAATCATTAAGGAAAGTAGTAGAAAGTTAGAGAGAATGAGAATTAGAGTGTACAGCGAAAGTGTGATAGTTAGGTTAAAAGTAGAAATAGCATATATTGCGATTAAGCAAGTGATGTGTCAGTAAGGAATTTCTAGGACAAATTCTTTTTAGTGGGGAAGAATTGTCACATCCCAAAATAGAGCCTAGGAGTTTTAGGGGTGCTTTAGGAATTTGAGCCTTAGGGTGTTCGAAATTTTGCGACATGATATACTGGTAATGTTTTTGATTATGATATTTAGAAAAATAAATCAATTTCTGAAAAGAAGTTCTAAATACCTTTAATTTTACAAAAAAGGACTGATTTGCAAAAGAGTCAAAACTTATAGTTTTTCCCGAAGGGTGATCCAAGTGAGTCCATTTTCGTTATTCATAGGTGTTGATTATATTGTTATGTTTTGGGAACAAGACAATGTGGTTTCGTAAGTGTTTCTCGTATAAGTTTGGCGTTGCGACACCCTAGTGCCTGTGTCGCGACATCGAAGGCAGTATGCATGGTTTAGGCATAACTTCAAGAGTGTGTCACAACATCCTATGGTTGTGTTGCAACACCAAAGGTAGTACAACAATTCTGGCATTTTGCTCCCTATGTTGCGACATCACACTCCCCGTGTTACAACACAGTGGCTAGCTTTGAGTTCTTACACCTTTGAAATGTCTCTTGCACACTTACTAATTTTTTATATTTTAGTTTGGTATTAGTATAAAAAATTGGTTTGGAAATAGTATCATAATCAGTTCGGTAAAAATATCAAAATCAGTTTGGTAGTAGTATGAAAATCAGTTTGATAATAGTATCAAAATTGGTTCGGTAACAGTATCAAAATCAGTTCGATAACAGTATTAGCATATGTACCATGTGCTCAGTGTAACGAAAATAGTAGGCATGTGTTACCATGCTTTTATAGTATTCGTAACGATAATAGATTATTGGCACATTTGGCCACATTAAGGAAACATGGTCATGTGTGATCATCACTTGAATCAATTGGTTAATCACAGTAACACTTTCCACATTTGGTCGAATTGATAAAACATGGGAATATAATCTTCCATTTCAAATAAATCACAGAAACATTAACAGTTAGGACTCACACCTTATTTTGCATTTTCAAATAATAATAGATCTAGTCCACAATATTTCTATATGAACTTGAACAAACAAAGCACACAAAATCACCATGTTAGATTCAGCCAAAGCAAAGGAACGAATTTGATTTCCTATTTCGAAATAATCACTTATCTCAATCACTGAGCAATAGTTCTAAACCAATAACACACATGACATACATATCAAGATCGACTAACACAACTGATAGGTTCAGCCAAAGCTTTGAAAGATCAATATTTCAAAACCGAAAAGAATACACTTACTCTTTACCAATCACAATCAAATCTGACGAATCTATATACCGGGATGAGGATTTGGGAAGATATAAAATAAAGTAAGAGAATGAGAGAAAAATAAAATGATTGTGGCACGATGGCGGTGATAGTTCGACGGTGGTGGGCAAGGAAAGAAGAAGGAGAAGAAATAGTGGTATGGTGGTGGTTGATGGGTGGAGTGGTAGTGGCTAAAGGTGATTAAGGTGGAACAACAAAGAACTATGGTGGCTTAAATGGAGGAGGAGAGAAGAAAAGGGGGGGAGAAAAAAGCTGGAGAAAAAAAAACATGAATTCCTTTCATAAGCTACATGGGATGGCTAGCAAGTCAAAGGGAAAGGAAAAAGGCAAGGAGTGAAACATGAGAAAGAAATGGAAAGGAAGGGGACTAAGGGGAGAGAGAAAAGGGGATAAGAAAGGTAAGGAGGAAAAATCTCCCTTGCATGGTGACAAAATTTGGGTGGCAAAGGTGTTTGACCAAGATATTAATTTTGAAAAAAATAAAATAAAATAGGAAAAGGGAGTCAAACTTGGGTCACAAGGGAAACTATGCATGTTCTTAAGTAGTAGGCCATAGCTCATTTTATTCTCTAAGTGCTCACAACAAATAAATATAAGTTAGGATGTGAAAAGATTGAATAGGAACAAAAGAGAAGAACTAATAAGATGTGCAACACCAATTGGAATTGAACTCACGACCACTTGTAGCATTAACAGTCTTTTAACCAACTACTCCAAGCTTCAAGGTTTGATTACCTTAGAGTTTCAAAAAATACTAAGCGAACCTGACTTTAGACAAAGGCCGAAACAACAACAAATAGATTTCCAGCACAATCATCTAACTTGAAAAAAAATTTAGCCTCTAGCTTGGGGTGTGACAGTGAACATGTTGAGTTGTGAAATATTAAACATATTTTTTCATAATTTTACAAAGGGTAAAATTGTCAAAATTTTATCAGAGGTAAAATCATCAAAATTTTACTAAAATAAATATCATAAATTTGTTTAATATAAAATATTAAAATTTATATTGGGAAATAAAAAAACGAATTGGGTTGGATCACATTATAGAGTATTAGGTCGATAGTCTTAGGAAGTACTAGTAATTGGACCCAATGTGAGAGAGGCCCAAAACCCCTCATATAACATAAAAGGGATGATAATCATAGTAGGATTATTAAGGTGTGCCATACACCCCACTCCTACTTTAACTAGGAAGTTATTTTTTTATTTGAAGCAAACTACTACAACTCAATAAGGGTTCTTCCTTCTTTTCTTATAAATATATGGCACCGGTAGGGCATAAAAACACGACTTTAAGAGATTGTTACTTTGCAAAAAAATAGAGAGAATTTATTCTCAAATATCAAATATATATTTTTAAAATAACAATTCTACTAGTTTCTATTAAGAAGAGAGAATTTTCATTCTCAGCCCAAATAAAAGAGAGAAAACTTTTTCTAGTTCTGTGTTTTGTTTCAATTGGTTCGAGCCACACTCGAAGTATTTTGTGGTACGAGAATAGCGGAGAATATCATTTGGTCAAATGTCAGAAACAATGAACGTCCACAAAGATAAAAACACATGTATGAATTCTTTTAGGGTTTATTACTATAAATACTAGAAACCAGGTTGGTTTTCAAAATTTGAATTTTTCATTGTGCGAGAAAATTGTTTTCAAATCGGGATTGTTTCAAAAATTGGTATTAATAGCTAGGTTGTGCAATGTTTATAGTGTAAATCGAGATCGAATCTCTCTCTTCATCTTGTTTGATTGAAATTTGATAAGATGTGTCATTCTTGTAATTATTTTCATGTTTAGGGGAATATATTAGAATGAATGTGATATTATGTAATTGTTATATTAATTGTTATTTTTTGCCAAGTTTGTGGTTCATAGGAAATAGACTGTGGACTATCATCTCCACATAGGATTATTATTTTTTATATAGAATTATTGTGATCCAAAAACAAACATAAGACTTAAATGAAATTTTTCCCAAAAGGAGTCCACGATGAGGAGAAGATGGAGTGATGGCGGTTGAAGACACAATGGATGCCTTGTGGTGAAAAACTATATAATTTTTGGTTTTTCATTTATTTTCTACAAATAAAACCATGGAAACCCTGGATGGGAATTTTATTTTAATTACCCATCTCTTTATATATCTTTTTAATACTTGTTAAAAATATAATTATGATATATGTATACGATGATCCACAGATGATCGATTAATGATAAGAAGTGAGGTAATGGGAAAATACATGTGTTGTATTGTTCCATTCACTTATTTAGGTCATTCGATTGTCGTGAGAAGTGTGGTAATGAGAAGGTGCATGTCTAGGATTGGCTCTGGAAAGGAAAGGCTTGGTTTTTAAATAGTCAAATATGATTCAACGCCCTTTCTCGGGACCCTACCTGGTGCAGGATTCACATTCAATTCTTTGATTTTTCCCTTAAAAGAAAAACTGTGGAGAATAAAAATTTTGGATTTTATGAATAAATGAATGTGAATATTGTAAAATTTTCATAGCATGTCATGCATATATGAGATAAGCATGCCATATAATTTAGGAATGAATGTCACATGTACTTGTCATGCATATTTTAATCATTCATGATTGAAATCGAAAATTAAAAACCTTGCATGTTTTAAAAATATTGAGTGGGAGAAGTTCCCTAAATAATACCTACGACCTCTATCAATGGTTTCTTGTGATGCCATGGAAAGTGGACTACCCCACGTTAGAATTGTTATGTGGATTTTACTAAGGAGATTTCTTAAAAGAAAGAAGAAATCACTTGTGATCAAATGATAATTGGACCGACCTTTGTGGTAGGTATTATCATGCGGAAGGTCAAAAAATTCTATATTTAAAAGATGACAACTTGTAACACCCCTAACCCATTTTCGTCGTCAGATTAGAGTTACGTAGTATTATAGTACAATTCAGAACATTCGGTTTCAAATAGAACATTTATTCAATTGTAATTATAACAGTCATTTAAACATTCCATTTATAACATACAATACACTTATGGGCCTTAAATCAACTCTACGGGGCCCTAAAAACAATTTTAGGAACATTTTGAGATCAATTTGAAACAAAACAGAAAATTTTGGAAATACTTGAATTTTTGGAAATAGGGGTCACACGGCCGTGTGACATAGTCCAGACCGTGTGGATATTTGAAGAAGGGACACACAAATGTGTTTCAGCTTGTGTGACCACTCATCTGTGCATTAGGAAAAGGGCCACACGGCCGTGTCGCAGCTCGTGTACCAGACCGTGTGACAAACTATTTTGAGACACACGCTCGTGTGAAACATGCACCTAAAATATAAATGACATGCGGCTATGTGCAATGATCTTGTGACAGCCCATGTCCTAGGTCGTGTGCTCCATTTTTAACCCCAACAAGCCATCACATACCCAATTCTTGCACACCAAGATACATCATTCCCACATGCATTCATATGACCAAAACAACATCAAACACACTTCAAAACATACCACATCAACCATTTTTTAATAAATAACCAATATGCTAACAAAAGGCACTACAGGTAAAAATCAAATTTAATCTCATTCAACATTATAAGTTTCTAACTTATAACTATATCAATCATGCCAAATAACCATTCAAGAACATGAAATTCTAACATAAGATATACACTATTAAGAGAACATGCATAAGGGTCCAAATTCACATATTTACATCCTTATATACATACCACAACCAACAACATTAATCACAACAATCCTGACATTGTTAAAAACAAGCCAAAATGCTAAAATAATATTTTAACCCTATTACGTGCCAAAGCTCACATATATCATTTAATCTAAAAGTTTATCTAATGTACCTTCATTGGTACAACAAGTTAACATCTAAATCAACCAAAATACTAATTAAGCTTTACATCAATAAACACATCTCATACTTCAATTGACACAAAACATAACCATAATGTTTATGACATATATATATATATATCAAAATCCTATTTACATGCCACTTATAACTTGACCAAAGTGAACAGATAGTTACCAATCAAGTTGTCAGATAGTGTGATCTCCAAGGCTAATCCAATCGACAGCTTGTATCCAACGATCTACGAGGAAGAAAAACCAAAATGAGGTAAGCTTGCGTAAAGCTAAGTAAGTTCGAAATAAACTTTAACTTTAACTTACCATAAATGATGTAATTTAAACATTTTACAAGATAATTCAATATCATGGTCATGAGTTCCTTAATTACCTATCCACAAGTCTCATATAGTTATTTAGTTCATATATGAAACATATATCATATTATCAAACATATACATGAAAAACACATTTGGTACATAAATCAACCATCATATATCAATTTAACATCTTTATTTTAAGTACTCATTTCAAATGTCCCTTTTCCCATATTTATATTCTTATAAATATTTTGTATAAACACTCCATAAAACCATTTCATATATATATT
>CM025249.1:26655978-26666061 GCA_013677275.1 Gossypium schwendimanii
TTATTTATTCTCGTTTTTATTTCTAATTTGTGTTTCTCTTGTGTCTAGATCCGGGATTCCGCATCAATAAGAGCTTATCGTTGTGGATCAGGAGCGGGACAAGTGTGGCAACTGAAGCAGTGGGAGATTTACATCTTTATTTTGATAATTTTAGGAAGATTATTTTAAGTGATGTTTTGTATGCACCAAGTTTCAAAAGAAACTTAATTTCTATTACATGTTTAGATAAAGACGACTTGACCGTGATTTTTAATAATAGAATTGTAATATTTAGAAATCGCACTATTATATGTAATAGGTGGATGTCAAATAATCTCTATTTTATCAAACTAAAGATGGACACATTGCATGAGACTAAAATATAGAATAAAAGACTTAAAACTTCTCACTCTAATGATGTGTACCTTTGGCATATGAAACTTGATCATATTAATTGAGAAAGAGTCACTAGACTTGTGGAAGGCAACATCTTAAGGTCACTCAAAGAATTTAATCTTCCATAATATGAATCTTGCTTGGAAGGTAAGAAGTTGAGACTTTTGCACACTGACATATGTGGCCCCATGAGCGTTAGTGCAAGAGGTTGTTACAAGTATTATGTAACCTTTATTGATCACTTTTCCAGATCAAGGTGGGGAATATTTCTCTGATGAGGTTTTAGGGTACTTTATAGAGAATGAGATTCTATCCCAGCTAACTGCGTAGGGCACTCCACGATTGAATGGTATGGCAGAGACAAGGAATCGAACATTTTTAGAGATGGTACGTTTGATGTTAAGTTATTTGAAGCTACCAATCTCTTTTTGAGGATATCCAATTCAAATGACTTGCTATATTTTGAATGATGTGCCAAATAAGGTAGCATCAAAAACTCCATATGAATTGTAGGAAGTCAAGTCTAAAACATTTTAGGATTTAGGGATGCCTGACCCATATGTTGGATAATGATGTGAGAAAGTTGGACTCACAGATAGAATTGTGCATGTTTGTAAGATATTCAATGGGAACAAAGGGTGGTTTATTTTATAACCCGGAAGAGCAAACTGTTATAGTGTCAACTCATACTACTTTCCTTTAAGAAAGTTAGATGAATTACTTTAAACCTTGGAGTAAAGAGGTACTCGAGGAAATTTTAGAAACTATAAAAAACTCTACTAAAATTGTTCCACAACCAACCTAATAGTAGACTTGTAAACGATCAGCAACAAAGGGTGCTTTGTCGCAATGGTAGGGTCTCTCGTAGGCCTGAGTTCTTCCAATCTAGAAGAAGTGTTTTTAACATTGAGTCTATCAATCATGAAGATCATGGCCTACTCACAATGATGAAGCGATTAGAGTGCTAATTCCAAGCTTTGGGAAATAACTATGAAAGCTAATATGTACTCTATTTATTCAAACTAAGTATGTGAACTTGTAGACTTGTCGAAAGGGATAAAACATATATGGATCTACAAGAGAAAAAGAAATGTGGATGGAAAATTGGAAACTTATAAGGCTAGACTTGTAGCAAAAGGTTATACCCAGAAAGAAGATATCGGTTACAAAGTAACCTTCTCTCTAGTTTCCATTCTCATGTCAATCTGCATATTGTTATCCATTTCGGTGGATCTCAATTATGAGATCTAGCAAATGGATGTCAAGATAGCATTTTTTAACGGTTATTTCGAAGAGAGCATCTATATGATGCAACCCATCGGACATATAGCGAAAGGAAACAGGCATAAAGTTGGCAAATTGCTTAGATTCGTATATTGACTTAAGCAAGCATCCCGCTCATGGAATTAAAGATTTGATCAAGTGATCAATACTTCTATATTTGAGCAAAATGTAAATGAAACCTATGTTTACAAACATTTATGAGATTGAAAGGTGGTCTTTCTAGTTTTATATGTCGATGACATTTTATTCATTGAGAATGATGTAGGCACAATATCAATGGTTAAACTGTGCTTAAGCCAACAGTTTAGCATTACGGACTTGGGAAAAACAAATTTTGTCCTAGGGATTCGAATCCTAAGGGATTGAAAGAACAAAGTGATAGCATTTTCTCATGCTTCATACTTATACAAGATATTGGAGCGTTATTTAATGACTGATTTGAAGAAGGGAAGTCAACCTTTTGTATCGGGATTTGATCTATCTTTAGAGGATTATCCTAAGACCAAGGAACAAAGAGAGAACATGAGAAAGGTTCCTTATGCTTCAATAGTAGAAAGTCTCATGTATGTTATGCTATACACACGCCCAAATATCTATTTTGTAGTGGGGTTGGTGAGTTGATATTAGGCAAATCTAGGACCAAGAAACTTGCAAGTAGTTAAGCATATACTCAAGTATTTATAAAGAATGAGGGATTATATGCTTGTGTATTTTGGGGGAGATCTCACTCCTATTGGATATACATATTTTGACTTACAAACATGTTGGGATTCGAGGAAATCGACATCAAGCTGTGTTTGTCCTAGATTGTGGGTCCATAGTGCGAATAAGTTTTAAGTAAGGCTACACTTCTAACTTCAATATGGAGGGTTGAATATGAGCTGTCGAAAAGCTATAATACTGTAACAATGTGAATATAGCTAAATATCAATGAAACCATATAAGGAAAAAACACATTTATACAAAGTATCATAAGGGAGACGATAGTGTTGGACAGAATAGTGGATTTAGTCAACGGTCGCATATGAGGACAAACCTTGGGGATTTGTTATGCCAAGACTATACTAGCTAGAGAGCTCTTTGGGAAATAAATGGAGGGGCACAAGCATGCATAAGAATGTGAAACACTGTTGGATCTAATAGACTAAGTGTAGTATTTTCGTCTAAGTACTCTTGTAATTTCTCAAACAATTTTGTTAATAAAACTATTCATGAATTACATTAATACTTTGCATATTGGCCTCACACAGTTTTTGCACACAAAGCAAAATGGAAGCAAATGTTGCTCATTGGTTGCAAAATTTTTAACTAACACTAAGCTATATTATGTGGTCAGATCATAATAAGAAAAGACCACTTGTATTAGTAGACGAACCTAAACATGTCATTATCTAATCAAAAATGAGGAAACTATTTGAAAGACTAAAATGTCTTCTATCAAGTCCAATAAGGGAGATGTACTATCTTGGGCATTAGAGCAAATAACTCCCAGAAGATAGAGACATAGATGTGATTGATTAGACAGACAATACATTGGACTGGACCCAAGTAGAATCGATCATGAATTTGTTTGTGGATCTATTCAATTGTGACATTGATAGTGTGGCATGCATAAATCTTGAGTGGATGGCGGACTATGTATCCGTCACTCATACACTTTGATGTAAGTAAAAGCCTGAGTTTAAATAGATAAGGAATCGAAAATTGGTGCGTTGGGTGTATGCATTTTGTAGTATGTAGCTTATTAACAGCAGTGGAATTCATAGCTCGAGAAATGTGTAAATGATTTTCTCTCATTGGTATTAGATGGTTGATGAAAAGTAAACATGGCCATGGGTATTTTGTCTTTGTTATGAATGCCTTAATTACTATTTGATAGTAACTGACTTTCCATGAAGGAAGATGTAATGATTACCATGAAATAAAAAAGGATCATATTTGGAGAGCGAATATTATCCCAAAAAGATCAAGGATATCCTATAAGGGTAACACACTTATGACAATGCAATTGGACGAGCACTTAGTAGCTGTTTTAGTAATGGTATGTCATTAGGGAGAGCTTAGTTCTAATGCTATAGTGAAATGACTTCCTGGCTAAATGAGTTTATAATTAATAAGCAAAAAGTCAACTTAATTATATATCATTTGAGCCCAAATTACATATGTCCAATCGGTCCTTCCATTAGCTCATTGAAATCAAAAATGAATTGATTGTCTGAATAGAAATGAACTGGTGAATAGGAAAAGAGAAATGCGAAACATTCAAAAATGATTATCATTTTTTTCTGAAATGGAAAAATGGAATCATTTGGAAATTAATGTAGGTTTACAAAATGGAACTGGAAATGATTCATTTGCAATTCTATATGTATTACTTAAAAATGATTAGAAGAATGAGGTTACACTTTTTAGCTATTTTAAAGCCTGAAAATAAAAATAAATCATTCAATCACAGTGAAAATGTTAATTTGTGAAATACTTGACATATTTCCTTATAATTTAAGTAGTGTTAAAATCGTCAAAATTTTGTCAGGGGTAAAATCGTCAAAATTTTATCGGGGAAAAATTGTCGAAATTTTATTAGGATAAAATAGGGATGAGAAAAATGTTTAATATAGAATATTAAAGTTTATTTTTGGAAATAGACAAACTGAATCGAGTCGAATCACATTATAGAGTACTGGGTCGACAGTCCCAAGAAGTACTCATAATTGGACCCGATGTGAGAGAGGCCGAAAACCCCTCATATAACATGAAAGGTGCGACAACCCTAGTAGGAATACTAGGGTGTGTCGTCCACCCCACTCTTACTATAACTAGGAAGTTGTTTTTCTATTTGAAATAAACCACTACAACTTAAAAAAGGGCTCTTGCTTCTCTTCTTATAAATAGATGGCACCGGTAGGGTATAAGAACACAACTTTAAGAGATTGTTACTCTACCAAAAAATAGAGAGATTTTATTCTCAACTATCATATATATTTTTTCAAAATAAAAATTCTACAGGTTTCTATTAAGAAGAGAGAATTTTTGTTCTCACCCTAATAAAAGAGAACACTTTTTTCTAGTTTTGTGTTTTGATTCAATTGGTTCGAGCCTACAATCGAAACAGTTCGGGGTACAAGAATACAAAGAAGATCATTTGGTTGATAGTCGAGAATAATGAATGTCCGCAAAATTAAAAATGCAAGTATGAATTCAGTTAGGGTTTATAGCTATAAATATCACAAAATGGCTCGATTTTCTGTTAGAGTATACCCAAAGACCAATCATGAGATGATTGTAATTAGATACTCTATTTTCCTTGTCTTTTAATATAAGGCATTGCCATTGTTTTTTCATTTTCTTTTTTCTATGTGCATAAATAAATTAATTTATAATAAAGTCCTAAGAATAATATGATTATTCTTAAAGGTTCTTATTCAAATATTATTATGGGCTTGGACAATAATAATGCAATAAGACTAATATGTAGTTGATTGATGACAAAGTATTGTCATTGACATAGAGATGTCAAATTCAATACATGAGTATGTGTTCGAGAACAAAATATTTGACTGACCTGCTATGAGTTTGTTTCTTGGATTATTATGTAATAGTCACAACATTGCTCATGGTGATAACTTTGTATACTGTCCCCAAACTTGAGACCATCATTGTCTCAACATCATGAGTTGTATATTTTGATATAGTCAAACATCTACCATAAGAGGTTGTACTATAAAGATTGATGTTGGATATACCACAGTTCATGTAGTGGGATATGGTTGATCAAGATAGGATTTATCCCTTCTACATAACTGGAGTAATATCTTAGGCCACTTGATGGAGTAAGACTAGAAATTCATGATCATGCTGAAATAAGTTGATATGAGATATCACACTTATTTGTTTATTTTAGTCTACTCAAAATTATAACAAATTTGAGATTGGACTATACAAGTGTGACTATACCATGACTTGTGTTCAATCTAGATATAAAGGACAAAATGATATAATACATAAAAATTTTATCACAGAAAGGTTATGTTGAATCATGACTCCTTGTAACTTGGGTAGTAATGCATTGCTAGATGCTACTCATTGCTTGTAATATTAGAAATATTGTAGTATTACTACCAACATTATAAAAACCTACAGGATCACACCCTATGGTTAAAGTGAATAAATTTCATGCCAATATAATGGGTGTATACCCTCCTACATACAACTATGGTGGTTCTTATCATTGGCGAATAAGTATCACCTGACGGACAATACTACCTGGCAGACAGTACCGCTTAGCTGATAGTGTCATTTGGCTAACTATATCGCTTAGCAAACTGCATAGCTTGGAGAACAGTATCGCCTGGTGGATACAATTTGCAACTTCTTTCAAGAGTTAATATTTATGAGAGTTAGTATTCTTTTTGAAAGAATATAATTTCAATATCTTCCATGATTTTCTCTAAAAAGTAAAATAATAACAATTCTATTTTTAATATACATTATATTAATAAAAGGAATACAATCCCAGATTACATAGGAGAATGTTAAGAAAATAAAATTAGGTCTAGCAGCAAAAAAGTTTTTGAGGCTCTCTAAAAAGTTCAAAGAGTTTTGATATTCGTGCTTGACAGGGTGGACTACGTGAAGGCCGAGACACTTTGTTCCAGCTAGGATTGAAATCATCCAAAGGATTCCAACCAACAACGTTATTTCCATTTTAAGTCTCAAAAGGTATATCTTCAACCCTTTCTTGTCCCAATTCGTTCCTCGTACATGGATCTATGGTTAATGATCGTTGGAATATTTTTTTCGCTATGCCATGGGGCGTACCTTCGATCCAACATTTTTAAAATTTTAATTTTTCGCTTTGCAAGAAAATCATTTTTAAACCATGATTTTTCTAATACTATTCCTTTCTTGAAAACCTCTCTTCCTAATTTATAGTAGACACCTATACATTTCGCCATTACTATAGCATGGGTCCTTTATCCCCATATTCACCTATTACCCATTCCGCTTGAATAGCAGATTCATCAACACTCTATATATAGTGGATATCTGTATAAGGATATCCTTACTGTTATCCTGGCGAAGTCTCTAGCTTACACCTTATGCCAGATCTTTGCCCAGCATAAAGCTACTTGGCGAATTCTATATTAATGAATAGACACTGGCGGTTACTTGATGGGCATCTAGCTCGGGAGGGTATTCCTGCCTTTCTGGTTATCAAGGAGTTTAAGAGAAACTCTCGCTATAGCTAGCAAGTGTCTACTGTAGATTCGATGATTCAAACAATTCATTTCAAAATAGAACTCAAGCTTCCTTAGGATGTTTGGCTATTTAAATTGAGGTGTGAAGAAAGGAAACCTTTTCATTTGAAATCATTTTCCCCAATTTTCTTGTCAATTAAGCTTCCTTCTGAATCCCTAAATTCCCTTTCTCCCTCCGTTAACTTCTTACATTTTCTTTTCCAGGTAATCTTTTAATCTTCTCTCTTTCTCTCATTTCACCAAAATGGTTAGACTTAGAAACAATTATCAGGAGGATAAAGGTAATCGTGACAGTTGTGGTAGGAGGGGTCATGTGGTGGTACAGAGAATGATGGGTCTAGGCCTAATAACCACGAATTAAGTACCCTGATGGAGACCCCTTTCTTCTTGTGTTTAACAGCTTGGAAGGGGATGGCCAAACATCTTGGCTCTAGGGGAATACAAGTTCCTAACTTCGTATATGAGTTCAACATAGTCCACGACAAGTGCAGGTGATAAGTGCTAAAAGTAATATGTTTTAATCTCATTCTTAATGCATTTTTGGCTAATTATTCAATGTTAATGGTGAATTTTATGCTCCTTATTCTTTAAATTCATGTTTTTATACTTAAGAGAGAATTTGGGAGCAAAATGAGTGAAAAGCGTGCAAAAACTAGAAAATCAGACTGAGTTACGGGAGCTACACGGGCTGGACCCTTCCACACGGCCTAGACACACGACCATGTGAGAAAATGGGCTACCACACGGCCATGTGGTAGGCCCTGTCAATTTCACTAATTATATTCGAACAACCAAAAAATGCAGTTTTTAGGGTTTTTCAGGCATTCTGAGTCCTATATATGACAAAAATAAGAAGGTAGCAGTGAGTTGTCATAGAATAGTCAAGAAAAAAACTGAACAAACACCATTGAAGTGGATTCTGAAGCAATTTTTCGTCAAGATTAAAGATTTTTAAAGTTCAATTTTGAGCTTAACTTATTCAATTAAATTATTTAAATTGTTGATTAATCTTTGATCAATTAAGTTATAATTCAGCCTTACATTAAGTACATTCCATGCCGTAATAATTTATCTTCGCTCCAATTTAATAATTTAATGTTAATTTTAAGCCATGCGCAGGTTAGGGACATTTGGATGTTCGAATGAGCTCAATGTGGAATCTGTTTTTCATGAATGAAGCTGTTGGATAAGGATGATCATATGCTGTTTTTGAAAAATTACATTGAAATGGTCAAAATATAAAATTAAGTGACCAAAATTACCACAAAAGACATTGGGACAAAAGAAGGAAGTTCGGTCCAATTAGAAGTGCAGCAGGCTGAATGTGCGACAAAACCAGCAAGGGAATTATTTAATTTCTTTTTTTGAGTGGTGACTGACTCTAATTAAAGTAAGGGGACCCCATTCAGCCTTGAGAAGTAAAATTGAAGTGGAACTCTAGTGAGGTGGAGCTATTTTTGTGCGACGGGATAAGAAAAGGGAGCAGATCATATTTTAATTTTTGATTTTGCTGGAGGCTATTAGTTTTCCATAAAAAGAGGCTTTTAGCAGCTTTAAAAGGGGAGTAAAAAAATAGAGGAGATAGATAGTAGAGGGGCGTGGCACTTGAATAAGAAAAAAAATTCTCTAATTGAACCAGCAAGGGCCGATGAAGCAGCTGGAATAGAAGCCAAAATTTCAGGTAGTCGAGAGGAGGGAAGCTCGACAATTTGAGAAGTTTTCTTCTCCAAGATTCAGTTTGTAATTCATGTTGTTTACAATTGATTCTTGTCATGTTTTACTTGCTATGAGTGGCTAAATTACATAAGCTTAGTTAGACACTTATGAAACCGAGCACAAGGGATTTGAACATTTATCTTGTTTTAATTTCAAATTTGGCATTCTTGAATTGTTTGTTTTATCGCTCAAGGAATTTTTCTAAGTCAATTCGATTGATCACCTATTTAATTTAGGAATTTTCTTATAATCATCTAAGTACAAATTGACTAATCGAATTTCTTAATTACACTTAGAATTTGTGATGATTAATTGGCCTGCAGCTAATTAAAACAACTAAGGGTTTAATTTTAGAAGCCGCTGGAGGATTTTCTATTATTAATGCTAGGTGAAGTCTGTAAAATACTAAAAGTGTCTTTAATTAGTCAACAAAGAGATAATTAAAGGTAGGTTTTTAGTTATGAATGTTCTCTAATTGAATAAAATTTACCGGGATAGGAAGTCGCATCGTAAGTGATTTTTTAGCCTAGCTGTCGAATTAGTCTACTAGGATAATTTAAGGTCGCAAAGGTCTTGTGCTTGGTGGATTAAGGAGTCAATAACTAACCATTCTTTCTCTTTATTCTGATAATATTTCAGCATTCATAATTAAATCTAAACTTGCTCAATACTTTAGGTTATTTTTAGTAAACATAGAAGCAGAAAGCCCCCATTTTTCTGTCTTGCATGCGTTTTACATTACCTTAATTTCAACTTTCTTCAAATAGATTTTACGCGAGCTTCTTCATGGGATGATTCCCTATTTACCCTATATTACCATTTAATGTTGGTTGAATAGTGGATTTAAATTTTTTGGTTATAATGACAGCTACCAAATTTTTGCGCCATTGCTTGGGAAGCGGCGTAGTCAAATCTATTTGATTTACAGAACTTATTTTGTTTTCTTGTTTTTGTTTATACAGATAGGTTAATTCCTTTAGTATATGTTATTAAGGAGCGGTTGACGAACATCGAAGTTCCCTGTTAACATCACCGATCAACAAGCCGAATGTCACAACCTCCACGTTGAGCCTAACGATTTAAAGGACATCGACATGGCCAACCAGACCTTAAAGCAATTGGCCGCACCTAACTTGGCTGTACAACCACCATCTATCACTTATCCTGCCTTTGATAGGCCATTAAAACTCAATTTCGGGATTCCTGAATTTGTTGCCGAAATTCAATGGACTACCAGGTGAGGACCCTTACCGACATATTAATGAATTTATAATCACTTGTTCAACTATGCAGCCAGAAGACATTGAAGAGGAACAAATCAAGCTCCGAACCTTCCCTTTCTCTTGACAAGGTTTGGCAAAGGATTGGTTATATTATATGCCACTGGGTTCATTCATGACTTGGACAACGTTACATAAAGCTTTTCTTGAGAAGTTCTTTCCGGCATCAA
>CM025249.1:26691713-26707731 GCA_013677275.1 Gossypium schwendimanii
GCACTAGAATGAAGAGGAGAAGAAGAGAAGAGATGAGTAGAGAAGAGAAAAGAAAAAGGGAGAAAGAGATGAGAGGATTTAGTATAGGAGGAGAGGGAAAGAGAGAAGAATAGAGCAGAAAAGAAAGTCAGCAGCTCGAAAGGTACTTCCTAAGACTTAGCAAAAACCGGTACCAAAAGCTAATAGGAGAACACTAAACTGACCCAAAATAAAAAATCTTTAGTACATAAAGTCTAAATTCGGCAGATGCTACCCCAAGAAGTTCTTCCAAATGCTGAAAATGACAAATTTTTACCCCCTAGCCGAAATCTCAAATGTTGAACTACCCCAAACGGCACACACTCCCCCTTCTCAAATCCCTTGATTTTCTCCTCAAATCCCCCTTATCCCTCTTTGATTTCCTCCACCCAATCACAATCCCACTATTCTCTCCATGATTCACTCCTCCATTGAAATTCCACAGCATTTCAGTCAAACTTTACCACCTTATTGCACAGGTGATAAAAATAAACACTCCACAGTGCAGCACAGGACTCGAACCGCTAACCTTAAGAGTACTCCACACACCACCTACCACTGGACCATTAGGCTCTTTTTGAAATAAAATTTATAAAGCCTATGTGCCAGTGTCCAAATTCATTTAAGGGAAATATTAAATATTCTACTAAGGCCAAGACTTGAACCCAAGCTCCTCAAACACTCCCAAACACACCCAAATTACTTAACCACTGAAGCAAACAAGCAATTTGTGACAAATCATGTAAAACATAAAGACTTAAATTTTGGGGTATTACAAGCCACCTGGAGTGGTCCAGTGTAGACCATTATTGCCAATGAATTGCATTGCTCCTCACTGGTTACCTCAGCAACTTCCACCAGTCTCACTCTAACTCACTCTAAATTATCAATATTTGCACCCACGGGCTCGGGTTTGATGACAGTCTTCTCAACAGAATCTTCTTTTTCCTTTTCTTTCTCATTTTTAGCAACTTCTTCTTTTTCAACAACTTCTTCTTCTTCAGGAACAACTTTCTTCTCAACAATAGTGTCCTCTTCATCAGTAAAAATACCATCCTCAAACAAGCTATCAATCTTTCATAGGCATTCTTTAATGTCCCTCGATTCCTTTTCTTTCTTATTACCAGAGACCAGCACAAGCAATGGGGATGCCACCTATCTATCTTGGTCTTCTAAGTCGTCATCTAAGGACGAGAGGTCATAATTTTGAATGATTGGTTGAAACACTTGGAATTCTGGTAGTGGGGATGGGCTCAATTGGCCTAATGTAGCTACAATAGAACTGTTCCAGGCTCTGGTATAAGCATAAAACAAATTTTGGCATTTCTCTATACCTTCTACTATAGCGACAAGCCTAACTACCTGTTGTTGATAGAATTTACCATTTTTTTGACATCCTTTAGTTTGTTCCATAATAATGTCTCTGCATTTAGGTTTGTTCCTTTGCTATCGGCTTTGGCTTTACCCTTTCTTATCTTGCTAGTTTCCACCTCTTTCAGTATCAGCGTGTCCTTGCCACGAGTCATTTTCACTACAGAGGCTTCATTAATTGGGCGCTTATTTTCCAGGACTTCCTCACCAGCACTGGTCACGATTCCTCTTTCCTGGCACAATAACATCACCAGTGATGGGAAAACCAAGATCTCAATCTACCTTCCGGCGTAGTCAGCAATTTCATGGTGAAGTTTGCGCCTACATTAATTTTTCTGCCTTTAATGATAGAATGTATCAGACACATTCTGTCGAGGGTGACTGTAGTGTTGTTAGTAAAGGGCTTTAGCCTGCAGTTGACAAAATGAAACCAAATTTTCCTTCCAGCGTCAGGAAGTGACAGTGCATAGTATAATTCTTTTGATGGGAACTCGTCCACACTACTTCCTCAACACACAAGTCTCTCACCAACAGGTCTCGTTTTTCATTTTTGATGTCATCAATAAACTTGAGGTGTTTCTCGACATAGACCTTAGTATTGTACAACTCGTTGATTTTTTCAATGTCCAATGGTATTAAACCTTCTCAAACAAAAATGAACTCTAACTCATGATCGTAGAGATTAGCATAAAACTCACGTACCAGTGAAGGCGAGTAGCTTCTAGGATGGGTACAAAAAGTTCCCCACTTTAACTGTGAGATAGTCTTGTAGACTTGTTTACCCAAGTCTTGTTGTGGGGAAAAGGAAATTCCTTATTTGGGATAGAAGTTTCGCTTCAACACGTTGTCTTGAAATCATTCCGTTGTCACTTTATTCAAAAAGATTATTGGCTCCTTTATCTGCACAGGCCTGGGGGATTCTAATTCACAGACTATGGTAGTAAAAGACGCATGTTCTCTAGCAGATTTGGTAGCTTTCTTGATCAAGCCTCTTGTTTTGGCCATCTTTTGTTAAGGGAGAACAATTTAAAGTTAAAGAGATATGATCTTGAGAAGAGAAAATAAATAAAAATGGTTGTTTGAATGCCTTACAGTCGGTACAATGGGAGAGGATTTATATTGAGTGAAAGAGGAAGATGGAGAGTCGTGTTGTTTTTTGGAGAGATATAAGGCTAGCGGGAAGAGTTGTGTCCAATATAAATTATGCCCACTCATAAGGATCAAATGACTAAGAGATTTTGATCCAAAAGTGGAATATGAATTTCCCTGAATTCTGATGAGATATAAATGGTAGTACAGACTTATGGAATGCGTCGACAACAAAATTTTAATGCATCGACAAAGGTACCTAATTTATTCTGCAAAAAGGAAGGAGAAAAAACTTTAACAAAACATAAATAAATAAACTAAAATAACACAGTACTAATTAAAAAGTAAAATTTTCGACCAATTTAATGGTCTCTGCCTACTTTTCATCACTATTGCCAAAATAGTGTTTCAACCTCTGTCTAGTTACTTTGAACTGGTGTCCATCACATAAATCTCGAATTGTGACTGCACCATAAGGAAATACGTCGACAACTTAAAAAGGTCCAAACCAACGTGAATGCAATTTACTTGGGTGCAATTTGAGTCGAGATTTTAATAATAAAACCTGTTGACCCGCAATAAATTGTCATTGCAAAATAATCTTGTTATGCCATCGTTTGGTCTTTTCCTTGTAAATTGTAGCGTTTTCATAAGCATTTCTCCTAATATCCTCTAGTTCAGTGATATCCAACAATCTTTTCTTTCCAACCACTTGATAGTCGATGTTCACTTGCTTAATTGTCCACATTATTTTGTGTTCCAGTTCAACTGGCAAGTGACATGCTTTCCCAAAAACCAATTGATACGGCGACATCCCTAACGGAGCTTTGTATGCTGTTAGCAATGCCCGTAAAGCATCATCCAATTGGAAAGACCAATCTTTCCTCAAAGGGTTTACAACCTTCTCAAGAATGTTCTTAATTTGTTGATTTGATATTTTGGCTTCTCCATTGGTTTGCAGATGATAAGTAGTAGCCATTCTATGATTAACTCAATATCTTTTCACTTGGTCGCCACTAATCAATGTCTTTGGTGTGCCAAAGCGGGTGAGTATATGCCTGTGAAAAAATTTTAGCATTATCTTTGCATCATCCTTTGGGACTACAACAGCTGCAATTCAAGATAGCTACTAATATATAAAGATTTCAAAAAGAGCTCGGAAACTATCCTATAAAACTCATACCCCAAACATCAAATTATTCAACCTCTATAATTGGCTACTGCAACATTTCATTACATCGGGATATAGAACCGGTGTGTTAACACCTATCTCATTGATTCACAAAATTGTGGACATCTTTGAATAATGTCAGCTAATAGAATCCTGATTGGAGAAATTTAGCCTCAGTTTTCATACCACCAAAATGACCTCCATAAGGAGCATCATGACAATGCTTCAGGATTGAAAGCATCTCCTTTTAAGGAACACAACATCGAATAATGTTGTTATTGCATACATTGAATAAATATTGCTTGTTCCAATGATACTTCACTATGTCATGAAGCAATCTTTCTTTTTTATGGCTTGTGACACCCAATGGGAGTTTTCTACACATTAGATAATTAACAAAATCCCCATACCAAGGAATTACATCTACAGCAAATAAATTCACATTTGGGAATGCGATGACAATTTGAAGTATGTTTCCGTCTTAACTACCAACTTCCAATTGAGATAGATGGTCTACAACTTGAGCCTCTAAGCCCTTACAATCTTTTATCTTGATGTTAAATTCTTACAGCAGTAATATCTAGTGTATCAGTCTTGGTTTGGCATCCATTTTCGCAAATAGATATCTCAACGCCAAGTGATCAGTGAATACAGTAACCTTTCCGCCGACAAGATCGGAACGAAACTTGTCGAAAGCAAATACTACAGCCAGTAGTTCTTTCTCTGTATTTTTATAATTGAGTTGAGGCTCTGTAAGAGTTCTGCTAGCATAATAGATGGTGTGAAATATTTTTCCTCCTTTTCATTGTCCTAGAACCGCACCCACAGCATAGTTACTTGCATCCCACATAACTTCAAAAGGTTGAGACCAATTGGGTGCAACAATAATAGGTGCATTCACTAGCTTCTTTTTTAACTAAATAAAGGCATCCAGGCATGCATTATCAAAGAAGAATTTTTGATTCTGTTCCAGCAATGAGCATAAGGGCTTTGTAATTTTCAAAAAATCTCTAATCAACCTTTAGTAAAACCCCTCATGTCCAAGAAAACTACGAATACCTTTTATATTTGTTGGTAGAGGTAATTTCTCAATGATTTCTGCCTTAGCTTTGTCTACTTGAATGCCTTGACAAGAGATGCAATGTCCTAACACAATGCCTTCAGTTGCNATGAAATGACATTTTTCCCAATTCAAGACAAGATGTGTGTCCTCATATGCTTCAGTACTTTATCCAAATTGTTAGCGCAATGATCAAAATATTCTCATAGACTGAGAAATAATCCATAAAAACCTCTAAAGAGTATTCGATCATATATGAGAATATTGCCATCATGTACCTTTGAAATATGGTTGGTACATTGTAGAGACCAAAAGGCATACGGCGAAAAGAAAAAGTACCAAAGGGGCAAGTGAAGGTTGTTTTCTCCTGATCCTCTGGTGCAATAGCAATTTTATTGTACCCAGAATAACCGCCTAAAAAGCAATAATAGGCCTTTCTAGCAAGCCAATCTAGCACTTGGTCAATGAAAGGAAGTGGGAAGTGATCCTTCTTTATGCCATACTGTTGATGTGCTAGATAATCTAATCATGGAATGCGTGTAGGAATTAATTCATCCTTTTCATTACGAACCACAGTGATGCCACTTATTTTAGGCACACATTACACTAGACTTACCCAATTGTTATCAGAAATTGGGTAAATAATTCCAGCATCAAGCCACTTTATGATTTCCTTCTTGACAACTTTATTCATCAGAAATTGGGTAAATAATCGATTGCTTGCCTTTATCTTCCAACTTGATCTTGTGCATGCAAAAAGGACTAATACCTTGAAAATTAGCAATACTCCAAGCATTGTGGTCAATTTCTCATTGTGTTGCTTGAAAATATGGACCAATTTCAGTTCTTGAGTTACATCTAGTGTTGTGGAGAGAATAATTGAAAGAGTATTGTGGTCACCAAGAAAGACATATTTAAGATTGGGAGGTATTGGTTTCAATTCCAGAGTAGGAGATTCTTCAGTAGATGGCTTGAAAATTAGGGTTGTTCTATTGGCTAGGTCTAAGGATTCAATCTACCATCCATGCTTGATTTCAAGATTATTAGCTTCAACCATGCTATCACAATCTTCTAAGGATTCAACATCAGATGTCACAACAATCTCTTCTGTAAGTACTGTGCTTTAGTTATTGAACTCTTGCTTAATTAGATCATCTAGCACATCAACAGTATGGCATTCTTCTTTGTCCCTAAATTGAATAAATTCAAAAACACTGAAGGTGACTTGCTCAGCATTAAGTCACATGGTTAGTTCACCTTTATAAATATCAGTAAGAGTTCAGCTGGTGGACAAAAATGATCATCCCAAGATTATTAGAATCTCCTTGTCTACCTCGCAGTCAAGTATGATAAAAACAACCAAAAAAACAAATTTATCTACACGAACTAAGACGTCTTTCATTTTCCCTTCAGGTTGAACCAAAGATCGATCTGCTAGTTGTAATGTCACTGCTGTAGATTTAATGTGACCAATTTCCAACTTTCTGAAAGCAGATAGTGGCATTAGGTTAATGCTAGCTCCCAAGTCGCATAAAGCCTTACCCAAATAATGATTGTCAATTGAACATGGGATGGTAAAGCTCTAGGATCTTTCAATTTAGGGGGCAACTTGTTTGTCAAAATAGCACTACAGCCTTCTATGAGTGCAATAGTTTCAATATCAATGATGTTTTTCTTTTTGGACAAGAGGTCTATCAAAAATTTCCCATAACTCAGAATTTGTACCAAAGTGTCCACTAAAGGAATGTTGATCTATAGTTGCTTCAATGAGTCTAGGAACTGTTGATACTGCTTGTCATGCTCATTCTTCCTAAATCTTTGTGGGAAGGGTAAAAGTAGAGATATATCTGCTTGCGCCGACATCTTTGATTGCGGCGATAGTTTCGCAGGTTAGAAATTAGGCATATGAGTGACAATTTGTGGAATTTCTTTGTTTGATGCATTGACAACCACTTTATATTCAACCTTCTCACGAGTGATCAATCCATCCGTATCTTGAAGTGTTACAGTAGAGTCTAGAAACAGTTCACCAATTTGTTTACCACTCCAAAGAGTGATAGCGTTAAAATGTTCTTTCCCCATCAGACTAGGATTTTCCATGTCAATAGACAATGAGCCTGATGGTCAAGTATTTAGATTTGAAGCAAGTTGTCCTAATTGTGCCTCCAATGCTCAAATGGAAGATGAGGTCCCTTGTACGATAGGTTCCATGCGAGTAATATGCTCCTATATTAACACCTCAAGAGTTACTAACAGGTCAGAAGTAGAAGCTTGTGTGTACAGTTGCTATCGATGTCCTTGAACATGATGATTTGGTATTCAAGAGTGTTGTGGCTGCATCAAATTTTGGTGTGGGTGTGTCTAGCCTTGTTGAGGATACAACTAAGTGTGCTGATTGTAGTTCTACTGTTGTTGATTGTAATTCCCTTGCCTAGGATTATAATTACCCTAAGTAGATGTATTCCCATATCTGAATGTCGCAGCATTTTGTCCAACATCCTAAGTTCCCCAAAATAGTTGGTTGCATGCAAAGTTGCTGTAAGAATTACCATAAGAAGTGTTACAGATGTTACTAATATAACATGCATTCTCTACATGTTGTGGACAATCTTCATAGCTATGGTTCTCATTACAAATCTCACAACAAAAAGTAGGAACATCAACTTGCTGAGCAACATGTATAGGTGCAACTCCATCAGTCCATTGCATATTTTTAACCATGTTTCTAAGAGAAGAAACTTGAGCACTTAGAACAATTATTGTATCCAATTCGATAACTCCTAGAGTAGTTATTGCTTGTGTAGCTCTAGAAATACGGTATTGATAATCATTCTGAGCAATTCTCTAAAGAATTCTCACAACATCATTATAAGTACAATCCAGCAGAAGTATATTGGCTGATGCGTCAACAAGATTCCTTGTATGTGAATTCAACCCATTATAAAAAATCTCAATTTGTGTTTATGGTTCAATGTCGTGCATGGGACAATAACGAAGTAAAGATTTATAACATTTCCATGTGGTGTGAAGACTTTCATCATCCAGCTGATGATAAGCAGTAATGTTATTTCGAAGACGAGCATTCATTGTCGGCGGGTTAAATCACAAAAAGACTGTGTTGATAGTACATCCCAAGAAATAATTGATCAAGCAGGTAGTCCAGAAAACCAAGTACGGGCTTTTCCTTGTAGGGATTAAGGAAATAATTGCATCTTCAAGGCATCATCAGGAAGGCCTTGTTGACTAAAAGAAGCAAAGATCATTAAAAAGGATTTAAGATGTTCTTTCGCATCTTCATGTGGCAATCCAGCATATTGTCTTTTAAAATTTACCATTTGAAACATTACTGACTTGAGTTCAAAATTCCAAGCTTGGATTGATGGCCTAACAACTCCAAGACAGGTACTACAAATCTCGTATAGTCCTATTTTGTATGCAAGCATCTTGCGGCAACAATAGGTTATTAAAATTTTGCTATTGCATCAGGGGTATGGCTCCATTGTTTCCTAGTAAAGCCAAATTTCTTTGTTCTCAAAGTCTACTCTGAACAGTCCTTTCAATTTCTGGATCAAAAGCGAGAAGAAAATTTGAATTACTTCGGGTCATAAAATACCTAAATTGAAGTTAAAGAATTAGCAACCAAGAAAAACTAGTTAGTGAATACTAAATATTATATAAGGAAAATAAAGTGTAAAAACACACAAAAATAAAAATGAATGTCAAGCAAACGCCATCCCTGACAACAGTGCCAAAAACTTGATCGGTTGTTTAACGTCACAGCAATAATGTACAAGCGTACACTGTCGATGCAAGTATAATAGATAGATGTGAGTCTGTCTGATTTCGATCCCATAGGGATCGTTGTCTTTTATCTATTAATGTCGGGGCAACAACTAGATGGAAACAAGATAAATCGTGAGAATAGTTGTCGATGCAATAACTTGAAAACATTAAAATAAAATATGATAATGATAAACTGGGATCCCCAACATAAATCTTCAGCAGAATACTAAGTGCTCACAAGGTATAAAAAGATAGGTGATTGTCAAAGTAATAAAGTTCAATGTATATCTTACTCAGTGCCAATTCTCTATTTAATCCAAGACTTAAACATGCATACTAACCTCACCTTCTGATGGTGGCAATAAGGCACTATTAAGAACAAGTGGTCTAAATTCCTCTAATCCTCACTCAACTTCTGTTGTAATGCTTGTTGGCTCAAACTGTCATAGCACTTTCCAATGTTAGTAACTACAATAACACTTCCATGTTAAAAAAAATTCAAACCCTAAGATTAAAAAATAAAATCAAGATTGAATAAGATAACATTTAATCAAGAATTCATGTGTACTTCCATACAAACATAAAATAGAGAATAATCACCAGCATTCATAAAGAAATAAGAAAGAATCGAGTGGAGAATACTAATCCTAAACAACTCGACTGAATTTTTCTATTCTCTCTTGTCTCACACTTAAGTCTTCTTGTCAAAAGCTAGTTTGCAGCTAGTTTTCATGTTGGCTCACTTGTGAGAGTCTTAAGCTACCATGGCCGCAAGCTTCAAGGTAGGATGATGAAGATGATCATCCAAAAAAAGAGCTAGCTTTTCTTCTCACGTCCACCTTTATGACCTCCTCCAACAGTACAGGTGCCATTTCCTTAAAATTATTTTGTCCTTGTACGTACAGGTTGGATATACCAGACTCGACAGCTCACACAATTTTAGTTCTTATCTGGATAGCTGTCAAGTGCTGCAACAATTCTGGATGCAGTCTAGAATTCACTTATGCAACGAAAATAATACAAAAAGATAGCAAAATTAAGGATAAAATAGGCTAGGATTCACTGAGTTATAAAATGTAATTTACTAAACTGAAAATGCTAAAACGTATGCTAAGAATATCTAAATGGGAACAATTTAACCAATAAGTAAGGTGGAAAACCTCTGTTCTTTCTAGTGCTATCAATAGCACATATTTTAACTTAACAAAAATTTAGTAGAACTCATAATTTACTCAATTTGAAGTTACCCGAGTGTAAACAGGGCCCAAATGTGCTATTCAAAGGTACCGAAGTACAAAAAGGGGCACGTATGTGCAATTCAAGGGTACCAAAGTACAAACAGGGGCACGTATGTGTAATTCATGGAATAATTAAATATAGCCATTGAGTTAAATAACTATAATGTGAAAATATGAATAGAAATTCAATTATACATTTAAATACCATGAACTTACATTGACAACTAGAGAGTAGAAGTATGATCGAACTAATCCGTGATTTTCTCCTTTCCTCAGTTTAGATCTGGTTGGGATTTATCTTTATCTAAATAAATAATTATATTCAATTAAGTGTTTTAACCAATCTCAATTATTCAATTCAATCCACAATCTATATTTTTGCATAATTATAATTTTACCCCTAATATTTTAACTTCTTTATAATTTAGTCTTTAAGCTCGTAAATGGAAATTTGTGCAATTTCATCCAAATTTTATGCTAGTTGATTTACCTAAGGACTCACATAAACCCACATAAATCATCAATTCATAATTTTTTCATGATATTTTACTACTTTTACAAGTAAGTCCTTAAATGATAATTTCATCAAAAATCAATTTACAAAAGTTGTTTATTTAGAAATAAAGATTTATTTTCTTCCATCAAACTTCAAAAGTCTCAAAAATACATTCATGGAAAAACCCTAATCCTTTAATAGTTCTGTAAATTTACCCATGGGCTAGCTAGAGTAAGCTACAACGACTTCAAAAAACATAAAAATCAATAAAACCGTGACAAATTTCACTTACATGCAAACAAATTTAGCTTGGTCGAATGGAGCATTCATCCATGGAAGTTTTCTTCCTCAAAAATCAATTTAGGTTAAAAATAAATAAAGATGACACTTTGTTTTATTAATATTTGTTTTAATTTTATTTACTTATTTACCTTATTAACCTTTAAAATCTTATGAAATTTCAATAAAACCCTGCCATGTATGTCCAAAAACCACACAAAGGGTTTAACTACCATATAAGTCCTTTCACTTTAAGGTCTCATAGCTATTTGATATCTTTAACTAATTGAACTCTACTTTTGTATATTTTACGATTTAGTCCTTTTTACTTAATTAAGATGCAAACATTAAAATTTCAAAATGAAATTTTAGTACGAGCCTACTAACACACCAATGATATTAAAATGGTAAAATAAATATTTTTACATCATATTTGTGTTCTCAAAACCACTGTTCCAACTTCACTGAAATGGGTTGTTACAGACACATTCCAAATTATTTAAGCATTCCATGAATGAGTCTCCAAACACAGAAAAGTTATCCATGAAAATTTCCAAGTCTTTTTCTAACATATCAAAAAAAATAGCGGTCATGCATCGCATGAAGGTAGTTAGAGCATTACAAAATCCAAAAGGCATTCTTCAAAAAGCATAAATTCCTCTTGAACATGTGAATGTGGTCTTTTCTTGATCGTCAAAATGAATAAAGATCTGATGGTGTCCAAAATACCCATTAAGGAAACAATAATATTATTTTATTGCCAAACTATCAAGCATTTGATCAATAAATAAGAGTGGGAAGTGATCTTTTTTTGTTGCATAATTCAATTTCCTATAATTGAT
The DNA here is from genome assembly GCA_013677275.1 of Gossypium schwendimanii. Taxonomy (NCBI): domain Eukaryota; kingdom Viridiplantae; phylum Streptophyta; class Magnoliopsida; order Malvales; family Malvaceae; genus Gossypium; species Gossypium schwendimanii. Next base: position 26,703,061 of record CM025249.1, read on the forward strand.
GCACACACAGCATTCGGCGATAGTTCGCATTGGAATTAACTCATTTTTCTTGTTTACAACCATCGTTAAGACTCTTTTCTCAGGAACACTTTGTGTTAGGGTTACCTATTCGTTGTTAGAGATAGGATAAACAATCCATGCCTCTAACCATTTTAATAGTTCTTTATTTTCTACTTCCTTCATTGTTGGATTGAGTCACCGTTGTGTATCCACCACTGGTTTCTTTCCTTCTTCAAAGCATACCTTGTGCTAGCACAATATTGGATTGATTCCCTTAATATTAGTAATAGTCTATCCAAATGCTTCCTTATGTTCTTTGAGGACCCCCAAAAGTACATTTTCTTGTTCCACTGGCAGGCCCGATACAATGATTACGGGCAAAGGGTTGTTGTCACCCAAATACCCATAATTTAAAACGTGAAGGAAGTGATTTTAATTCCAACATTTGTGGTTTGAAAATTGATAGAATCAATTTAGATGGGAAATCTCTTAATTAACTTGTAGATTCCTCACATAGTTTGTTCCCATCAATCTGATAGATTTGTTCCTGCCTTATTTCCATTAGCTATTCAGAAAATCCTTCTCTCATGATATCTTCTACATTTCTAGTGTCCAGTTCATCGTCACTTTCTTTTTCTTCATTACCTTCTTTTGTGCTCTCTTATTCTCTTTAATCTATGATATTCATCACCTCTTCACTGATTTCTACTTCTCAAACTTTCCTCCAGGTGTGGTCATTATTGCTTACTTTTTTAAGGAGCATAATAATTTCTTGGGTGGTTTTCTACCAGATGCTTCCACCAACCATCACGTCGAGTCGTTCTTTACTTTCTTGATTTAGCCCCACAAAAAAATGTTGTAATTGTATAGTCGTATGTATTCCTCCTCCAAATGCTTTGCACGAACTTATCTTACACCTATCTCATGCTTGACCAATTGTCTTTATTGGGCATTTCTTGAATTGTAATTGCTCCTCATAAGTCTTTAACACCACTGGTATAGGTATGATAAGTTGCAATAACCATTGCACAAGTTCTTCCCAGGATGTAATTGTGCATGGTGGTAATGTTTCTAACTATTCTCCTATTTGTCCTCCAACTACAAATGGAACTAAAATAAACTTGATTGCTTCTTCTGGAACTCCTATGTAACCCACTGTGTTAGATATTTGTTTGAATCATCTTAGAAATGCTACTGGGCCCATATTTGTGTCTTCACTAAATTGCAAATCCATTGATACCCAAGTTTGCAATGTAGGATTGATCTGAAACAGAGTTTGGTTAATAATTGGTTTTGCAATATTAGGTCTCAACCAGTTGGCATCAAAAGTGGTTTGTCCCATGAGTGTTGTCATCCTATGATTTTCACAAAGTCATATCTGATTGAAGAAAAAATAAAAAATAAATAAAAATTTGTATCTATAAATTTTAACTTTCCTATTTATCTTATCAATTGCAGAAAATAAAATATTTGATTTAATGTCAAAAGCTCCCCGACAACGACACCAAAAACTTAAATGCCCCTAAATGTGTTATCGTTTAGATTATAAATACCACACCAAAAATATTAATTGTGTCCACAAGTATACGTGTCAATTTATAGTATAGATGTGTTACAACAAAACACTAGTAAGTATTCCGAGGATAATACTCAAGGGAGGATGAATTAAACCAAATATATATTTTTACAATAATAAGTCTAAATAGTAATAATTAAAATATATATTACGATGAACAATTAAATAGAGTGAATCGAACATAAATTAAATTAAATAACTAAAATGACCATAAAATTATCAAACAACCAAATCAAAATAACAGGAAAAATATTAATTTGTTTTAGTGGTTGTAACTAACTTCAAAATTAGCTTTTAAGAGGAATTAACTATTAATTAACTAGTATTACCTCTCAGGCTCTACTAACTAATTAATCGAAACATATTCATTTATCTCGCGACCTCACTTTTCCCACCAGAATAAACTATGATTTACTCAGTACACTTATCTCTCAACCTCGTTTATCCTAGATTACTTTCTAGGGTCATCACTCCTAAGGTTTAAGCACACATAGTTTATTACCATTTAATTTCTCATAGGAAACCTAATCCATCCATTGACTAATCCCACATCTAGTTATTAATCTTCCTAGAGATTTAACCTTTTATCGATCTATATTTTATAACTCTTAGATTTAATTTAAACATGCAAAAGAACACAAATAAATTAAATAAGAGAAGGGTAAGATTTTGCTTAATTGATGGAATCAAATGTGCTTGGACTTGCGTAATCTCATAATCGTTATCTTGATCTCGATATGTGAATCAGAATGATGAAATAAAACTAAATAATTCAATAGAAAAGACTTAGGTTCAAACTGAACCTAGACAAAATGAACAAAGAGTTTTTGGAAACGAAATAAAAACATAATAAAAACCTAAATCTACAACTACAACTCCTAATCGGCCTCTTATAGCTTAGGAATAACCTTCCTATTTATAGAGATGTTTAGATACCATAACTAGGTCAATTGGAAGCCCTAATCTTGAAATATATCGATTGTACAGACGCTTTTATCTTTCTCAATGCTTTCTTTCAGCATTTAGCCCTGTGTCGCGACACAACATTGACATGTGGCAACTGGTCTTCCAGCTTCATGTATTGTGTCTCGAGAATTCATACTCCACTCAAATGTCATCCATGAGGCTCTTCAGCTGCTAAATAATCATATTGCACACTAAATTTAACACATTAGAACTAGCTAAGGCCTGAAATCGGCCTAATAGTTCAATAAACGTAAATTTATACGTAAAAATGCTTATTTTAATACTTAAGCTAATAGTGCTGAAAATAACATAATTAATCCTAAAATGCTTAGAAAATAAGGCCCTAAAGTGTCGAAATGTACAAAAACTACCAATCGTTAGGTAAACGTAACACTAAAGTACCAAAATGTGCCAAAATGTACCAAAAGTATGCGAGGAGAAAGTTACAAAAGCTCTGCATTGGGTTGAGTCACATCGCACAAAACTATAAACGTCTTTGACTCTATTATATTGTATAAGTTAATGTTAATAAGGCATGTACATAGGATATTAGCGTATTAATGAATTTTAATAAGTTTGTATAACTGGCTGTTGTAATTTATGTGTCACCATTGTCCATTGTTATTGAATTGGATTGTAAAAATTTTGAAAATTTGGTTTTACTGACTATTACCACCAAAACATGTTTTTCAAAGTTTGTACATGTGCTAAGAAAAGTTGTAAGTGGCTTCAGGCATCAGGTGTAACATCGTTTATATAGAATCTTTGATGGTCTAGGTAATAGGTGTTAATATATATAATTGGAAACATAATTCTTATTATCACGAGAAAGATTTTATTTTTTAACCCGACCAGTTCTAACAGCTTATTTAAATGGAATACACCTTCCATTAAAGACATGAGTTTACAGAGCAAAATATAATTCATTAAGAAACATTTCTAGTGTATTTTAATTGTAATAAATCTAAAATTATTTGTATTATTGTCTTCAAATTGTTTTTGCATGCAAAGCAAAATGGAATCAAATGTTGCTAACCGGTTATCTAATATTTAGCTAATACTAAGTGGTATTACGTGGTCGGATCGTAATACAAAAAGACAACTTGTATTAGTAGATAAATATAAAATTTTCCTTAGTCTAATCGAAAATGAGCAAACCGATTGAAAGACTAATATGTCGTCTATAAAGTCAAATTGAGGAGATGTTTTGTCTTAGGCAACAGAGCGAATGACTCCTAGAAGGTAAAGACATAGATGTTACGGACTAAACTAATGATATATTGGACAGGACCCAAGATGAAGTGATACTGAATCTATAACACCCTAAACCTGGGCTACATGTCCAGACCAAGTCCAAAGAGTTACATTATCGATAGTTGGATACCACATTTATAATGCATTCAAAATGAAACCACTCAACATATTATATCTATCACAGTCATTAACTAACTACATAATCTTCCCAACATGATAATAGCATAGAATACTGAAATTACTAATAGTAGAATTAAAGGAAAGATAAAAGGGTTTGACCGAGCTACCGCAACGCCGACCCATTAAGGTCTGAGAGTCAACTAAAATTCAGTCAACAATGAAATGAGTTGGGAGCTCAGTGCGTAAAAGGTGTTCATTCAATTAAAACACATAAATAAGATAGTTCTCGAATTCCAAAGATTCGATTAGATAACAGAGACACTTTCAGCTCAGATACAGAATAGATCAATTACATACGTAGAAGCAATTTAAGTTTCATATATAGAACAGATCAGATTCATATGCAGTTAATGCTTCCCCCATCTTGCAACAGCCTGATTTTAAGCCTAATCAGAACAGTGGTTTTGGGACCACAAATCCGATGAGGAAAAATTTATTTCTTATTATATTTTTATGGTCTACAATTTCACAAAAAGATTTCGTGAAAATTTCATTAGAAAATTTTCACGTTTGAGCACTCAATTTAATCAAAAGGGTTAAATTGTAAAAAGTGAAAAAGTTGAGTTCTAGAAGCTAAAGGTATCAAATTGTTATGAAATTTTAAATTGGAGGTCCTTAAATGGCTATTAGACCATTGGTTATGTTATGGACAAAAATGGACATGAAATAGGTGAAATAGGATATTTTTAAGTTAA
>CM025249.1:26708411-26719773 GCA_013677275.1 Gossypium schwendimanii
TGTAATGATACGGATAAATTCAGGTACTCAGGACGAATTCAACAAGTAAGTGAAAATTTATAAATTCATTCGACGAAGAAGTGAAATATTGTGAGTATATTTAGCCAAGAAAACCCTAATTGACGACTCGAGAATAACAACCTGAAAGTTTTAATTTAGATGAAATTTTACAACTTGGTTTACAACGGTAAAAAAGTGTATATGTTCTGGTAATTTCTCATACCCTATTCTGCATCAAATACGGGTAAGGGGTGTTACACATCCGCTACACACCATCTTTGACCATCCCAACACACCGTTAAGGGTGTTCAATGCCCAACCAACCCTACACACAATAGACTATTTGTCTGAAATTTTACAGAGACGCAACCTAGCTACTTGATCAAAATGTGACAAGCACCATGTTCGTATTTATATGTATCGCCACTTAGCCCTTGATTTAGAATAAATTACTTACTTCTTCACAATATCCCAACCCATGCAAATGTAGATTACAAATATCCATAACATGTGTTCAGTCATTCCAATTCATTTCACAAATAGATAATATAAACCAGTATCAGAAGTAGCCATCACAATATACATACATTTATATCATACCTATATCAGTTTTAGAGCATCAGAGAGTCCTCATACAATCAAATTTAGATCATACATACATTGTGAAGGTAAGTGCTCATGTTAAACAACACTCACAGCCTCAGAAATAAGACTCAGATTCAATTTCTATGCCACAACACCTGGACACACACCTATGTCCTTTCCCGTATGGCTTACATGGCCTCGACACATGCCCATGTCCTCTACCCATGTGGTTCTAAATCAAAAATAGGGAGTCACACAGCTTGGACACACGCCTACATCCTTGTCTGTGTGGTTCACACATCTTGAGTACACGCCCATGTCCCTGATCAAGTGGTCCTAAATCATAAACAATGAGTTACACGGCCAAGACGTACGCCTGTATTCGTTGCCCGTGGAAACCCTGTACTAACATGGCTACACACAGCCTAGACAAATATCTGTGTCCCTTGACCGTGTGGCCCGAATTCAATGACCAGTGAGTTACACAGCCAACCACGCGGTCGTGTGGCTCACATGGCCTGGGCACACACCCATGTGCCTGGCAGTGTAGCGCCAATAGTCACGTTTTCCATTGTTCGAAATTCATAAAATTAAGGGTTTTTGGTACACACCTGAAGGGATTATGAAGCAATAACAATGTAGAGGATTGCCGAATCCTAGAACAATCATTCAGTCACACAATTAAGCCCTTTAATCATTAACATTTCCCCATTACGCGCATAATGCATATGTTGAAAATTTCAATAGGAAACCTTCAACGGAACCAAACCATACTGAAAATTCAACGATGATCACTAAAATTGTCATTTTGCTATTCCCTACTTTCGATATTCTTGCCTAATAGGGAAGCAACTGATTGCTTATCAGAGATTCTCACAACATACAAAATACCTAATTCAATGCAAGTTACAAAAACAAAGAAAAATTGTGGAAACGTATGAATTGACAATGACTTACTCGATATCCTTCTGACCAACAACTAACAAAAAAACTTCATCTAATCTCGTATTCCTTACGACCACAATCAGCAAAAAAAATGAAGAAGAAAAAGAAAGAAAAGGAACGAAAGAGAAAAAGAAACTAAAGAGAAAATTAAAGAATAGAAATAACGTTAATTAAAATTTAACTTCCAAGCAGACTTCTTACATTTGGTTAAAATATTCCTTATCATCTTCTCCAGGACTCGAACACGGGACCTAACAGAATACAAAGACTTAACCAGTGAACTGACATGCTCATTCTTGACACAAGTTTACACTAAATTTAACTATGTAATGTATAGATAATGATTATTTTTAAAATAATAAAACTTTTAACTATGAAACTCAAAATCTAAACCTTAAACACAATAGCAGAGCAGAGTACCACAGAATCAGAAACTTAATTACTGCAGAATCTCACAATTAATTCTCACAATTTTAGGGTGTGACAACTCTCTCCCCCTGAAAGAAATTTTGGCCTTGAACTTTACCTGACTCAAATAGATACGGGTATTATTGTGGAATCTAAGCTTTAGGTTCCTAAGTGGCTTCCTCCGTGCCACAAAACCTTACCCAGAGGAACAGTTTTCTTCCTCAACATCTTAACGTCACGATCTATAATTTGAATAGGTTCCTTCTCAAATGTTAAATTCAGTTGCAACTCGATCTCATCGACAGGAACAATGTGTGATGCATCAGACTGATACCATCTCAACATCGAGACTTGAAATATGTCATGAATCTGTTCCAGCTCTGATGGTAGTTCTGGTTTATATGCAACAGGTCTGACACGCTTTAGAATGCGGTAAGGTCTAATGAACCTCAGGCTCAACTTGCCCTTGTGTCCAAATTGGAAAACCTTCTTCCACGATGACACTTTCAGGAACACTTGATCACTTACAGAAAACTCAATGTCCTTTCTATTTAATTCGGCATCAGATTTCTGTCGATCAAAAGCGACTTTAATACGATCATGGATCAATTTGACAGTATTCTCAATTTTAGACACTAGCTCGGAACCCAAAACTTGATAATCTCTTAACTTAGTCCAACATAGAGGAGTACAACACCTACGACCATACAAAGCCTTGTAGAGTGCCATTTGAATACTAGACTGGAAGCTGTTATTGTACACAAACTCAACCAATGGTAGGTAATCTTCCTAACTACCCTAGAATTCAATTATACAACCCCGAAGCATCTCCTCTAGAATTTTAATGACGGGCTCAGACTGTCCATCGGTCTGAGGATGATACACAATACTGAAATTAAGTCGAATGTCTACAGCTTCATAAAGTTTCTTCCAGAACCGAGATGTGAATCATGGATCTCTATAAGAGATAATTGAGACTGGAATCTCGTGCAGTCTTATAATTTCAGCAATATACAGTTTAGTTAACTTCTACAGTGAATAATCTATTCTGATAGGAATGAAATGAGCGAATTTGGTCAATCGATCAACGATGACCCAAACTGAATCTTGCTTAGTGGGGTTTAAAGGTAATCTACTAATAAATCCATCATTACACGCTCCCACTTCCACTGAGGAATCTTAACTGGCTAAAGCAAACCTAAGGGCAATTCATATTCAGCCTTAACCTTTTGGCACGTAGACAGTGAGACACAAAAGCATCCACTTCTCGTTTCAGTCTGGGCCTCCAATAAAGTTCTCGATACATTTTATTTCCACCAGGATGCATAGCATAAGGGCTACTATATGCCTCCTGTAGGATTGATTGTCTCAACTCCTTATCATTAGGCACACAAATCTTACCTCTGAAGCACAGAACTTTGTCACTGTTCAAACTAAAATCAGAAGCTTTAGCCTAACCAATCTGTTGTAGTTGTTGTACCAAAGACTCATCGCTCAATTTTTTGACCAAAATCTAGTCAACCCAAGTTAGTTTCACTTGTAATTCGGCTAAAAATCCACCATCCTCAACTAGACTCAGGCGAGCTAACATCGCTTTTAGATCAGTTATCACTCTACGGCTAAGAGCATCGACTACCACATTAGCCTTACCTGGATTGTATTCTATTGTGCAGTCATAATCCTTAAGCAATTCAACCTACCTATGCTGTCGAAGATTTAACTCCTTTTGAGTTAACAGGTACTTGAGACTCTTGTGATCAGTGTAAATGATTCACTTTTCATCGTACAGATAGTGTCTCCAGATCTTTAGAGCAAACATGACCTCAATCAACTCAAGATCATATGTAGGGTAGTTACCCTCGTGTGTCTTAAGCTGTCGCGACACATAAGCAACCACTTTACTGTGTTGCATTAGAACACATCCTAACCCGATGTACGATGCATTACTATATACAACAAAACTCCCAACTCGACTCCGGTTGAACTAAAATAGGAGCTTATGTTAGAATGATCTTAAGCTTAGCGAAGTTAGACTACTGTGCCTCAGAACGAAACATTCTTACATAGTAGCTTCGTCAGAGGTGATGCAATCAGAGAAAATCCCTTGACGAACCTTCGGTAGTAACAGACTAAGCCTAGGAAACTACAAAGCTCAGATACATTTTTCGGTTGCTTCTACTCAACTATAGCTTCTATTTTCTTGGGATTGACTCTAATTCCTTTCAACCTAGCATACAATTATTTTTCTCGGAAAGTCTAAAGTAAAATGCAAAGGTAAGTATCATGCTCAGACTCAGTTTTGGAATAACTCAGGATGTCATCGATAAAAACAACCACAAACTAGTCTAAATACGGTTGGAACACACGGTCCATTAAATTCGTGAATGCTGTCAGGACGTTCATTAACCCAAAAGGCATTACCATGAACTCGTAGTGACCATAACAAGTCCTAAAGGTAGTTTTGTACACATCAGTCTCTTTGACATTGAGCTGATGGTAACCAAAGCGTAAATCAATCTTGGAGAAAACAAATGCCCCTCGAAATTGGTCGAACAGGTCGTCAATCCTTGGTAGCGAGTATTTATTCTTGATTGTGAACCTGTTCAAATGTCGGTAATCTATGAACATTCTCATCAATCCATCTTTCTTCTTAACAAATAACACTGGTGCCCCTCATGGAGACACACTCAGTCGGATGAATCCCCTATCAAGAAGTTCCTGAAGCTGCACTTTTTGCTCGGTCAGCTCTTTCGGTGCCATGTCGTATGGTACAGTGGACAACGAAGCAATACCTGGTAACAGATCAATATCGAACTCCACTTCTCTATCCAGAGGTACTCTGGGTAATTTCTTGGGAAAGATATTTGTGAATTCCCTCATAGTGCAGATATCTCCCATACAAAGCTTTACAGAAACAAAATCGGATACGAAGGCAAGGTATGCCTCGCACCCTTTTTAGATTAACTTGTCTGCCACAATAGCAGAAATTATATTAGAAATATAATCCTGACATTCACCAACCATAACCACCTCATCATTTTCATCTATTCTTAGAGTGACTCCCTTAGTTGCACAATCTAGACTGACCCAATACTCTACGAGCCAATCCATTCCCATAAACAAATCAAATTCATTAAAAGGTAACTCTATTAGGTCAGCTGGAAATGCCATACCTTGAATCTCTAGGGGTACCCATCTGTATACTCTATCAACCCAAACTAACAGACCCAAAAGACTAATCACAGAAAACTCTCTAGCAGTATTTTCTACAGTTATATACAAATTTTTAGAAACAACACTAGCTATATAACGAGTGGATCCAATATCAATAAGAGTACAGTACGGAACAGAATGTACCTACAATGACATCAGTATCATCGCTATCCTCGTGGCATCTCGGCTCATAATCCAGTACCGAGTGTTGAGCCTCAATCTAACCTACACCTTTACCTAATGCTCTTTATCCTCTCCCCGAACCATTACCTCTCCACCAGTACCATGACTCCTAGGTGATGCTGAACCACTCTCGGAAGCTGAATAGAACTCGGAGTTAGGGTCAGTTCCGCAACTGAGTTTGTACCGCAACTGGCACCTGATTTGGTTGACGAGAACAATCACTAACTCGATACTCTATCGACCCGCAATAGAGGCACGCTCCTAACTTCTTCCAACACTCGTCCAGATGGCATTTTCCACAATCACTGCAGAGTTGAATCTTGGCCACTACAGCTGGTGCCTCGAGCCTCGAGGACCTATCAAATCTCACCCATTTCTTAGGGCACTGTCTAGAACCAGAGGGACCTGAATACTCTTAATCTTCCTCTGATCCCTCTTGCAATCACGCTGCTCAAGCTTATTGTACTTCACCTCTTCCACGATCTTTTCCTTATCAATTAGAACTATAAATACCCACTCCTTCTAAGGAGTTGTCAGAACCCACATATCATATCGTAACCCTTCCTTGAATCTCACGCACTTATCATAATTAGATGCTACTAGAGCCCGTGCATAGCTATTCAATCATAAAAACTCGGCTTCATATTCAGCAACAGATCGGTCACCCTAATCTAGGCTCATAAACTCCCATCGACGAGCCTTGAGATAACTCGCCCCACATACTTTCTCTGAAAGGCGTTCTTAAAATAATCTCAGTTAACCTATTCGGGCTGAGCACCTTGCTCAACCGTTAGCCACCACTAATAAGCCTTATCCCAAACTAAGAACACAGCACCCCTCAATTACTAAGTGGAAGTGCAATCAAGATCAGTCATGATACGCTTGGTAGCCTCGAGCCAACACTCAGCAACAGTAGGAGCGATTCTTATGGCACCCTTGAACAATTTAGCCCCATTCAACTAGAGTCATTTAGTAACCGACACTCGGTTTCATAATCCAGAAGGGGTCCTAGCAACCCTCTTCAATGCTTGAATCATGGCCTAGGACAGTGCGCCGTCCCCATCCTTCAGAATTTGGGACTCCGTCTCAACAGTGGGAGTACCAACTGTCTTGCTAGTCTCCAGGTTGGACATACCACCAATAGAGGAGGACTTTGCTCTAGCTCCTCCCTGGTGTCTTCAATGCCCACGAGTTCCACGTCCACAACTACTGCGCGAACTCATTTTAGCAATTTATCTACAAGGTCAGAGTACAAATCATTTTAGGCTTCCAACAAAATAATCTCACTAGCTCACATCTACGCATTTAACTAGATAACAGTTTAGGTAATACAACCATTATAACAAAATAGAAATACTTATAGGCTCAGCATCGGAGGCTCGACCATTTACTAATCTTTCAGTTTCCAGATTAACTCAAATACCAAATTTTCACCTAACTAATTTTTATCATACATTATGAGCCTAAACTCAATTTTAGTGTTGACAAATCTGGCTCTGATACAACTAAATATAACACCCTAAACCTGACCTAGACGTCCAGACCAAGTCTAGAGAGTTACATTAACGATAGTAGGATACCACATTTATAACGTAGTCAAAATGAAATCATTCAACATATTATACCTATCACAGCCATTAACTAACTACATAATCATCCCAACATCATAATAGTATAGAATACTAAGGTTACTAATAGTAGTATCAAAGGAAAGATAAAAGGGTTTGACCGAACTCCCGCAGTGTTAACCCGTCTAAATCTGAGAGCCATTTGAAATTCAGTCACCAATGAAATGAGTTGTGAACTCACTGCGTAAAAAATGTTCGTTCAATTAAAACACATATATAAGATAGTTCCAAAATTCCCAAGATTCAGTTAGATAACAGAAGCACTTTCATCTCAGGTAGTTCCAAAATTCCCAAGATTCAGTTAGATAACAGAAGCACTTTCATCTCAGATACAAAATAGATCAGTTCCATACGCAGAAGCAATTTCAGTTTCATATATAGAACAGATCAGATTCATATGTAGTTAATCCTACCCCCATCTGCTACACACCATCTTCAGTCATCCCAACACACTGTTAAGGGAGTTCAATGCCCAACCAACCATACATACCGTAGAGTGTCTGTCTGACACATTTACAAAGACGTAGCCTAGTTGATTGAGAAAAATGTGACAAGCGCTAGATTCATATTTATACGTATTGTGGCTTAGCCACTGATTCAGAGCAGATTACTTCCTTATTCACAATATCCCAAACCATGGAAATACATATTACAAATATCCATAACATGTGCTCAGTCATTCAAATTCATTTCCCAAATAGATAACATAGATCAGTATCAGAAGTAGCCATCATAGTACACATATATTTATATCATTCATATATCAGTCTTAGACCATCAGAAAGTCCTCAAACAATCAAATTCAAATCATACATACATTATGGAGGTAAGTGCTCGTGTTGAACAACACTCACAGACTAAGAGATAAGATTCGAATCCTATTTATATGCCACATGGCCTAGACACACGCCCATGTCTTCTGCTCGTGTGGTTCTAAATCGCAAACAAGGAGTTACATGGCCTGGACATACGTCCATGTCCTTGACCATTTGGTTCGCACGGCTTAGGCACATGCCCATGTCCTTAGCCGTGTGGTCCTAAATTATAAACAGTGAGTTACACGGCTAAGACACAAGCTCGTGTACATTACCCGTGGGAACCCTACACTAACATGGCTACACACGTCCATGTCCCTTGCCCATGTGGCTCAAATTTAATGAACAGTGAGTTACACGGCCAACCATGTTCCTAGCCGTGTGGCGTCGACAGCCACATTTTCTGTCGTTTGAAATTCGCAGAATTAAGGGTTTTTAATACGCACCTAAAGGGATTTCGAAACAATAATAATGTTGAAGATCTCCGAAGCCTAAAATATATATTTAGTCACACAATTAAGCCATTTAAACAACACAATTTCTCAATTACGCGCATAATGTATATGTCAAAAATTTCGACATGAAACCTTTAACGGAACCAAAACTTATTGAAAATTCAATGACGATCACTGAAATTATCATTTTGCTATTCCCTAATTTTGATATTCTTGCTTAGTAGGGAAACAACTGATCATTTATCAGAGATTCTCACAACACACAAAATATCCAATTCAAAGCAAGTTACGAAAATAAAGAAAAATCGTGGAAACATATGAATTAGCAGTGACTTACTCGATATCCTTTCGACCAACGACTAACAAAAACACTTCAACTAATCTCGTATTCCTTACGACCACGATCAACAAAAAAAATGAAGAAGAAAAAGAAAGAAAGGGAACGGAGGAGAAAAAGAAACTAAAGAGAAAATTAGAGTTTAGAAATTACATTAATTAAAATTTAACTTCCAAGCAGACTTCTTTCATTTGGCAAAAATATTCCTCATTGTCCCCTTCGGGACTCGAACACAGGACCTAACAAAATACAGAGACTTAACTAGTGAACCAGCAAGCTTATTCCTAACACAAGTTTAGACTAATTAAACTTAACTATGTAATGCATGGATAAGGATTGTTTTTAAAATAATAAAAATTTTAACGATGCGACTTGAACTCTAGACCTTAAACACAATAGCAGAGCATAGTACCACATATATAAAAACTTAATTACTTCAGAGTCTCACAATTAAATTCTCAAAATTTTGGGGCATTACAAAATTTGTTTATGGATTTATTCACTTGTGACCTTCATAGTGTGGCATACCTAAATCTTTAGTGGATGACGGACTATGTATAAGTAACTCATACACTTTGATGTAAGTAAAAGCATGAGTTCGAATAGATAAGGAACCGAAAGTTGGTACATTAGGTGTACGACTTCTGCAGTATGTAGCGTCATTCACAATAGTGGAATTCATTGCCCAAAACATGGGTAAATGATATCCTGTCACTAGCATTACATTGTTGATGAAAAGTAAATATGGTCAAGGTCGACCGTCTTTGTGATGGATAACTTGATCTCCTATTTGAAAGTGATTGACTTTTCAAGAAGAAAGATGTAATGATTACCATGCGATAAAATAGGATCATATTTGGAGAATAGATATTATCCCAAAGAGATCAAGGATATCCTATGAGGGTAACACACCTATGACAATGTCATTAAACAAGCATTAGGTAGTTACTTTCGTAATGGTGTGTCATTAGGAAGAGCTTAGTCATGATACTATAGTATAATGACTTCGTGACTAAATGAGTTAATAATGTGAAAAGCCGAAACTTAATTATAAATCATTTGAGCCCTAATTACATATGTCCAATCGGTTCCTCCGCTAGCTCGTTGAAATCAGAAATGAATTGTATGTTTGAATCAAAACAAACAAAATGAATAGAAAAATGGAAAACACTAAAAAATGATTATGGTTTTCTCTAAAATGGAGAAATGGAATCATTTGGAAAAGAATGTGGTTTTCTCAAAATGGAAATGGAAAGGGGAATGAAAATGAGAAATGATTCATTTGCAACTGCACATGGATTACTCAAAAATGATCGGAAGATTGAGTTTATGTTTTTGAATTGTTTTAAAGCCCAAAAATTAAAATAAATCGTTCGGTCATAGTGAACATGTTGAGTGGTGAAATATTAAACATATTTTCTCAAAATTTTATCAAGTGTAAAATTGGGATGAGAAAATTATTTAATAGAAATATATAGAAGTTTATTTTCTGGAATAGAAAAACAGAACCAGTTTGGATCAAATTACCAAGTATTGGGTCAAAAATCCAGAGAAGTACTCGTAAGTGGACTTGATATGAGAGAGGCCTAAAATCCATTAATGTAATATGAAGGGGGTGGCAACCCTATTAGGAATATTAGAGTGTGCGGTCCACCATACTTCCGCTCTAAGTAGGAAGTTGTTTTTCTATTTGAAATAAACCACTACAACTCAACAAAGGTTCTATTTTCTCTTTCTATAAATAGATGACACCGATTGAGCTATTAACATAGCTTTAAGGAATTGTTACTCTGCTGAAAAATAGAGAAAGTTTATTCTCACCATTAAATATATTTTTCCAGAATAACAATTCTATCGGTTTCTATTAAAGAAAAGAGAATTTTCAATTTCACCCCAAAAAGAAAAGAAATTTTTTTCTAGTTCTGTGTTTTGATTCAATTGATTCAAGTCTACACTCGAAGCATTCGTGGTACGAGAATAGCGGAGAAGATCATTTGGTTGAAAGCTGGAAAACATTAAGGATCCGCTTATCCGAAAACACAGGTACAAATGTTTATTATTATAAATATCACAAACCATGTCGATTTTTTAATTTTTAATTTTTCGTTATACAAGAAAACTATTTTCAAACCAATTCTTTTCCAGCATATAATTGATTGGATTGTAATTAATGTTTGTATTATTGATTTATTAGTGGATTTACTATCTAAATGATGCACCGAAAACATAGGTATGTTCATTTAACTGTGTAAACAATTCTTGATCTATTGTACATTTTGTTATTAAGTTTTTCTTCAAAATTACACGAAGTTTTTCAACAGGCTTAATAACACATGGAGTAACGCATCAGTAACTAAATGTAGGATCGAGTTTGCTTCGGTTTAGTTAGAGTTTTTAAAATTTTTTGGAATTTTTTTGAGCCGTCCATGATAATTTAGTTCCATTTCTTGGTTTTTCTTATTAATATCGGGTTTTCAATTTTCAGACTTTATTTTGATAAAAAATGAGATTTGGTTTATGTTTTTTATACATAGTTTTGTAACATTTCAAAGCTTTTTTCATAAATATTTTTTAAAAAAATATTAATTTTTAAGTAAATAAAAAATAATTAGTAACTTTGATATAATGTTTTTGGAGAATATTTTTTAAATAGCATTTTTTATGCTGTTTCATTATTTTCAATATAAAAATATTTATTTTACATCATTAAAATTTAGAATTAATTGTGTAATAAACAAATTTTGCCCAGCCCATTTATAATAACCCAAATTACTAAACCCAATGACCCAATAC
>CM025249.1:26804892-26815323 GCA_013677275.1 Gossypium schwendimanii
CTAGCAGCCGTCAAAGAAAATTCTTTTCAAAAACTGTTTTGGGGATTCCTTCCGTTCATAATCAACTGGGTGGATTATGTAGAGGCCGGTGTCACGATAGATTGCGGCTTGGTTCGATAGCAGATCAGACTACTCGTTGTTCAGGCATTGCTGTCTACTCAGAATAACCATTCAATAATTTATTAACCTTTATCACCCGGATTCGTTCCTCACACATGGATCCGTGGTTAGGATCACTGAATTTTTAATTTTTTTCGCTGCATCGTAGGGGTGCTGTCGATCCAACAAAGGTAGCCCAACCAACCATGCACACCACGTAGGACCTCGAAAGGCCCATCCAACCCTTCACAGACATATGTGGAACTCAACCACGTAAATGACAATATGCAGCTAAGCTATTATATGTATCATATTGTGCAGTAAACCACTGTACAGATGTAATGTAGTTGAACTGCCGAATTAGATCAGACTTCCTTCTCTTTGCAACCAATCCCAAAAACTTTATGCAAATGCATGTATGCAGACAGACTTATAGAAACAACATACAGACAATCAAATCGAATCAGAAGTACAGACATCCAATCGACCAAGTTCAGAATCAGATATCACGATACACAATTATTAAGCAACATCACATTAACAAATCATTAACTAGTGTAAAGATTACATAAAACACATATGTTTGAGCCAAAACAAAGTCTCAACTACCCTTACTAAGGCCTAGCCAAGAGTCTGAACACACAGGAACACAATTTAAATCATAATCTGACTCAAAACCAAAATTTACGAAATAGGGCCACATGGTCGTGTAGAGTCAACACACCCATATGAAGGAGGCACACGCCTGTCTGAAAGGAGACACATGATCGTGTGAGTATGACATACACTTGTGTGACCCAGGAACATGGCCGTGTGGACAACCCCTGCAACTCTCTGTCCATTTGTGCTTAAATAAGGTGTAAGGCAGACACGGCCGTGTGAAAGCCTCACACGCCCGTGTGCCTACGGGACACGGCGGTGTGTCCAGAACACACCACACCAGTGTGAAAATCGACTAAAATCCCTAAATTCCCAACTATTGTCCACACGGCTATGTGGCACCAAATTCATCCCAAAAACCCTAATTCCCAACTGCACACAACCGTGTTAACCACCCATGTGGGGTACACACCCATGTGGCCACAAAACCACACCGAAACTATCTGTAGATCATGCTATTGTTGCCAAAATGATCCCCAACCCTCAATAATCCAAAAAAACACCATAATATACCAATTTTCATGTAATTTGACAACTAGACAACACTTCGATTAACAAATTTCAGAAACACACATAAATTGTCAAATTTCACAATAATAAACCAACAATTAATTATCAAAATTACTGGGTTCCCAAACACACACTTGACTTCACGATTAAAACACCACAATAGCCTTAATCTAAACTTCAAAACAACTTGAACATTAAAAAAAATTAGAACATTAAATTGCAATGCTGATTTGATCGAAAACAACAACAACCCAAATCTCTAATCACCCTTACGCAGAACTTCTGTCAATGAAAGTGTGAAGCAATAACTAATGATGACTACAAAGAAAATCAGAATAGAATAGCAGGAAAAAAGGGAAAAGAAATGGAGAAACAAGAAAAGAAGGAAGAAACTGAAAAATAAGAAAAAAAAAAAAGGAACATTAGAGAAAAAAGGGAGAAAGGAACGTGAACGTGGGAAAGTTGAGTTTTTGAGATAAAATAAAATAAATAATAAATAATATTTTAAAACTAAAAGCAAACTTAAGATAAAAATAATTTCTCAAAACGCACACATAAGGATTTGAACCCAAAACCTAGAGGGACACAAAATGCAAGCCCATTGTGACCCTAAAACGCAGAAACCAACTCAATTATTTGTCCTAGCCCAACTACGAATCTCAAAACTTCTAACCTTGAAATCTAAGGTGTTAGAAGACCATTAAAGTTGGTAATCAGAAGATAGATATTTTACACATCAATGACTAGGTCCAAAAGAGGGTTAAATATTAAGTGTAAAGACATAGAGACCCACTGCATACAATTGGAAAGAAGGGTTAAATCATTAGAGGAGAGTGAATCCTCTTTAAAGGAGCAACTCAATATTCAAGAACTACATCATAAGGCTGAAGTGGATAGTCTTTGCCTGTCACACCCCAATTTTAGGCCTAATAGTTTTGAGGGTAATTTAGGGATTTTATCTCAAATGTGTTCAGATATTTTGAAGTGTGATAAATCGAAAATGTGTTCACCCATGGCTTTTAGAAAATTAAATCAATTTTTGGAAATGATGTTCTAAAGACCTTTCATTTTGAGTAGAGGAATGTTTTGAAAAGAGGGTTAAAGTTAGGAGTATCAAAAGGGTAAATTTACCAAAGTTTAACATTAATCTATTTCTTTCCCCCACTACAGGAACTCACAAAATGTTTTCCCCTTCTCTTTGCTTTTTTAGTCCCTTGCATCCCCAAGCATCCTTCACTTATTTTATTTTCCACACTCCAATTGTCTTGATTTCCATCACCTTCCAAGTGTTAAATATCCCTATAATTTCAAGAAAAACACTAAACACACCATCAATTTTGCCATCTCTCAAACTTGTGGGTTTTTTGGATTTTCTATCAAATGTTCATTTTTTCTCCCATCAAAGGTAAAAATTCATTTTATATTGGTTTTTGATGATATCTAGTTATTGAATCGACAGTTTTGAATAAATACCAAAAATTGGGTCGTTAATGGTAGATTTCGGGATTTTGAATGAAAATGTTGTTTTAAAGAGTTTTTAAACATGTTTTAAAGTGACTAAAAGATTTATAAACTTCCCATAAAATTTCATTAAAAAATTCCAAAGTTTTGATAAAATTTTCGTAAAAGTTTGTCATAATATGTCAAAATTTGAGAACCATGAATCTGTGTAGTTTTGTGTAGTTTGAAGGTTGAGAATTGTTCTTGGATGTATAATGAGTCAATTGGAATCAATTTAATGTGATAGGAATGAGTAGATGTTGAGATTTTTACCTTTTTGAGAGACTAGTTTAGACTTGTGGTTTTGGTTAATTTATGTGAGTCTTTGGTTTAATGCTAATTGAGTTTCTTGTATGATTTACTTTGTTGAAGCTCTGGAATCATTAGGACCTTCTTCAAGTAAAGAGAAAGGCAAGGAAAAGCCAGTTTAAGCTTTCGGTAATAAGGCGAAAGAACGAACGGTGAGTGTTTGGAATCACTGCTTATAGACACGATTCATAGTGTTAATTGGGGATTTATGAGTAGCCAAAACCCCTACTCTAAGTTCCAAGTGTAAGTTTTCTTATACCTTTGCTTAATTTGTGAAATATGTGATTGTAGCAATCAATACAAAAAGCGACCAATTTCCTCCAAGAAACAATTGCCAATTGCCTTGGTGCAATGCTTTATTCAGTTAGCATGGCACAAAATAATGGATTGAGTGGCAAATGGAAATCAATTTCTAGCAGAATCAGAGGTAAGATGAAACCCATGGTGTTGTCACTCAAACGACAATGTTGGGGTCCTTGAAAATTATAAGCAAAGTTTGGGTCTTGGATACCCCAAAATCTTAAATACCAATTCATTTCATCTTGGATAGTGCTACAGTTGAGCATCTTTGTCTCTACCTGTAGTGGTGTATTTTTGAGTTCTTGGGATCCAAATGGAATGAGATTTTTGGGTGTGATTTTTTTTTTTGGCATGGCCTCAATCCCTTCCTCTAGTTGTGTTTGAACCATTTTTTGTGAAGGGAATGCAATAAAAGGAAATGAAAGAAAGAAAAAGAGATACCTTTTGGGAAAATCTAAACTTGAAGATGAAGAATATATAAAGATTAAGCAGAAGAAAGGTTAGGGATTCCTATTGATTTTGCAAAAGTGTTTGAAAGAGTGTTTGTGTCTCTATTTTATAGAAACAACTTGTGTAAGAAGTTTATTTTGTGGATAGAGTTCGAATCTTCCAATATAATGTTTGTTGGAAAATCGGGTTTAGAAAATGCAACGGAAAATAAATTTAGGGAAAAAAACAAAGTTTTAATTTTTTTCCAAAACAAAAACTTGTTTGTGATATCTAAAGTAATAAAAACATAATGAAAATTGTACATTGTCGATTCATCTAGGATAAACGCTTCGAACGAGTAGTCTTTTTCGCTATCCTCAAGCTCACATCTGCCAAGTGCGGGCTCGCTTCGAATAAAAATTCAAAAAAATTACCAGTGGAGTAATTTCACAATTTCTCTAAATTTTTGGGCCGAGCTGTAAATAAGAAAAATATCTCTAGAAATTTTCTGAAATAAATTTCTTCAGATAAATTTCTCTCTATAACTTTGTTTTGAATTCATGTGTGTCAAAAAATAATGACCCAAGGCTCTCTTTATATAAGGAGAGTTTAGAAAGTTCAACTATTATTAAATTTAATCACTTTAATATTAAATTAATATAATATTCAACAAGATAAATATTATATTAAATTTAATATTACGATAATTACTTTAGTATTAAATTAATAAAATACTATTAAGATAAGTATTAAATTAAATTTAATATTAAGTCTATTAAAATAATATTATTTTTCGAATAGTTAATCTGAAATCAAATTCTCTGGTAGAGCCTCAGTAGGAGTGTAATTCTTTCGCTACTCAACAACCAAAGACCCACCGCTGCTAACCATTTTTCCGCCACCAGAATGTCATTGTCATAGCTGCCGATTGTAACACCTTATACCCGGCCCAGGCGTCGAGCCCGAATATCAGGATGTCACACCATCGTCACACATCATAAGCATTACAAATGGTCTTGTTATTAAGCAAATATCTTCCAATTTAGCTTTTGAATATTACAAGTCACACATATTCTAATCATCATTAAAACATGCTCAACATTCATCAGACAAACTTAAAAAGAGAATTAAACATTCATCGATATTGCTTGGAAAATCGATACCAAAACAAAATTCTGTTTCTTACTTAAAATCAAGATCTCAAAATTTATCAGTACCTTTCATAAAGTATCAATTATTCTACCCTAAGTATCGATACTCGTGATATGGTATCGATACCAAATTACGTTACTAACTTCCTGCACTTTCAAAAATCATAGAGGTATCATTTTTAAAACATGAATATCGATACTTCTGCTCTAGACCAAAAAAAATTAGTAGTTTAAGACATATAATCCATTCAAAATTATAACTACTCAACATGCAACTTTTCACTTATCAAGTAATCACCAAAATGACCACAATAATAATTCAATCATCGAAACATGTCTGAGTAAGCAAATGATATAACAAGAAAAATATCCATAAATCCTAAGAACAAATAAGCTATGAAAGTAATAAAAACATTATGGCAAACTTCATGCAACAATTCTACCACATTATTTAGCGTCCATTGACCATACATACCGTTCATGACACTTTAACATAGAAAATATTCAACCCAAAACAATATCAATGAATAATTATAACATCCATCAAAAGTGCTAGAGAACTAAACCCATGAAAATCATGAGGACCACAATAATAATTTATTAAAGTCTAACCATATTGCCTTATCCCCACAATTCAAAGAATAATATTAATACCATCTACTCAAATACTAAAGTCTAACTTGGATCACTTCCTTCCCCACACCGCTCACACTGCAAACGCTAAATATCTACAATGGTTAGAGAGAATGGGTGAGCTTAAACAAGCTCAGTGAATGTCGAAGTAACCACAAAGTATAGACAACATCAAAGGTTAAACAAGAGCATATTACAAAGTGTACACAACCCTATTCTAACCATGCCATAATAACATATTCACACTTCATTAAACCATAAAAATAGCATATACTCTCACATACGGCTATACTCAACTCATATTCAAATAACTCATATTAAAATAACTCATTTTACAATAATTCATCAAGACTAAACAATGTATACATGCTTTAATAACTCACAAGTCTAGCTTATATATTCACATGTCCTCACAAGTTAAATGAGAACGACCCAAGCTACAATTACATACACAATTTACCATGAGAACATACTAACATTTTCATGAAACTTAAATTAACAAATTTAGCATATTATTCACATGTTTATGCATCTGTCTCACATCGTATTATCACAATATACAAGATCACATTTAAACGATAATTTGGCACTTGAGGCTATGAAACATAAAAGTGGGCTATATCACCACACATTGGGTACACAGATCTCCAACACACCAAATGACTCGTAGAGTTGAACATATCCCAAAAGTGTAGCACATAGCTAACACTTTCCAACACACCAATATATCTAGTGAATGGAGCTTAGCTCACATTCCCTTATCTCTCCAAACTATCACGAGGCCTCAATGCCCAGATCACAAAACACAATGGTGAGTACTCACAATCTTATGAAATGCCAACTATATCCAACGGTTTCAAGAGATCACAAGGCCAAAATATCCACAATTACTCATTTTTAATTATTTATTTAACGCACATCATCTATGTTCATATTCATCAATTTACATCAGAAACTTTTACACAATGCATGCTTATCGGATTCATATTTAATTGCACCACAATAATGCTCATTAAGCCATCACATAACTGACTACATATGTGTGCATTAAAATTAGTACATCATATATCACATACAAGTATTCTCACATATTACCTGTCATAATAATATCACATTCCACAATTCAACACTTATATACTTATCAAAATTCCTCTCTCTTTCGCAACAATTTGCATTATCATTATCACTGTCATTTGCCATGTATATCATGCCCACAACACAATAAAATTCACAGTAGTCATCACACATGTCTCATATCACAATATCGTATTGTAATAATAAATCCACAATTATTCACTTAATCATATAATTTACCAAAATAAAGGAAGGAAAATATAAAGCTTACACTCGAAACTTAGGATAGGGATTTAGGCTATTCCTTAGCTCCTAATTAACTCTATGAATCATGTCTACGAGTAGCAATTCCAAACACTCACCGATCATGCTTTCGCCTAATTGCCGAAAGCTTAAACTAGCTTTTTCTTGCCTTCGCCTTGCTTGTAGAAGGCTCAAACGGTTCTGATGCTTTACACATAATAACCACACAATATACACAATCAATTAATAGCCAAACACTCACCTAAACTAACCAAAAATGTAGGCCTAAGCTATATTCCTCATGAAACTGAAATTTCAACTAACAAACTTGAAACTCAAATATCTTAATCTTTACTCATTCTCATTGCCTATAATAGATTCCAATAATTTAATTATACATCTAATAACAAGTCTCAACCTTCAAACTACTCAAAATTATGCAGATTCATGGATCCAAAATTTTGACATACAATGACAATTTTTATAAAAACTCAATAAAGCATTGGATTTCTTTAACAAAACTTTAAATAATGTTTAGAAACCTTCTAATCATGTCAAAAATAATTGAAAAAAACTTTGATACCATGTTTTTACTCAAAATTCCAAAATCCACCATTAACGACCCAATTTTTGGCCTTTATTCAAAATATGCAATTTAACGGCTAAAAAATCAGTTTAAAAGACCAGATAACATTAAAAACTAATAAGAAATTGAATCGTTATCTTCTATGGAAGAGAAACAAGCTTTCAGTTGAAAACTCAAAAAATCAACAAGCTTAAGAGATGACAAAATGAATGGTGTATTTGGTGTTTTTCATGAAATTCTAAGAAGATTTAAGGTTTGGGTGACGATAGAAATTAAAAGAATGAAGTTTGTAAAATAAAATTGAGAGGGAGAAGCTTGGGGAGAACAAGGGACGATAATAAAAATATGGTGAAGAAACTAACATGGGTTTTATAAAGATGGAGGGGAAATATGGTATTTTTAATTACTCTTAAATTGAACCCTTTTACAAAATAGTCCTTATTTTAACATTGAAAGCCTTTTTAGCATTATTTTGAAAACTTGATTTAATTTTCAAAAAGCCATAGATGAAAATAATTTCTAGTTACCACAATTCAAATTTTCAAACCCATTCCGAGCCAAAATTCCTAATTTACCCTCAAAACTTCTAGGCCCAATTTTGGGTATGACATCGACACCCTGAACTAGTTTAATTTGTGTCGATTCGGTTGGGGCCAATGATGGCCTGGCCGATCTGATCTAGCCACTAGTTAGACCTTATCTAGACGCGTAGGTCAGGTTTAGGGTGTTACATTTAGCTGTATAAGAGCCAGGTTTGTCAACACTCGGACTGTGTTTTAGGCTCATAATGTGTGTCAAAAGATATCTAAATGGAAATAGGATATCTGAATCATTTGGAAAAATGGTTTTTATAAATGACTGAGCTTCTAACGCCGAACCTGTAAGTATTTCTATTTTGCTATCGTGACTAGTGGAAAAATTGTAGTGATTAAACTGCTATGTGGTTAAATACTCTAATAGGAATTGGTAAAAGAAATATGTTGAAACCCTAAACTAATCTGTGCACTCTAAAATTGTAGATAAACCGACATTATGAGTTCACACGATAGTCATAGATGTAGGACTCGCAAATGTTGTGGATGCTGAGGAGGAGCTCCGGCAAAGTCATCCTCAATGTGCAGTATGCCCAATCTAGAGACCAGCGAGACAGTTGGTACTCCTACTACTGAGACGGGGTCCTAAACTCCGATGGCTGGGGTGACACACTGTTTCAGGCCATTATTCGAGCACTAGAAAGGGTCGTCGGGACCTATTTTAGATTTGAAAGCTGAGGTTCGATTACAGAACGACTTCGGTCGAATGGTGCTGAGTTGGTCAGGGGCATTATTGGAGTAGCCCCTACTGCTGTTGAGTTTTGGCTCAAAGCCACTGAACATATCATGACTGATATTGATTGTACTTCCACTTAGAAATTGAGGGGTGTTGTATCCCTACTCTAGGATGAAGCCTATCAGTGGTGGCTAACGATTGAGCAAGGTGCTCAGCCTGAATAGGTTAGTTAGAACTATTTTAAAAACGCCTTCTAGAGCAAGTCTATGGGGTGAGTTATGTAGAGGCTCATCAATGCAAGTTTATGAGCATGGTTCAAGGTGACTGATTTGTGGCTGAACATGAGGATGAGTTTCTGAGACTAAGTAGGTATGTGCGGGAACCGTAGCATCTAATTATAAAAAATGCATGAGATTTGAGGAAGGATTACGATATGATATTCGAGTTCTGATAGCCCCTCAGAGAGAGTGAGTTTTTGTGGCATTAGTTCATGAGGAAGAGGTCAAGCGTAATGAGTGTGAGCAGTGTGACTGCAAGAGAGATCAGAGTAAGATTAAAAGGAATTCAGGTCCCTCTAGTTCTGGATAGTGCTCTAAGGAACGAGCGAGGTTTGATAAGCCTCTGAGATCTGAGGCACCAGTTCTAGTGACTAGATTCAGCTCTATAGCAACTGTGTGAAGTGCCATCTGAGTGAGTTCTAGAGAAATTTGAGAGCATGCCTCTGTTGTGGGTTGACGGAGCATCAGGTTAGGGACTGTCCCCATTGACCAGACTATGTGCCAGCTATGACACAGACTCCAACTTTGGGTTCTGTTTAGCCTCCGAGAGTAGGTCAACAACCACCTAGAGGTCGTGGTGGTGTTAGAAGAGGTAATGGTTTTGGTAGAGGTTAGACAACACTAAGTAGAGGTGCGAGTCAGACGGAAGCACAACAGATGGCACTGGTTTATACTGTGAAACGCTGAGAGGATAGTGTTGATGATGATGTCATAGTAGGTACATTCTCTATTTATTTTGTTCAGTACTTTAATCTCATTGACATTGGGTCTACTCACTCGTATATAGCCAGAATTGTTTCTACAAATCTGTGTATAACTACTGAGAATACTGCTATAGATTTTACTATGATTAGTCATTTGGGTTAGTCGCTTCATGTTGATAGGGTATATAGACGAGTTCCCTTAGAGATTCAGGGTATGGTATTTTCGATGGACCTCATAGAGTTGCCTTTTGATGAATTTGATCTAATTTTGGGAATGAAGTGGCTCGTAGAGTATCGGGTCAGTCTAGATTGGGAAACTAAGAGAGTTACTCTAAGAACGGATGAGAATAGCGAGGTTTTTATGGTAGGTGAGCATCGAGATTATCTCTCTAATGTAATCTTCGCCTTTGTAGCTAATAAGCTAGTCCAAAAAGTGTGCGAGGCATACCTTGCCTACGTATCCGATTTTGTTCCTACAAAGTTGTTTGTAGGAGATATTCGTACTGTAAAGGACTTTCCAGATGTCTTTCACGAGGGACTACTGTTGGATCACCGACACCCCTATGGCGGCGTAGAAAAATTAAAAATCAGTGACCCTAAACACGGATCCATGTGTAAGGAACGAATCGGGGTGAAAAAGGTTACGAAATTACCTAATGTTTATTCTGAGTAAACAGTGACGCCTT
>CM025249.1:26828375-26851610 GCA_013677275.1 Gossypium schwendimanii
TTTTATTTTTTATTATTTTGTTTTGAATTTTTTTCAAATATATATGGTTTCAAATTTATATGCTCTAACATGAAATTAGTTATACTGTAACAATATTTTTATTTGACATGTTTAATTTTTTAATTTAACGTGAACAACTTCACTCGATTAAACTTGACTTGAATTTTATTTTAATCGACTCGATTCAAAAAAATTCAAATTGATAAAATAATAAAATATAATTTATAAACTCGATTAATTTAAAATTTTTCTACTTGATTCAATTCAATCCTAAGCTTTGTAGAGCCATTGAAAGTGTCCAATGGATATATGGCTTTATTTTGTCATGTTCGTATTCCCTCAACCCAGGATGTTAAAGTTATGGACTCTTTGGTTTCTCCTAAGCCTCGGCCATCACGTCATAAAATACGACTTCTTCTTCCCATTGACGTTTGGTCGACCATAGTAAACCCAAAAACTACGGGCTTGAACAAAATCCAAAACTAATCACTGTTCAAATATTGATTGATGCAAGAAATACGCCACTATTTATTTATTTATTTCTTGTAATAGAACGCACCCACCGGATTAAGTTCCTTGTTATTCTGGCCCAAAGTTTCCATCTTTTACCTCACTTCTTTCTTCTTTTCTATTTTTCTTTTTCGAATCTTCTGCTTTCCAACCCTAAGTAACATCTGTTTTCATTATTTCCCCTTTTTATTTTATTATTTAGACTATTATTATTTATGTTCATTTAATTTTAATTCTTTAAATTTCGACTGCGACACCGGAGACGGTAGACTGAAACTTTGAACGTCGTCGTTTTTTTCTTCAAAGAAGGAAACAAATTCATGTGGTTTTGTTTGATATTAGTTTAAGTAAAAGGAAATGGGTTTCGCTGTATCCGATGAATTGTTGGGAACTGTGGTTCCGATTGTTGTGTATTGGATTTATTCAGGAATGTATATGTGTTTGGGGTCGTTTGAGAATTATAGATTGCATTCTAAATCAGACGAGGAAGAGAAGAATTTGGTCTCCAAACTAACTGTCGTTAAAGGCGTTCTTTTCCAGCAACTTCTTCAGGCTGCTGTCGCCATCCTTTTGTTCACGGTAAATCCTCCCTACATCAACTCTTATGTTACTTACTTTTTATGATTAATTTATTTTCTCTTGAACCATGGATCTGAAATTTTGGATTTCAGTTGCTTAGAATCAAATGCCTTCTTCGTTACCTACAAAATTACTTATGAATTTCTCTTACGCTACCTTTTGTAATTTTAGCTGAAATTTTGATGATAGGGATCGTATTTTAATTTGACTATAGGAGAAATCGAATGGTTACTGGTGTTGGGTTTCATTAAAAATTCTTGTTTTTCTCTGATAAAAATTTGGGTTTGTCTTAGAAAGTATGTTAGCCCACAAGATTTGACCAATTTTAAGCGTTCCAAATTGTTACCCATGGTTACTCTGCAAACATGATAGCAAAAGTGTGGAGCTAATTGTTTGCGTCATTCTATTTTATCTGATATATTTGTACACTCTACATAAGAAATTTGAATGAATAATCTAAGGTGTAATCGATGGCAATAAAAAGAAAATCTAAGGAATAATCATCCTTTAGTTTCAATTTTACTTCTTTTCACCCATGAAAGATTATATGTAGCATAGGATGTTCTTGGTTAGTCTGCACACAATGTTGTTCTGGGGTATTAGTTAATTTACTTATAGATAATTGATCGGACTTGCTTCCACATCCTATCTTTCTTACATTGGATCCCATGTTGCTTTCACACTTCATTTTTCCTAAAGCATTTGTGTTCAACATAAATTCGGACATAGATACATAGCTACTATCCTCTCCAAATATATGGAAAACTTAGAAAGTTTGAGTATGTTGGTGTTAAATATATGCCGTATGCAACACTCACTCCCAAATTTGATTCAATTGTCTTTTGTGAGTAAGAAATTTCAGGAGTAATCATACTGTAATTTTATGGGCTCTTCTTCTGCATATATACTAAATAATCTGTCTTTTGAATTTATGCTTTATTAGATATGAGCTAGGCAGAGTAAATATGGAAATATACCTTGTTATGGATTGTATTTGTGATCTTTAGTTTAATGGCAGAAATCTACTTTTAACCGTGATCACAACCACATTAAATTTACTTTATCTTAGACTGGTTTCACAGTTTCTTCATTATCTTGTCACCTAATGAAAGACTCACAAGCTGGGTGCTATTCTTGTTTATGTGTTTCAGAACTGTTATAATTTAACATTTGGCATAGCTGGGGATGGTTATCAGTTTTTTATTTTATTTTATTTTCTCCTTCATCTTTACTCCACTTCTGGTTTGTTCTTTTCATAAGTTCTGTGGCATGTATAATGAGCCATATAAGCAATTTCAGTTGAGACACTATGTGTATACTGTTCTTTTTTATCAAACATTGATTTGTGCAGGTCACAGGGGGTCATGCTGGGGCTTCTTCTCAGCAGCCATCTTCGTTTATTGTTCTGGCTAGCCAGTTCGTTACAGCAATGTTGGTTATGGACACTTGGCAATACTTTTTGCATAGATACTTCCATGAGAACAAGTTCTTATATCGGCACCTCCACTCTCGGCATCACCGTCTTGTTGTTCCCTACGCATTTGGAGCTTTGTACAATCATCCATTAGAGGGGCTTCTCCTTGACACAGTAGGTGGAGCCTTATCGTTTATGCTCTCTGGCATGTCTCCTCGGACCTCCATCTATTTCTTCTCTTTTGCCACCATCAAAACAGTGGACGACCATTGTGGGCTAATGCTTCCTGGAAATCCACTTCATATTTTCTTTAGAAACAATTCTGCATATCATGATGTCCACCATCAGCTTTATGGTAGTAAATACAACTTCTCCCAACCATTCTTCGTGATGTGGGATAGAATTCTGGGGACATATATGCCATATTCACTTGAGAAGAGAGCAGAAGGGGGCTTCGAAGCACGCCCAGCTAAAGAGTTCAAAGAGGACTAATAACTAGATCGTGAGCATAACAGTATTTTTCTTTCTTTTATTCATCATCAATGAAACTACAGTCACCATTTTGTTCTTGTGCTCTGCACTTCTAATATATTTTTGTTTATAGAAGTAATAATGAGAACCATTAATTAGTTAGATCAGATAATTTGTTCATTTATGTCGTGTATTGTACTTTTTTTTTTATCTTTCGTGTAATATACATATTATATAGATTATTGTACTAAAAGTTCCAGTACGAATGTAATACTCTCATCTTTACCATTTCAAACCTGTTGTATTATGTTTATTGTGTTCAAGATCGTCGATTATGCTTCCATCGGTCATATCACGGGCGGTCCATCTTATTTTCCCTAATTAAAGGGTTTGTGCCTACTTTCGAAATGAAATGAATAATGCGGTAACATGGATTTCCATGTTAAGGCAAACCCTATTTTTCCAATTTCGAGAATCATCTATTGCGAAAATGATGCATTAATATGGAATGGGGATCCACCTTATTAATGAATGATGCATTAATAAGGGTTACAATCTTTTTTTTGTTCGATTAGGTCAAGAACGTATGATTATTGCCAAAATTTTCTTGGATTCCCCGTAAGTAAACATGGAAACCAGCTTCCCTCGTCAACAATTGATTCTTTTCTATGAATGGTTCTCAACAATCTATACGATGAGTTCAACGATCTTGCCATTGCTGGTTGGTAGTCGGCTTTATTTGTCATTTAACATTCAATATTAGAAGCCAATTCAGTAGTACTTCAAATGATAAGCATACTACTAATACGAGTGAGTCTGAAAAGACTTAAGTGGATAATGTTTGTAGATATTAAGTTTTGGAGAGAACAACTTTTAATATCATTTTTTGCTGTTATTTAATCTCTCTATTAGAAGAGCTAATATTGTAAGATATTTGATGTTTAGAACAACTTTTGGTTGAAATAACTACAATTTGAAATAGTTATGGTTAAAACAGAGCTTTAATTTAGAACACTTGCTATCCAGAGTAGCTACCATTTTAGAACAACTTATGTTGAGAACTATTAGTGTTCATAACAACTCTTGTAACAATACTTCAAGAACAATTATGTTCAAAACAATCGTCATTTAGGATAACTTCTATTTAAAGCAATTGTTTATCAAGAATAGTCCTTGTTCAAAACAAGATATTTCAAGAGAAGTACCACCATAGAATAACTCCTATTTAGAATAATCTTTACCAAGAACAACTATGTTGAAAGCAACTCCTTTTTGGAACAACTTCTACGAAGAACAATTATGTCGAGAACAATTCATACTTGGAATAGGTAAAACTAACCTTTTTTAGGAACAACTTCAATTTAAGAACCACTCACATTACGATAGATGTTCCTTAGAAGACCTTTCACACGACACTATTTCACCTGAGTAGAAAAAGTGGAAATAACCTCTAGAATATGAAAAGATTCTTGGATTATCTTCACTTTTGGGATGTTCCAAAGAGCTTGTCTCAATGGATCAAGAATGGAAGTAGTTAAAAGGTTTCATTTTAACCTCTTATTGTAATATTGAGTGCTTCTCCCTTGTAGAAACATGGTAAGTCATATCCACTATTCATCATTACCAATAACATATACTCTTACTAAAATAAATCATTTTTACGTCATCCAACTTACAATATTCCTTATTACTCCTATTTAATGCTTAGATTTGGAACTCCTATTATTGAACTCTATAAATAGGATCCTTTCACGACTTGCAAGGAGACATTTGGCATTTTCTTACTTTCAAGCTTGCTATACTGTCACGGGGTGTAACACCCCTAACCCGTCTTCGTCGCCAAATTTCGGTTACGGAATATTACAACACAATAAAACAATTTACATCATTAAACATTTCACTTATTAAATTAAATAACAACATTTCAATCTATATTTCATTCACAGCATATTCACAATTACGAGCTTTAAAACGAGCATATAGGACTTAAAAATGACTTTGAAATCATCTAGGGACAAATTTGAATTAAAACATAAACATGAAAAATTTTAAAAACAGGTGTCACAAGACTGTATGGCCAGGCCGTGCGATAGAGGCTAGGCCGTGCGGCTCAAGGACATGGTAGTGTAGCCAAACTGTGTACAAATTGAAATATGGGTCACACGACCGTGTCTCAGCCCGTTTTCTCACCCGTATGAGTGTTTGAAACATGGTCACACGGCCGTGTCACAAGCTGTGAACTAGACTGTGTGTGTATTCGAAATAAGGTCACACGGCCGTGTCGCAGACCGTGTCAAACCTGCACCTAAAATTAATAAGACACACAACTGTGTATGGCACATAACCGTGTGACAGCCCGTGTCTCATGTCATATGCACCCAAAATAACTTCCAAAATAAGCAATTTCGTGCACCATTTCTTAAGAACCATATCAAACCATTTCCAACTCTTTTCACCTATTCAAAACACATCTTAACATGCCAAAAATATGGAACCTATGTGCCTAGCCAATATGCCCACATTGACACTACAATTTAATTACTATTCCAAATTCATATTCAATATACACATTTTCTTCTTTTATAAACCAACAAACAAATATATTCATTTATTTCTTTTACATCCAATGAACCAAACATCAAATCACTTTCATAATGCATATAACAATTGGTCAAAAGCACTTATATAGACATTGCTATCACACACCACAATCAACCAAAATACTAATTAAGTTTTACATGAATAAACACATCTTATACTTCAATTGACACAAAACATACACATAACGTTTATGACATATATATACTGAAATCCTATTTACACACCACTTATAATCAAACCAAAGTGAACAGATAGTTACCGATCAAGTTTTCAGATAGTATGTTCTCCAAAGCCAATCCAATCGACAACTCGTATTCGATAATTTACGAGGAAGAAAAACCAACACGAGGTAAACTTGAGTAAAGCTTAGTAAATTCAAAATAAACTTTAACTTTAACTTACCGTAAATGGTGTAATTTAAAAATTTTACAATATAATTCAATATCATGATCATGAGTTCCTTAATTACCTATACACAACACAAATCTCGTAAAGTTATTGAGTTGATATATGAAACATGTAGTGTTAGCTTGGAAGAATCAACTCGAGATCGTCAATAGAAAGGTTGAATTGGCCTTTGAGAAATTGAGGTGGAAGAAATGAAAAATATGCAACAAAGAACACAAGGATTTATAGTTGTTTGGCCCCAATTGCCTACTCCACTACCTTAGCTTACCACAACTAAGGATTTCCCCAAATTCACTAATTTGATAACCTTTGAGGAAAAGGTTTAACCTTACAAACTCTCTTAAGATTTATGCCCTAAAATCTTAATATAAAACTTCCTTAAGGTTTCTACCCAAACCTTAAGAATAAACCCTCTCTCAAAGAGAAACAAATAAGCAAACAAAGAAACAATGCTTACAAGATCAGGATGTTTGCCAATTAAGCACAAATACAAAGAAGAACACTTGAGCTAAATGAATACAATGAAAGCTCACAAGTGTTTACAAGAAAAGATATGAAATAATTAAGCTCAAGATTGTTTTGATTGATCTTTAAGCTTTGCGCATTGCTCTTTTTCTTGCTAGACCTTTGGAAGATGGTATTTATACCCTCTAATTGATTTCCAATCGTTGTGGTTGTTGTGGAACTAAATATAGCCATTGGGTATGAAATACTAGGTCATTAACTGCACCTGCAGCAGCGAGTATCGATACCTACTAAAAGGAATCGATATTTTTTATAATTAATTCAAATTTCAGTGATCGTTGGAGCAAGAATATCGATACCTTAGGAAATATATCGATACTTTAAGAAAAGTGTCAATATCGAATCAATACCTACCAGGGTTTGAAATAACATAATATCAATTTGGTATCGATTATCAGAGGGGTATCAATATCTTGTAAAATATCAATACTTAGACAAAAAAGTATCGATACTTTTTGTCCTGGAGCAATTCTAACTTGTTTGAAAATGGTTAAAACATATTTGAAAATGTTTGACTCAATTGAAACCATTTCAACTTGATTTTATTAAATTGCTCAACTTTACTTTTATTTAAAAACACTTTAATTTGTTATATCAAAACATATTATCCAATAAGGCTTAGTTTAACAATCTCCCCTTTTTTGATATAACAAAACATTTTGTAAATTTATTTTTGAATAGATTTCTCCCTTTTAATAATAGTCATTTTCAATTTAAGCTCCCCCTATATTAAAATCATTTTCAATTTAAGGCATAAATATTTGAAATAAGCATAAATTTGACATTCACTTTGATCTGAAATTTGGTAACTAATATTGCATATAAGCAATCAACCATAAAATTTACCTTTCTCTTCTCCCCCTTTTTGTTATAACCAAAAAAAAAATATAATCAAGTAAAACTTAAGAGGAAAATAAAGTGGTTAGTTCAAAGATAGATATTAAACTTAAAGAACTAATGAACTACCATACCAATAAACATTAAGGTGCAATCATATAGAATTTGCCTTTGATCTCCTTGAAGTAATGCACCTTACCTACAAACATAGAATTAAGTTTTTGGTACCCAATATCTTTTGGGTTCACGATCATTAGTCTTCAAAATCCTAGTCCCTTTAGGAATCCATTTTGAAAGAGCTTCATTGTCTTGAGTATCACTAAGTCCTTTAGGGTCCCATACACTCTTAACAAGTCTTCCCTTATAAAATCTTGAGGGACCTCTATGTTTATAGAAATTAAAGCTATTTTTAACAAATTTTTGTCTTGAGTTTTCTCCTATTTCAAAAACTTTGTTAGAATGAGCTTTTTCACTCTTAAACAACTCAAGTTGTTTTTGATGATCCTCATGAACTTTTGAAAGTAAATTATGCAAGTCTAAATTTTTCTTTTCAAAGTAATTAATAATTTCTTGCATTTTGTTTACTTTCTCTTCAGGTTCATGACTGGTTTCAAAAAGTAAGTCATTCTCAATTTTGAAACATTTTTCTTGTGTTTTGTCATTATGACTTCAAATTCCAAACCTAATTCATCATGGGCATCTTGCAACTCATCAAAAGAATAATCATTTAAAGTAGACGAGTTAGAAGTTACCTTAGAAACATTGATGACCATAAGGCACAAGTTGGCTACTTCATCATCGGATGAATCTTCATCACTCTAAGTAGCAACATAGGCCTTTTGTTTGCTAGACCCCTTCTTTTTAAGTTGAGGACAATCATACTTGATGTATCCTGATTTCTTACACTTGTAAAAAATAATAGGATCTTTCTCCTTAGTAGATTGAAGCTTGATTCCTTCCTTCTTTTGAAATTCTTTTCCTTTGTTGGACCTCATGAATCTCTTGAATCTTCTAGCAAGCATCTTTATCTCTTTGTCTTTATCCACCTCTTCATTTGATTCACTATTGTCATTAGTAGTGGATTTTAGAGCTTTACCAACATTCTTCTTCATAATTCTTTCTTCTCCACTCCTTTTGTTAAGCCTCATCTCATATGTAAGCAAATAACCAATGAGCTCATTAAGGGAGAGTGAGTTGAGATCCTTTGATTCTTCTATTATCGTCACTTTAGCTTCCCAAGACGTTAAGAGACTATTCAACATCTTATTCACCATCTCCTTGTTGGGATAAATCTTTCCAAAGGTTTTGAGACCATGATGATGTGGGTAAAGCAATTGGACATCTCATTGATTCCTTATCTTGGACTCCTTAACTCTACTTGTCCCTTCATGGGTGACTTCAAGCTTGTCCCATATTTCTTTGGCATTGTTGCACAATGAGACTCTATTGTTCTCATTTGCACCAAAAGCACAAAATAGAATATGCATAGCTTTTGCATTTAATTTTATTTTCTTGATATCATTGTTATCCCATTCATTCTCTTCTTTTGGGATAATAACACCTTCGACCCTTTTCATTGGAATGAATGACCCATTTGTAATTATCCTTCAAACTTTATAGTCGTTAGCTTGGATGAATAGCTTCATTCTTGTTCTCCAATAAGAGTAGTTAGAGCCATTGAGTATATGAGGCCTCATGGTGGAATGCCTTTCTCCTAATGTGGTGGAATTTGGCTCGAAAGTAGACGTAATTTTGTAGAACGAATTGATGGTTGTTTAAGCTTCTTCGAGGATCTTCTCTTGGTTGTTAAACCATCTTTAGAGACTAGCTTTGATACCAATTGATAGCTCGAAAGGATCAACTCGAGATCATCAATAGGGAGGTTGAATTGGCCTTTGAGAAATTATGGTAGAGCTAATGAAAAATATGCAACAAAGAACACAATGATTTATAGTGGTTTGACCTCAGTTGTCCACTCCATTACCTTATCTTACCATAACTAAGGATATTTCCAAATTCACTAATTTGGCAACCTTTAAGGACAAGGTTTAACCTTATAAACTCTCTTAAGATTGATGCCCCAAAATCTTAAAATACAACTTCTTTAAGGTTTCTACCCAAACCTTAAGAATAGACCCTCTCTTAAAGAGAAACAAATAAGCAAACAAAGAAACAATCCTTACAAAATTAGGATGTTTGCCAATTAAGTACCTTAACCGAATTTGTATCTGTGTTTTTTCCTTAGCGGGCGTTCGTTATTCTCGGCTTTCAACTAAATGATCTTCTTCGCTTTTATTGTACCATGAACTGCTTCGAGTGTGGACTCGAACCAATTGAATTGAAACATAGAACTAGAAAAAGTTTTCTATCCTTTTGGGGTGAAAACAAAAATTCTCTCTTCTTAATAAAAACAGTTAAAATTGTTATTTTAGAAAAATATATGTAATAGTTGAGAATAAATTCTCTCTATTTTTTTTGTGGAATAACAATTGCTTAAAATTGTGTTAATAGCTCTATCAATGTCATCTATTTATATGAAAATAACCCTTTTTTGAGTTGTAGTGGTTTATTTTAAATAGAAAAACATCCTACATAGAATAGGACTTGGGTTATTAGGGGTTATTAGGCCTCTTTCACATTAGGTGCAATTACGAGTACATCTTGGGCCTTTTTGACCTAGTACACTGTAAAGCCAAATAGAAAATTCAATATTTGGTCTGTGGCAAATAAGAATTATGACGTAAGTCTTTATAAAAATTCAAAGTCCTACTATCCTTGTTTCTTTAATCAATATGAGATGATTTTTATATACACTCCTAATCCCTTTACCTTTTGTTCCTAAGAAATGTGGGATTCATTACCCTACTAACATAAGACTAAGGTTAAACTTAGTTCCTAAAGATTAAATGCAAAATTAACTTTGTCCAACAAAAAACTACTAACAAGATATAACTTGTAAAGATTGCTAGATGGTTATTGGTGTTGCTATGTTAAATAAGAGCCCTTTACATCTCGTGAAGAGACTTTTGGCATTTTTTATTTTCTTACTTCTAAACTTTTTTCTAGAGTTCTATTTTTTCTATTCTTTTTCTTAGTCATATTCTTGGTCACATTTAGTCTTCCTCCATTTTATGTGCCACCACCTATCACTTCACTTAGTTATAGGGTTTGCTTTAGTTTTCCTCTTTATTATATCTTGGTACATTCTATTTTAATTTTTTGCAACATTTATTCTCTTCACCAATCAAAAAAAGAACATCTACAATGTCTTTCTAAAGTGAATTAAGTAGTTTATGAATGATTCTTTAGTTATAAAGTTCACCATATAGTTACCTTCTAAATAACCAAAGACAATGGCATTTTTCTTTTTCTTTTCCTTTTCCTTGTTGAGTATGAATCATATTGTAATCAAATTTGAGAGATAATATCTTAGTTAAACTCTATTTATTTTTTCAGTCAAACTCTAATTAGTCTAGATTATCTTATTATTTGACTTACGAATCTAGCCTATAAATAGGCTTTTTTACAACCTTAGAAAAAACACCCATTAAAATATTAGAACTCATAACACTTTTTGAAAATTGTGTTTACCTTTTGAGGGTTATTTGTTTTCAGGTTTCGGGGTTTAGTTTTTATCTCCATCATTTTTACTCTTCGTTCTTTTGCCATTATAGTAAAATTATCTTTGCCTGTGATTTTTTATCCTCTTTAGAGGAGATTTTCCACACTAAATTTGTTTGCTCAATTTCTCAATTTCTTAAAATATTTTTACTTGTTTGTTGCTTAATCGGGTCAATCCCCAACATGTTGTGTCAAGAGCTAGTTCAATTTTCATAGATAAGCCCATTTAGAGATGGCAGCAACAATGTTTGACATTGAGAAGTTTGATGGTGTCACAAAATTTCAATCTGTGGCAAGTTCAATGGCAATTCTAGTCCAGATTGGCCTAAAAAAGGTTTTTACCGGAAAAAGTCTGAAAATCTAGATTAGGCAAAATGGAAGAGCTTGATGAAAATGCCTTATCTACAATCCAGTTGTGCCTCGCGAATAAGGTATTGCATGAGGTATTGATGGAGAAAGCCTCATCTACCTTGTGAAAAAGGTTAGAAACTCTTTTTGAGACTAAGCTTCTAACCAACCGTTTAGTGTTGAAACAACGTCTATTCATGTTTCGCAGGAATGAAGGTGAGCTTCCTAGAGATCACATTAGTCAATTTATTACTCTTTTGAATGATTTATAGAATGTTGAGGTTAAGATTGACAATGAAGTTCATGCTATGCTATTATCGTGCTTTTTACCCTCTTCAAACAAATATTTTAGGGTGACTTTGATTTATGCCAGAGACAAACTCTCACTCGGGGATATGAAGGGTCATTTTTTGAGCAACGAAAAACTTGACAATGAGTTTGGTTCGGATAGTAAGGCAGATAGGCAAGCTTCCATTTCAGCAACATCAAAGAAGCGAGACAAAAGGTGCTGCTATTGTAAGAAGTTAGGTCACGTCAAAGCATATTGTTATAAATTGCGAAATAAAAGGGCTACTGAGAGTAACAAGGAAGATGTAGCTAGTGCTAATTTAGCCAATAAAAGTGGTGATGATTTCTTATTAGTGTCAACGAGTGATAGCTTCAAGCTTACGTTCGAGTGGATTCTAATTCGGGATGTTCTTTCCAAGTGTCCCGATAGAGAATGGTTCTCCACATACAGTTCGGTTGAAGGTGGAGTTGTGCGTATGGGAAACGATTCATCCAGTAAGGTAATCTGTATTGGTACTGTTAAAATTAGGGTGCACGATGGGACGATTAGGACACTCTCAGATGTCAGGTATGTACCTGATTTATGAAAGAAGCTTATCTCTTTGAGTATTTTAGACCTTTAAGGTTGTAGAATCAACATCGAGTCGATCGACATTAAGGTGTCTCGTAGGGCTCTCACTTTGTTAAAAGTTAAAGTGACCGACAATCTTTATATTCTGGAAGGTTCTACAGTAGCCGGTGAAACCGGACATCCTTTGCCCATTACGAAGTTGAAGTTAACTCGTTTGGAGCGGAGGCAACTTAGTCATAGGAGGGAAAAAGATATGACCGTTTAATTGAAGAGAGGTTCTCTTTTGAGTGCAGGTTTTGAAAAGTTAGGGCATTGTGTTCGTGAAAATCAAACCCGAGTTAGTTTTGATTTGACAATGCACAAGTCAAACGCTAGAAGTGTCCAGCTTCTAAGCATAGATTCAACTCATTAATTCCTTACATAATTCAAGATAAGCCCGTGGCAGAGTTTGACAAAGATGGTATTATGGAAATACGAGTCAAGGTGGAGATTTGTTGAATATGATTCATATTTTAGTCAAATTTGAGAGATAATCTCCCAGTTAAACTCTGTTTATTTGTTTCAGTCGAACTCTATTTAGTCTAGATTATTTTATTATTATTTGACCTACGAATTTAGCCTATAAATATGCTCTTTTACAACCTTAGAAAAAACACCCATTAAAAGATCAGAACTCATAATACTTTTGGAGAATTTTGTGTTTACGTTTTAAGGGTTCTTTTTTTTCGTGTTTCGGGGTTTAGTTTTTATCTCCATCTTTTATACTCTTCGTTCATTTGCCATTATTGTAAAATTATATTTGCCCGTGATTTTTTACCCTCTTTAGAGGGCTTTTCCACATTAAATTTGTGTGTTCAATTTCTTAATTTCTTCCGTTATTCCGTGATTTTTTACCCTCTTTAGAGGATTTTTTTTTCACGTTAAATTTGTGTGTTCAATTTCTTAATTTCTTCCGTTATTGTTTACTTATATGTTACTTAATCGGGTCGATCCCCAACATTTCTTTTTTTTTTCTTCTTAATATTTTACCCTTGCCTTCCTGTCGTCCTAACTAGATAATTTACCTGGCAGAGCGAGGATGTTTCTCATCATTGGGTGCCACTTGAGCTAAACCTGCACAATTGGCAAGACAATGGTAGTTACTACCAAATAATGATGTTGTCTTATTTCGTTAAGAAAAGCCAAAAAAAATGTCTGTCTTCCCCGAGTGGATGAATAAAGCATCCTAGAACTCCTTTGCGTGTATGATTAGAGTAATGTTAAAGAGATTTATGGCTCGGCCAAAATGTGAAGTAGAGATGAGGGACCATTTTGTTCTTTCCATCTTTATCTTTGAGAACCAACATTCTCCATACGTAATTTTCGGGTTAACTAAATTAATAGATTGGGATGACAGGCAATCCATTTCTTCCAACAAAAGAAATGTTCTTTTGGTCCACCATCCTCATCTGCTTCCCACGTAACAAGATTATTCATTTGAGCAAAAGTCTAATTGGCGTTTTAATTTTAGTCATTACCTTCTAAGTGGTCCAGCAGAAAGGCACGGCTCTTATCCCAAGGTTTTGAATGCAGATAGATACCTAAGTACCTAACCAAACATCATACTTATGCTTTCTGTGGTATCTGTGAATAATTGTAACCACAAAATAAGCCTGTTTCTGCATTATGTTCTCCATACCCATATATTTCTTGATGTGTTACATTTATAGTATAGATATCTACCTCTGCCTTTCATTGATCTCCTTATGCACATGGATGGTCCTTCTGCTGTTATTCCTTGATTATCCACAGGGGAAATGACAGAAAATTTGGTTGCTTGGCATGATTTTTAATTCATCAAAGTCATATTGGAAAACAAGGGTGGGTGGTGTCCCTCAAATAATGTTCCCATTAATGGCTCACCTGTCATATTAGGTTTTCTAATGGTACTACCTTCCTCTCATAATTGTCTCAGACACTTTTTATATGAAATCGTGTTTTCGTGGCTTTATTATCTACCATCTCTGTGTACAAAAAAACTTGCAGCTGGTTTTAACTTTAATCGGACTGGTGTTAAGCCAAGAGTTCATCAGCTTTAAATATTCTTTATGATAGTTAGTTTTGATTATAGCTGTGTTGAAGTAATCTTATCTGAATTTCTAAGAAAGTGGAGGTGAAATGTTGGAGTGGTTGACACAATATTATGGACCAATTTATTTATGAGGTGGTTGCCGAATTAATTACATTTCTCCTGCACAGATAGCTGTGACCAATTCTGATTATAACCTGACATTCTTAGCGTTGAAAGTTTACTTTTTCGGAATAAAAAAAAAAAGGTATTGTATTACATATATTAGAATCTTCAAATATATAAAAGAAAAATTAAACATACATTGAACAAACTGATCGTGAAAACATACTCTAATATGGATAACATGACTATAAACCGGATGTTTGAATACAATAGCAACTAGTTTGACAGCAACATTTTACCTTTCTATTCTTTGGGTCGTGAAAGATATATTAAACATAAATAGAATTGTTAACTTCTTTGACTAATCTCTCACATATGTAATGGTACTACAAGTATAATTCAAGCTTAGAGCTCTGTATTATATTCTACTGGTGGTCCAAACAGAAAATATCGATAAAAGCACAGGAGATCCAATTATTGGAACTCCAGGTCATGGCACTTAATAGTAATGCTGGAAAGATAAGTTATGGTCTTGACCATTGATCTGCTCTAAAATTTAACAGGATTAGCTGAGCATAATAGGTTTCTAAGTCTCTAATTTTGCAATGGAAAAAGGAGGCCAAGCCAA
The DNA here is from genome assembly GCA_013677275.1 of Gossypium schwendimanii. Lineage (NCBI taxonomy): Eukaryota > Viridiplantae > Streptophyta > Magnoliopsida > Malvales > Malvaceae > Gossypium > Gossypium schwendimanii. Next base: position 26,843,350 of record CM025249.1, read on the forward strand.
AAATAACTTGGGAACTGCCAGGGCATATGAGTAGCGCTCCATTAACCCCAATATCTGGTTGCAAACACATCAACATTCATCTTCATCATCCAGAATTCATGCATTTCATGCCAAACAAATGACCCCCCATGAACTTTTTGGATTTACTTTCTAAATAATTAGCATCACTTATGGAATTCAACACTACTACGGCTACAAAAGAAACATAAGGTATAGTAGTGAAATTTCCCATCACAAGTTGTACAAAATAAGGTCCAGGGAAAGCTATTAAAAGCTACTGAATAAACAAGAGATGTGAAGCTCCTGCTGTATGAGTAGGTTGAAAAGCCGCGGCAAGTTTAGTGCCAGCTCCAAATCTTGTTGCAGGTATGTAGGAATCAGACACACTGCGCATTCTTGGGTCAAAACCTGCCTTGTCATTTGTTCTTTGTGTATCTCCAGCAACTTCAACAGCTTTTTGGCTGTTACACCCCAATAGACCACTGGAACGGCCCTTGTTTTTAGAACCTTTGGTTTTGGTGGTTGTCGGATAAGTTCTCATTGGGCTTGGAAAAATTACCGGTGGCCTTAGCTCCTCATAGTCAGACATGACTGAGAAATCTGCTGCACTTGCTGTGACCACACTCCACTCTATGCTGGCCTCGCTTGGTGCATAACAAGTTGTTGGGGTGGCACACCCAGACGCTGCATCAGAAATTTGTTTGACAAGAAACGGATTGACTTTTCCTGTGAGGCTCTCTATCTCAAATAAGTCTGAACTTGATTCGCTCTCTGTATCGTTGTAGTTGCCTTTAGGATTTTCAATTTTTTCTGCTTTGGGATTAGAATCCAGAGAGAACATTTGCAGCCTCCTCTCGATGTTCAAAGACTTGTTTCTCCGTCCAAGTGCCGGTGAGCCGAAAACCTCCAATGATTTCCGTCCGATTTCATCCACATCTCCTTGCAGTGACACTTCAACGGGTCGAATTCCCATAGTAGAATTCATACTTGGGAAACTAAAAATGTCTTCCTTCGTCCAGGGTTCCGCCACTGGTTTATTAACCTCTAGGCTGGCCTTACTGGATGCAGTTTTATTTGGCTTGCCTTGCAAGCCCTCTCCATTAGCAGCTGGTCTCTTGAAACTTATTTCACCAACCTGTGCTTCTTCAATATCAACTGAATTTCTACCAGAACAGTAACATTTGCAGCCAGCAAGACCCGAAAGAAAACTCTTTCCGTTCACTTTAGGAGGTTTTTTCGCAGGAGGATTTCTCATAGTACTTCGGAGCAATGCACTTCGGCTGTTCCAGCTTGATTCTGATCGAACACTTGGAGTTCCCTGATATATTACAGGCTTGACAGGCTCTATGCTGACTCTACCATCTTTAACGCATTCCAATGTTTTTGCATGTATTTTGGTTATTCTTGGACTTTCTAAATCAATTCCTCCATTGAAGTATTTTTCAGCTCCAAATACTCCAATTTCTCCATCTTCTTCTTTCTTCAGTCCTAAATAATGATGTTCATCTTGTTTGGTGTTGGTTGTCTGGGAGCTGAGCTCTCGGTTTGAAGCCGAAAGTTTTCTTACATAGTTTTCCTCAGCACCATCGAAGAAAGTAGAGAAAGAAACATCACGAAGGCTGCTATTTTTTTCCTCAAAGGACAATGTTTGCGACAGGTTTGTGTTGTAATTTGATGTTAATGTTACCATAGCCATGGGGTTCTTGAGATTCAAATAAAATATTTGCTGCAATAAAACAAAAATACGAGTGAGAAAATGACCCCCAAGAAAATCGTTTCCACTTTCCAGTACAACTCAACAAGATCCACAAAACTACAGAAAGAAAATGAAAAAGACTTAACAATAGCAAAGTTCAGTCTGAAGACAACTAAAATCCTGGTTTGGGAAATCCCAAAGATTGCCTTAGAAAGCTATATCAAACAATTATGAAAAAAGAAAGGGGAAACGCTATTTATTACAAGAAACCAAAGGATGAAAAGTGGCAGAGAGAAGAAATGAAATAAAATAGATGAGAGATATAGTAAGAAAGTTGTTCTACGCTAAGTATAGTTATGACATCTCCCATCTGCAAGATGTTAAAGGGAGTAGGCCCATCTACTTGTGGAATAAAGCAAACCTGGATTATATTTCTTCACAACTAGAGCTCTGATTTAAGTCTCTTCAAGTTATCTTTAGCAAATGAATATATATATAATACCTACTGATTAGTATATCTCATATATGTTTACTTAGGCCATGCTGTACGGAAACTTGATTTTTATTTTGGAATGGGTTTTCAAAACATATGTGGATACAATTACAAGCTTTAAATTTTTGCTTGGATTTACATGTCCAATCATCTGCACAAGCTGATCACATGGAGAGCTTGGCTATTGCTTAGGACTTTGACAAATATATTTACAACAAAATTAAAAAGAGAAAAAAAAGATACATGTGTTTATGTTGTTCTGGCTCTATTAGTTGATTTGTGGCTATTATTATTATTATGGGAGGGAATGGAAGGCTGGATTGACAAGAAAGTAGTGTTTTATGTTTTTTCTATGTTATAATTTTAATGGAATATAAAATTTTAGAATGTGATTGTTGGGATAGTTATTTTATAATGTTTAGCACATATCAAAAGTATTCATTATTTTCAAGAAAGTTATATTACAACATTTGGTTCACTAAATACTTTTTATTGAGTGTAATGGTAACTTACAAAATTGTTTGATTTTATTAATTTTGCTTAATGCTGTTGTTTGCTTCTATTGAAAAAAATTAATTATTTTAATTTATAATTTTAATTGAAAAAAATTGTTTCAAATTGTCTATTTTTCTAAATATAACCATGCATATATAAAATCATGCATCTACAAAACTTTTGTTTTATCAACTGTTTTCCATTTATACTTTGATACTATTAACGCTGTGGCAATGACGAGTACTATTAGAAGGCTAAAGGAGCAAACATGAAAGGAAAAATAGAAAAATAAATATAATCTATAAATGATAAATTATGCATATGGTTAATGTTGCTACCTTAAGTTGCATATTTACTTAAAATGAAAATTGCAATGGAAGTGTAAGACTGTAGTAGCTACTACGACTTGGCACTACAAAAAACTATGTAAACAAAACAGAAATAACACATATGTCTATTTATGTACTTTAGTTTCCCTACATTTGTAGAGCCTAAATTAGTGAGTTATTTCACTATCTTTAATAATGAATACAACAAGTAATTCACTCTCTATCATTCCTCAAGTATAGATATCTCACATTTGTACCTAAAGATTAGAACACTCACCTCCAAATCCTCCTATTAAGAACTTGGACTATAAACACTCAACAATGTTTATAACTCAGTTTGCACTCTCCCACGAAATAGTTCCTCAAATGAATAGATTAGAATGCACTCAATAAACTGTCATACAAAACTTATACAAGCCTTAAAGTTTATATCAAATTTTCGCTTGCTAACATAGAATCGACGTGAATACAAAGTAACTCCTTGAAAATAGCTATTACATCAATAACAATCAATGAACAACCGATTGAAGATATGCTTTCCAAAATTAGAAACACTATTTCGATCAAATCTCCACATTCCAAAGGTTTAATTGATTCACATGAATCCGGTCCGATCTTCTAATGCTAAGGATTGGTTTCCATAGATGGACAAAAAATATCTTTAATAAAATAGCACATTACCACGTCCAAAGATTTTCGTCATTAAATTGTCAAACCAAATAAGACAAGTTTTTAACGACGTCAGTGGTAGTCTACAATTGTCATTGTCTAGGTCCACTCAACAACTCTTAGCTCATTTTGCCTCAACAGTTTGTTCGATCGCAAGTATGCCTCGTGGCACTACAGAAAAATAAATTCTGGCGATCACAAATTGCAAATCTATATTCGAGGAATGAATTAGGTTGAAAAGGGTCAAAAATATGCCTTTAAAATCTACAACAACACTTGTACGAAAATGATTCCTTTGTCTATGTCGAAATCATAGACACAACATGAAATCTTGACTTCTACACGATCCACTTAGAAGTTTCCAATCAGAAAAATCTCACAGAACTATTCTAGAGAGAACAAAATTTTCTGCTAGTCAAAGTTTTAATTTAAGTAACCTTAAAATTTAGATTAATCCTTCCATTTATTCAAAATTGTAATGAATGAAAATTTAAATCTTTGAGGAATATTACAATTTACGGCTAAAAACGCAATATACTCCTTTCTATAAGATATCAATTGTATTTCAAAATTAAAACTAATCTTTATTTATCAAATTTTGTTAAATACTATATTTATAAATTCGATAAAGCAAATTTATCACATTAAAATATGTGAAATATATCTTCATATTATTTTAATCGAACTCTCTACATATGTGCAAGAAATAGGTACACATATCATGATTGATTTTAACATTGTCAAATTAAATTAATTATTAGAATTTTTTCTATAATCAATTTAATTTCTGTGACATGTTAAACATAATCCTAATTTTAAATTTGCATTTTGATCATCGCAATTAAAGGGTGTGACCTTATAGGATCCTATAACATTGGCACTGACATTAAAACAATTCTAATGTTACAAATAGAGAGTGGCATCTGGCAATGCATCATGACTACCCTTGTCACATCTCGAATGTCTAATTGCTAAAATTGTAAAATTATAGTACGAATGAGTAATTAGCTTAATGGTTAATTGTAAGTGAAGTTATCATTGAGAATCGAGTTTGATTCCCCTCACTAGCAAATTATTTTTTTTAAGCTTATGCCATCCACCCTTAGCAAATTATCAGATTTCAGTCTGACTCGAACATTGAAAAATCTGATAAACTTGAATATTCAAATACTTTATCTGAATTATAAAAAGGCTATTAGTTTTTAAAAATAAGATTAAACTAATTTTTATGTAGAGTTTTTTTTTTCATCTTTTTTTTTTCTCTTTTTTCCCTTATTGCCGCCCACACCCTCATTTTCTCTCTTCTTCCTCAACTTTTACTCTCTTTTCTTCCTTCTAGTGCTGCCCTATCAACATAATTTCCTCAACATTATTATGCTTCCCCTTACCTCTTCCATTAGTAATACTATTTTGCTCTTTTTCCTCCTTTTTACTTTACCTTTTAGTCGACATTTTTGTTGCACATTTTGCTACCCCCTTTGTTGTTTTTCCCTCCACCCATTGTCGTCCATTGGAACCTTGATTGCTACAATATCCTTTATTGCATTACCGCCTCTCTAAGTCTCCTTCTCATCATTCTTCTTTTGTTTTGCTACTGATTTTACACTCTTTTCCCAAACTCTCTTTGATCTCTATTAGGGGTTTTCGACTTTGTAATCAGTATACATCACAAATCTAGTAAACGGGTGAAGCGTAAGTGTTGATTCTAGTGAGATCTAACGTGTGTTTCTTTTTCTTTTATTTTTTTTGCTTTGACCAATTGTGATTAATGCCATAGCCGATTTTTATGCTGATTTTGTATATTATTTTTGTTGAAGGAACGTATTTGAACATCCCGGATTAGTAGTGACAATAGAAGTTGTTCATATCTCCATTGTTAGCCGTAACAATGTAAGTAGGAATCCAAAATATTGGATCTAAGTGCTTAATGTGTTTTCCTAAAATGGGAAACCATATAGGGTTGTTTGAGGTTGGTTCTAGCTCGCATTTATTCATGTTGTGTACATATCTAAGTGAGATCTATCTAGATCTAAGTTGTAAAAGTCGCAGTTTTACGTTGGTGCATTGTATTCACGTAAATCAGGTGTGGGTCCAACACCCCTGACTCATTTTCGTTGCCAAATTATGGTTACGAGATATTATGAAAGTTAAGAAGATCGATAATATAGTAACACAATTGAAAAATTAATTTTAACATCATAAATTAATAAACAATCATCATTCATAGTATACATTCAAAAATGAGTTAAATTAAGCATTCGAAACCTTAAAATCAATTTAGAAACGAAAATGGAATAATCTAAAACAAAACAAAAAAATATAGCAAAAACTAAAAGTAAGGGTCACGTGGTCGTGTGGTCATGCGATGTGATAGAGCTCAGACCGTGTGGTTCAAACACATGGCTGTATGGCTCAAACACATTATCATGTGGCCAAAACCTATAATAAATTTAGTCCATGTAAGTTAGGGTCACATGATTGTGTAATTCTCTAAGACCGTGTGGACAAACCTATAGCAAAAATAATAAGACACATGGTCGTGAGAAGTGACCGTGTGTGGCACACAACCATGTGGTAGACCATGTGCGCCTAAAATAACTTCAAAAACAAGCCATTTCAACAACCATTTCTTAGGTCCCAAGCCAAATCATTTCCAACTATTTTTACCTATTCAAAACACATTTAAGCATACTAAAAACATTCAACCTAAGTGTCTAACCAATATTCCCTCATTAGCACCACAATTCAAAAGTTAAAACATAGGTTGTTCAAAAATCAACTGTTAGTTAACCATTCCTTCCATTCCATGAATTCAATACCCAATTAAACACATAAAACCATTGCACACATTGCTAACATAACATCAACCAAAGTTCACCAAGTTGCCTAAAGCAAAATGACTGTTTCATCACCAAAGCACAAGACAAGCATACAAATCAAACATTGCTTACTTATTCAACTATCAAATTTATCATCATAATATCATGTTCACGTTCATAAACTAAGTTCACCAAATGACTAAAACTTATACACATTTCTTTACCTAAATAGCATGGGGAACACCAATTAGATTTACACCATTACATTCATCAACACGACCATTAAAACTTATTATTTTTTTTTTTTTGGTTCATATGCCAAAAGGCTCAAAACATGACCAAATACTTATAGTATATATATACATACCAAAACCCCATTTACATGCCACTTATAACCAAACCAAAGTGAACAATTAGTTACCGAACAAGATGTTGGATAGTGTGATCTCCAAAAGTAATCCAATCAACAGCTTAAAATCAATGATCTACAAGGAAGAAAAACCAAAACGTGGTAAGCTTGCATAAAGCTTAGTAAGTTTGTATTGAATGTAAACTTTAACTTACTGTAAAGGACTTAACCTAAACCTTTCACAATAAAAATTATAATCAAGGTCATGAGTTCATTTAATTGCATATACACATCACAAGTCTCATAATGTTAGTAAATTGACATATACAAAAACATCTAACTTCTTCATGTCATAAAACATATACAAGTAAACACATTCAAAGCTTAATTCAACCATCTCATATTCACTTAACATTTCACATTTTCATTTCAAGTATATATTTCAAATATCCCTTCTTTTTTTTTTACATATCTATCCATATAAACATTTTGTATACACAATTAATATAACTATTTCCATATTCCCAATTCTTAAAATCATTTTGTATATCTATTTCCATGTAATCAAATCATATAATCAATTTATATATTCATTTTTCATATAATCGATTCATATAATTATTTTATAAATTCATTTTCCACCCGATGAACCAGTAACATGAAAGATAGAAAAAATACCAACTATAACATCTGAAGTTGAGGCCTCCTCGTGCTCTAGGATCGCATAAACTCTGACTTGAGCTCAAGCTTTAGATTGAACCGCTGTATATTTTGTAACGCATCTACTGACTCTAGTTGTGCCTGTAACACCCCTTACCCGAGACCGTTGCTGGAGTCAAGCATGAGGTGTTATCTAACTTAACTTACTAGTTCGGAGCATAAAACTTTTTTTTTTAAAATCAATTCTCTCACTTTCGATCAATATGTCCCTAAAAAGAGCTCTCGAGACCCTAAAAAATACAACAGAAATGGTTCGGGTCCAAACCAGGAACATTAAAATTTTTTCGAATACTTAAACAAATCAAAATAATTTATTTCACTATTCACAATAAAACTCTCCACCTACTTAACAGTCACTAGTTTAATTATAACTCGAGTTACAAAACTCAAAATTTAGATCCATAAATTTTCCTTAAAACTAGACTCATATATCTTCTTACCATAAAATTTCTAGAATTTTTGGTTTAGCCAATTAGTACAGTTTATTTGTTAAAGTCTCCCCTGTTTCACTATCTGATGGTTCTGACCCCTCTTAACTAAAAATTAGTTATCTCATTGTACAGAATTCAGATAATGTTCTTATTTGTTTCTTTTGAAAATAGACTCACTAGGGAATCTAGACATATAAATTATGACTCATAATTCTTTCTGTACAATTTTTAATGATTTTCTAAATTCAGAATAGGGGACT
>CM025249.1:26851962-26863775 GCA_013677275.1 Gossypium schwendimanii
ACCTCTAGCTTCTAGAACTCAAGTTTTACACTTTTTACAATTTAGTCCTTTTGACTAAATTGAGTGCCCGAACGTCGAAATTTTTGAACGAAATTTTCATGAAACCATTCTGTGAAATTGTAGACCATAAAAATATAATAAAAAAAAATTTTCCTCGTCGAGTTTGTGGTCCCGAAACCACTGTTCCGTATAGGCCCTATTTTGGGATGTTATAGTGCCTCAAATTCCCGGCTGTCAACCTCTTGTAGAAGTAACAACAGGTCTTACATTCTGATTTTTTTTCAAATCAGTTCGGTTGAAGTAGTTTTTCTTATAATGATCTAGATATCCATAAATGAAATATGATCCATCTTTCAATCTACATATCCTAGAATGATTCCATCCACAATGACTACCTTCAAGTCTATTTACATTTCTGAAGCTACCCATACTAGCTACTGAAGTCATAAGTGGTCTCACGTTACTCTGTTCCATTCTATCTCTGTCAGAAAACCCTAATGGCACTGAAAACATCTACTTAATTCTTTTATTTTCTTCGATGGAGAAGCATAAAATGCTCTAAATGTATTTCGCTTATTGAAGTCGCAAATTTTTGTTTCATCCTGTTTCTTGTGGTTGTAAACTTTTTCCATTATTTGAACTCGATCAGATAAAACTATGAACTCTCGAATTTCTATTGCACCAACCAGCAGCTCGATCTTGTCGTTTAATCCATCTTCAAAATGAATACACATTTCTTTCTCTATAGATACATTTTCAAAGGCATATTTACTGAATTGAACAAACTCACGCTCATACTGTACAGCTGATCTATTTGCTTATTTTAACCGAAAAATTCCTTTTTCTTCTTGTCAAAGTATCGCTTGCTGATGTATTTCTTTCGAAATTCAATTTTGAAAAATTTGTAAGTAACCCCTTCTTTTGGTACAACTGTAACTAGAGTTGACCACCAATGAAAAGCCTCATCTTTTAATTGTAACACTAAACATCTCAAACAATTTTTAGGAGGACACAACATTTCATCTAGAACTCTTTGTGTGTGTTCTAACCAAAATTCAGCTCTGGCCGGATTATCACTCACTTTATCGTGAAATTTTTTTGGCTCTATATTTTCAGACTCTATCAATAGAAAGTCTATAAATGTTCTTTCGTATAAGGGTTTGAGGACGAGGGTGTAGAGGTCGTTGAGACACAAAATTGACTCTCATATACACATTAATCATATCCCTCGTCATATTAAGAAAAGTACTGTGAGCCTATTCTCTATGCTCTTAAAATTCGGGCACATTATGAATAACCCTTAGATCGGTGGCTAGAACATTACTCTGTAGTTCATTGAAACCTACTCGATCGAATTTAGTTGACATCTTTGATCTATAAGGAAATATGTCAAATTGATTGGAAGTCATCACACTATCACATGTTATTAAGTGGTATGTATTTCTAGACTTAATACATGCAACATTCATTCCTAAAATTGACTAAACCATAGCTCTGATACCACTAAATGTAACACTCCTAACCCATCTCTATTTTTGGATTAAGGTTACAAGATTGATATATAGTAACACAATTCAAAAATTAATTTAAACATCATAAATTAACAAAGAATCATCATTTATAACATACATTCAAAAATGAGAGTTAAATATAGCATTTGAAACCTTAAAATTAATTTAGAAACAAAAATAGACTAATCTAAAACAATAAAGAAAAATACGGCCGTGTCACAGAGCCTAGACCGCGTGCCTTAAAGACATGAGCGTGTGGCCAAATTGTGTAATAACTTCAATCTGTGTAGCTTAAGGTCACAAGCCCATGTCACCATCCCGTGTAACTCTCTGAGATCGAATGGACAAACCTTTAGCAAAAATCAATAAGACATATGGTCGTGTGAAGTGACAATGTATGGCACACAACCGTGTGGTAGACTGTGTCCTAGGCCATGTGCACCTAAAATAACTTAAAAAACAAGCCACTTCAACAACCATTTCTTAGGTCCCAAGCTAAACCATTTCCAACCATTTTTACCTATTAAAAACACATTTAAACATACCAAAAACATTCAACCTAAGTGGCTAACCAATATGCCCTTATTGACACCACAATTCAAATGTTAAAACATAGATCGTTCAAACATCAACAGTTAGTTAACCATACCTTCCATTCCATGAATTCAATACCCAATTAAACACATAACACCATTGCCCACATTGCTAATATAACATCAACCAAAGTTCATCAAGTTACCTAAAGCAAAATGACAATTTTATCACCAAAGCACAAGACAAGTATACAAATAAAATATTTCCTACTTATTCAACTATCAAATTTATTGTCATAATATCATGTTCACATTCATAAACTAAGTTCACCAAATGAATAAAACTTATGCACATTTCTTTGCCTAAATAGCATGGAGAACACCAAATAGATTTACACCATTACATTCATCAACACAACCATTAAAACTTACTATTTTTTTTATTCTTATACAAAAAGGCTCAAAACATAACCAAATACTTATAGTATATATATCAAAACTTTATTTACATGCCACTTATATTCGATTCAAAGTGAACAATTAGTTACAGAAAAAGATGTCAGATAGTGTGATATCTAAAAGCAATCCAATCGACAACTTGAAATCGACGATCTATAAGGAAGAAAAACATAAACAAGGTAAGCTTGCTAAAGCTTATTAAGTTCGTATTGAACGTAAACTTGAACTTATCGTATAGGAATTAACCTAAACCTTTCACAATAAAAATTATAATCAAGGTCATGAGTTAATTTAATTGCCTATACACATCACAAGTCTCACAAGGTTGGTAAATTCACATGTACAAAAACGTGTAACTTCTTCATGTCATAAAACATATACAAGAAAACACATTAAAAGTTCAATTCAACCATATCATATTCACTTAACATTTCACATTTTCATTTTAAGTATTCATTTCAAATGTCCATTTTTTTACATATCTATCCATATAAACATTTCATATACACAATTCATATAACTATTTCTATATAACTATTTCATATAATCATTCCGTATATCTATTTCTATATAATCTATTCATATAATAATTTTATATATTCATTTTTCATAGAATCGATTCATATAATCATTTATATATTCATTTTCCATATCACCGATTCATATAATCATTTTATATAATCATTTTCCTCACGATGAACCATAATGAAATAACATTGGATACACGAGAATAATGCTCACTCATGCTGTAACTGTAATTGCTCACATGAGCTGTAATTATAAATGCTCACACAAGCTGTGAAATGGGTCTGCTAATAACTCTTGAAAAGAGTTATATTTGAGGCCTCTTAATAGAATTAATTATTTGTAATAAAGTGAATACATTTGCATTTTTAGGATATTTTTAGAACATTGGATAACAAAGCTTAGATTGTGATATAATGGTCATTATTTGTTACTTTTATCACTTGGGGAGAAAATGTGTGGTTTTGTGTGAACACAAGTGTAAGAAGAGCAAGAAGATGAAGAGGGAAAATAAAAGAAGTGAAATATTACTGTGGCAAATGGTGAAATTGATTGCCAACAAATTTGCCTTGGTAATTCCGGGAAGATGACTAAGCACTTTATCCACGTCATTCTCAACTAACTGTGTGTGTTCCAGAGAATCCAATTGAAAAGAGGAATGAAAAAAGTGTGTTGAGGTGCGACGGATCTACCCAATAAAAGAAAGAGAGAAGAAGAAAAACAAGGAGAGGAGAATTTGTGTGAGAAAGAAACTGGTGACATCAACCCTCTCTCTGCGCAGAGAAGAACTTCATTAGAAAATTTCAAATAAAGAAAGGGTAGTAGCTATAGAGAGCAGAATACAAACATGAAGAAAGGGAAGAGACATATATCTTGGATTCACATACAATCGAAAGATACAAGAGAAGCTAGAGTCTGGTGAGAAATTCTATAGTTCTGCCTTTAGTTTTCCTGATTTCTGTTATTCGAACTTCTTTAAATATTGATGAATGATTTAAATTTGGCATTTACTTTTCTACCCATGAACTAATTCTTTTATGGGTTGGAGTTATTTGGGTGAATGTTTATAATCTTTAATGCTCATGATTTGAGATTGCCTATATCACTGTTTCATTCAATTTATGCCTATTTTAAATACATGCATGCAAGCTCTAGACATAGTTGATTGTGTGCTCTGTTCATAGATTTATTTTTAATTTTGAAAAGGTTAAATATACTATATCTTGAATCATTTGATGCAAGCAAATATTCAATAGAATATTCGTAGCATTCTAGACATATATGTTACAAGTTGTGTAGAGAAGGATGTTAATTGTATTTATTAATTTGGAGTTCTGTAGACATACAATAACTTAGATTTTTAGCTTAAGATCTAGCTATCAAAAAAGGCAGGTTACACTAGTGACTCTCTGAGCAGTTGATTAGACAATATTTTGCCATGACATTATTTTGATATGAGCATTTCCCCTGAATAATTCCAGCCCTATTCATTCAACAACAGAATTACTCTTGCCTTTCTCTATAATTTGCCACTACATTTTATTTGCCATATCAATTCTCTATTTTTAGCATTTAATTACATTAATTCATTATACCAACATCTTATTCAATTTAAGAGTATTTCCTGCTATGTAGTATAGTTAATAGGATTATAATAACTTAATCAATTTCTTACCAATCTCCAATGCTTGTGTAGACAATACTTACTTATCACTTTATTACTTGAATGATGTGTACACATGCACAATTGCATTAGTTATTTACGTGAAATAAGTTTTTGGTGCCATTGCCGGAGATCGACAACATTGGTGAAAAGTTGATTTGTTATTATTCTTATTATTTTTGTTAGAACTATTAATTAGTATTTTGTTTGATTTGTCAAATTTGTATTCGTGCATAAGAAGAAGTAGTTAAGAGGATATGCAATACTGTTTTGATCTTGAGATTGAAAGGACTCTAAGGCGAAGAAGGAAAGCATTAAGAAAAATTAAGAGGATTATGAATGATCTAATCAGAGAAGATCAGATACTCTAGAATGAAAGGAATGTTGATATTCCTCAAATCATAGATGATAGAGATAGACCCATCAAAGAAAATGTAGTGCCTACTTTGGGTGATCTAAGTCTAGGAATTGTTAGGCCATATATTCAAGCTCAACACTTTGATTGAAAGCCAGTAATGTTTCAAATGTTGTAGACGGTAAGGCAGCTTAGTGGTTTATCGACTAAAGATCTCAGATTGCATTTGAGACTTTTTATTGAAGTCTGTGACTCATTTAGGTAGTAGGGTGTTCCTAAAGATGCCCTTTGATTAAAATTATTCCCTTATTCATTGCGAGGTTGTGCCAGATCATGGTTGAATGCATAACCATTAGGTATGGTGGCATCTTGGAATGAACTATGTTTGAGATTTCTACTGAGGTACAATCCTCCCAACATCAATGGCTAGCTGAGGAATGACATTAAATCATTCAGGCAATCTGAAGATGAGACATTATATGAAGCATGGGAGTGTTTCAAGGAATTAATTAAAAAATGCTTGATGCATGGTTTTCAACATTGAACACAAATGGAAATGTTTTATAATGGATTAAATGCTCATACGCGAATGGTGGTGGATGCATTTGATAATGAGATGTTGCTTGACAAATCCTACAATAAAGCATTCAAAATTTTAGAAAGAATAACAAATAATGATTATTAGTACCCTTCAACCAGAGTTGGTACTGGTAGAAGAGCTGCTGGAGTAATGGAACTTGATGCATTTACATCGCTAACAGCTCAAGTATCATCTTTAATAGATATGATTAAAACTCTGAAAAGACCTTTTGTAGTGAAAGAGATGAAGGTTGTAGAACTAGCATACTTATACTGTGAAGAAGATCATGTTTTTGATGAATGCCCATCCTATCCAGCCTTTGTGTATTACATGGGAAATTTGAATCATAGCAACAACAATCACTACTCCAACACCTACAATCTAAGGTGGAAACAAAATCCAAATTTTAGCTAGAGTAACCAGGGAATGAGAAATGCCAACACTATTAATAGATAGAATGTGGCTGGTGTACCACCTGGACACAGTCAACCAATGCGGCGACAAAATGTGCAACAAAGTTCGTCATCTTCAACATCAACTATGGAAACTTTGTTAAGAGAGCATATGGCTAAGAATGATGCAATTATTTAGATCCAAAAACTTCTTTAAGAGCTTTGGAGAATAAAAAGGGACAAATTGCCACTGCATTAAGTTCCAGACAATAAGAAGCAATGCCTAGTGACATAGAAAGTTCTAGATCTCAATGAAAAGAACAATGTTAAGCCATAATAGTCCAAAGTGGTACTCAGCTACCAGGAGTTGTAAATGATGCCTTGTCTAAGGAGGAAAGTTCTGTAGTTCCTGGAAGCACAACTTTCAAACCAAAAGTGGAATAAACTACAAAAGATTCAAGTAGACAAAAGTTGTAACAACCTATTTTTTAGTGGTGACGAAATAGTGATTTTGGGACCATAAATTTTCATCGTGTTGACTCGTAAATATTATTTATAGAATATTTATAGAGTCATTAGAGTCGTATTAATTTTTGGTTAAGAAATTTTATCATTTAGATAGTTAATTAAAGAAAAAGGATTAAATTGAAAAAGGTGCAAAGGTTGTTTTCTATTAGCTAAAAAGATCAAATGGATGTGGAATCTTAATCTAATGGACTTAGATGGTGATTATACCATATAATATATTAGTGGATAGCTATGGCCAAGGTTTAGCTGAAAATTTTAATTTTTAACAAGGGTAAAATGGTAAATTAGTAAGTGAAACATAAAATTAAAATGCCAAAATCACCATCTTCTTCATTTTAGAGAAGGACAATTGAAACACCATTGAATAGTAGGGGAAAGCTTCGACCAATGCATATTTTCATGCATTGTATGATTTTGAACCTCGTTTTTAATGAATTTTATGTTTTTGAGATCATTGCAATTAAGTCCAGCTAGCCCATACCTTCGTTTTTAAATCTGTTAAAAAATTTAGAAGTTGACGTTGATGAATCTCAAATGTTTTCGATGATAATCATGTGTTTGAAGCTTTTATTGTGGTATTTGGTTGTTTTATGAAATAATTTTTTTTTAAATTTTGATTTAAGGATTAAATTGTTAAAATGTCAAGATTTCAAGGTTTATTGGTAAATAAGAGATGCTTTATGGATTTTTTAGAGGCCTTGAACATTCAGCTGGTATGTGAGTCTTTAAAAGTGGTTAATTTAATGATTTTTGGGTTAAAGGACTAGATTGTAAAAGTTGTAAAAGTTTAGAGAAAATGTGGAATTAATGAAAAGTTAAGGATCATGTGCATTGAATAGAATGTAAAATGTGTATGAGATTAATATATTGTATTTATTTATTATATAGATCAAGATTTGAATAAAAACACAATAACCGATGAAAGGGGAAAATAGTGGAATAGTCCCTACGTGTTAACCGGAATCAAATCTTAAGTAAATTCATAGTATTTCAATACGTAAATGAAATTCTACTTGTATTCTTATATTATTGTTCCTAGTTATTATGTTTATAGTTAATTATTGTATGAATACACATACGTGCCCCTGTTGTACTTTGTTACCCTTGAATGCACATACTTGCCATTATTTGTACTTCGGTACCCCTGAATGCACATACATTCCCTTATTTGTACTTCGGTACCCCTGAATGCACATACATGCCCCTGTTTGTACTTCAGTACCCCTAAATGCACATACGTGTCCCTATTGTACTTCAGTACCTTTGTATGCACATACGTGCCAGTGTTGTACTACGGTACCCTTGTATGCACATACGCGCCCCTGATTGTACTTTGTTACTTCTAAAGGCATATACATGCTCCTAATTTTATTCTGGTATCTATGTGAACCATGTCTAATTGTATTTTGATTAAATGTTATACTATGTTCTTACTAAGTTATGTAGGCTTAAGGGTTTTTGTGGATTGTTTTGTAGATAATTATTGTTGACTTACTGGACGGATCAACCAACCATCTCACACTATCCATCTAAGTTGGTAGTTTTTGTATCTTTTGGGTAGTGGCATGTATATATAGATAAATATGTAATTCTTAAATGTGGATAGATGTAGTTCATTAATGGGATGTGTGTCTTACTTAGGATGTGTTTTGTATTGATGAAACAAGGATACATATATAATGCATAAATGGGCATATTGATGTTTTAGCTGTTGAATGAAGTGATTTTGATCATAGTGTAAAGCTTTTTTGCTTAATGTTTTATAAGGAGGTCTTTTTAATTATTCTAAGATTTAATGTTTAGTATATATATGTGGTGCCTTTGAATGGCATATTGGTTAGATGTAATAGGTTGATTATTTTGGTATGTTTAGATATGTTGGAATGGTGCCTAGGTCTATTGAATGTGTGTATAATTGGGATGATTTAATATGTATGGTTTGGTCTTAAAATGGAATATTTTTTTGGGTAAAATTTAGGGTACACTACCTGGGACACAGGCTGTCACACGGCCATGTGACACTCACGGCTTGACTACACAGCCGTGTGTCATTAGTCAATTCCTAGTGTTTTTTGTCAGAGAGTTACACGGTCTGGCACACAACCGTGTGTGGCAAGTCAGAGAGTTACACTGCCTGACACATGGCCTATGACACGGCTGTGTATCCCCTGTTTGATTGTTACACAGCCTGGACTATGTCACATGGCCTGACCACAATGCCATGTGACCCCTATTTTCACATTTTTGCAACTTATTCTTAAAACCCCTATTTTATTTCAAATTAGTCCCGAATTGTTTCTAAACTAATTTCTAAGGCCTCGAAGGTCTGATTTAAAGCCCAATTGTATATTTTTGATAGGTTTTTAATGAGTTTCCATTATTTACTAATGAATGACATTAATGATACATGTTTTGTTATAAATTGTTTGGAATTGCTTGCTAATACTCTGTATTCGAAAACAGAGATAGGTTAGAGGTTTCCATTTAGTGGATCAGAGCTATGATTTAGTCGATTCTAGGACTAACGTAGCAGAGTAGAGTTTAGTATATACATGCCACATATACCCTGTGATTGTGTGATTCTTTTGATCCGCTCTAATAATGTATTTTATTTTTGATTCAAGATGCCAGCTGAGTCGAACCAGGCTGTAGTTAATGAAGCTAAAAGTAATGTTCAAGCTTCGAATACTGAAGTAAGTAATAGTGCATCGATTCCATGGTCCTTTTATAACAACCTATTTTTAGTGAAATCAAAACAGTGGTTTAGAGAGCACAAATTTGATGAGTAAATTATTATTTTATTATTTTGATGTTTATGGTATGTTAAAAAAGGTCATATAAAAACATCGTTAAGAAATTTTGACGTTTGCATGATTAGTTAAGTAGAAAGCAGTAAATTGTAAAAAGTACAAAAGTAGAGTTCTATTAGTTAATGGTGTCAAAGAGCTATGGAACTTTAAAGTGAAAGGACTTAGATGGTAAATAAACCATTTGAATTGTTAGTGGATATTTATGGATTGGTTTTATTGAAAATATGAATAGTTTTAAAGGACAATATGGTAAATAAGTAATTAAAGGTTAAATTAATAAGAATAAAAGAATCATCTTCTTCATTTCATAAAAAGCCAACCCAAAATCACCATTAGAGAAGGGTTAGATATTCGGACAAGCTTTCTTATTGCATGTAAGTGGTTTTTGATTCCAATTTTAATGATTTTTATGTTTCTAGGATCGTTGTAGCTTAATCTAGTTAGCATAGGGACTAATTTGCAAAATTTGTTAAAGGTTTAAGGTTTTTCCATGAGCATGTTTGCATGATTTTTGAAATTTAATGAAATATTATGAGTCCTTGTTGTTAAATAAATAAGTTTTGTAATGAGATTTTTGATGAAATTATCATTTAGGGACCTATTTGTAAAAGTAGTAAAATACCATGGTAAAATTGTGAAATGATGATTTGTATGAGATTGTATAGATCCCTAGTGAATTTAGATAGCATGAAATGTGGATGAAATTGCATAAATTTCAATTTACGAGCTTAAGGACTAAGTTGTAAAGAAGTTCAAATATTAGGGGCAAGAGTGTAATTTTGTAAAAATATGAATTTTGGACTGAATTGAATAGTATAAGTATTAAATGGATTGAATTTGCTTATTTAGATCAAGATAAACCTCGTACGGATCTAGATCGAGGAAAAGCTAAATCCTCAGATTAGTTGATCTTATTTCGACATCTTTGTAATTGAGGTAAGTTTGTACGTTTAAATAACGACTTAAGTTATTTTGATTCATATGTCATTGTGCTATTTATCATGTAAATAAATGTTGAAATCTAATGATATTACACTGATTATCTAGACCTGTTTGAACCTTAGGAATTTGTAGGATACAAATGACATGTCATTAAGGTTACCATGTTTTGGGTGCTGGTTCTAAATGTCCTACCGATGGCTGAGTTTCGGCATGTGTTGTGAATACTCAACAGCTTTTGTGAGTAGCATCGTGTAGCTTACATTTCGACCTTTAGCTTGTGTGAGACAACCCATTTAAAGACTTGAGTGAGAAACGATGTAAAGGAAAGGAAAGGTTATATGTTTAGCACACTTTGTGTGAGCTTTCCCACATGCCCAATGTTATTCTAAATGGTTCAACGGGCATGAAAAGTAAAGGAATGGTAAGTATCCAAATGACTTATGTCATGAATCTGTAAATAGGATTGAAAAGAAAATTTTCAATGAAAGTATACTTATGTTCATGAAGTTGATGATTTCAAATAAAATTTTTCATGTATAAATACTTATCTTATGATAGTTCAAGTGAATTATGAGTTAATGCACTAACATATGTTGCTGATGATGCTTAGGATTGTGCCAAGCTTGTGGTTGAATTATATCATGCTTAAATTTTAATGTTATGCATTGAAATGGTAAGTTATGTTCATGTTTTACTAACTTACTAAGCATTATATGCTTAAGTAGATTTCTTTCCCATGTTTCATAGATATCGAAAGCTCGATCAGTTTGGAAGCTCATCGGAGATCTATCACCCTATCTAGCGAATATATCTGTAGTTTTGATGTTTTGACCAAGGTTATAATGGCATGTATAGGTGGACTTGTCTTTGATGTTAGTTGTTAAGTTTGGCTTGTATTTGTTATTTTGGTCGGTACAATTTTGGTGCTTTTGGCATCTTGTTGTTGTGTGTTATTATGGTTAAGTTGATTCATGTTTCAATAGCCAATTTGGTATTTGATGGAGTAGTCATAATGTGGTCAAGTATGGTATGTTTTATAATGGAAATGAGCTACATGTGAATGGTTGAAATATGGCCAATCATGCATATGTTTAGGTATGTTTAATTTACTATGATTGAGGTTCCTTATTGGCATATTGGTTGGATGGATTTATGGTCTATACGATTGGTTTTTTCATGCATGAATTGGTATGTTATTACTGCCATGAATTTGGGTAAAAATTGCTTGTAGGTACATGTTTGAAAAGGGTGACAAAAATGGCTTGATTTTGGCCAATTTCATGTCCACACAGCCGAAGACACGGGCGTGTGTCTTAGTCGTGTGTGACAGATAGCCATATGACACGGCCTTCTATCCCCTATAGGTTTCAAAGGTTACTAGTTAGACAGTTACACGGCCTAGCACATGGCTTGGCACACGGGCGTGTGAGCCATTTCGAGTGTTAAACGGCCTGGCACACAAGCATGTGGCTTGTGTTAGAGTATGCCCAAAGATCAATCATGAGATGGTTGTAA
>CM025249.1:26866407-26877232 GCA_013677275.1 Gossypium schwendimanii
TAATTTTCGGTTTAAAACATTGTTATATTTATTTAATTTCTAGAAACCCTAAAAATAGATATAAAAATCATGTTTTTCTTTGCTTGGGGTTTAGCAGCCGTCAAAGCAAAGTCTTTTCAAAAATAGTTTTGGGGATTCCTTCCGTTCATTATCAACTGGGTGGATTACATAGAGGCCGGAGCCACGATAGATTGCGTCTTGGTTCGATAGTAGATCAGATTACTCGTTGCTGAGACATTGCTGTCTACTCAGAATAAAGATTCGGTAATTTTGAAACCTTTATTTCACCTCGATTCATTCCTCACACATGGATCCATGGTTAGGATCACCGAATGTTTTATTTTTCCGCTGCGCCGTAGGGGTTCTGGCGTTCCAACAAGAACTTTGACTTGTTATTATTATGTTTTTGTTGGTTTATTATGATTTTGGACTTTTATAGTTTTGGTTTATTACTTTCATTGTTATATTCATGCTTTATGGTTTTGGACTTTGTTTATGGGTATTTGGATGTATGAGACTGTGATTTTGAATGCATATGAGAGAGATATATTGTTTAAGCTTGAACACTTCTCTGTTTTGTTATGTTTTTGTTGATTTGTACAAAGGTATATATACTCGAGGCTTAAATATCAATACCTTAATGTTGAAATGTATGTGTAGGAAAATAATAGCTCAATTTGGTATCATACCCTTTCACGAGTATTGATACTTGGGGAAAAATACCAATACTTTTGTTTAAGTATCGATAAAACATTTTAGTTCAAAATTGAGTTGGAAAAATAGAATGCTAGATTGATATCAATTTTCTTATTAGTATCGATACATGTCTTACTAAATATTGATACCTACTATTATGTATCGATACCTACGTTATTTTCTTTGGAAATTTACAAAATGGTCTCTAAGCACGTATTAATCCATTTCTAGTGCCGAATAATGTTTGATTAATTGAAAAAATATTTATTTAATTGTTTAAGTGTAATAACAATTGTTCTTGCTTGAAGTTATGTGTACATGTGTTAAAGTTACGATAGTGATTTAGCGTCCAGAAACTTGGGTTCGACGATGGCTGAGTGAGGGGTGTTACATTTGGTGGTATTAAAGTCTAGTTTCTCTAACACTTAGACCTAAGTAATTGATGTACAGACTAGGGTTACATAACCCAAGTGGCTAGATTTTCTTAATACTTAAACTCTTCGATTTGGATACCTCTGTTTGAAATTGTATGAATCTGTTTGATTTTGGTGTAGGATTGGGAACGCATTGCATTTATTTAAATGTTTTCTTTCAGGAACATGCCTTGGATCATTTCTCACCACTCACATTCTAGGTTTGTGTGTGTGTGTTAGAGTAGATACAATATGCCTCGTAAACATATTAATGTGAATGCAAACGCTCAAAATGATAGTATATCCTTTACGCCTCATGTGCCGCCACGTACAGTGAATATACCTAATGAAGTTGTTGGCCTTCTGATGGAAGCCATGATTTGGGCGTTTTAAAGGTTTGTTGGTCCCAACCTTGATCCTACACTGCCAGCCCTGTACCTGCCAATTGGGGACTACAACTTGAACATCTGTGAGCGTTGGGTGGTAAAGAGTTTACTGGAGTGAAAGGAGCCGATCTAACGGTAGAAGAATATTGGCTCAGAAGTTTTGAAAGGATCCTCGATTAGATGTCCTATACATACAAGGAGAAGATAGGTTGTACCGTGTCCTTACTGGACAAAAAAGCTCATCGTTGTGGAATACGGTGAAGAGCAGATCAGTTAACTTCAGATTATTTTCTTGAAGTGTTTAAAAGGAAATTTATGGCTGAGCAGACCGTGGAAGCCCATACATGGGAGTTTCTGGACTTGTTCAAGGTAGTTTGACTATGCCTAATTACGAATTGAAGTTTGTGCGACTCAGTCAGTACGCTATTGAGATGGTTCATACTAAGAGGGACCAATACAAGAGGTTTTGTATTGGGCTTAATTGAGAGATTCGAGTTTACTTGGTAGCCCAAAATATTGAATTGTTCGACAAGTTTTGACCAAGTCAGTCTAGCCAGCAGAATAGTGTTGTAGCTAGTTCTGGTGGATCGTCAGGTGGTTCTAGATGGCCACTTTGTGTGCACTATGAGCACAAGCATCCTGGAGAATGCTGAAAACTGATAGGAGGGTGTTTTAAGAGTGGCTCTAAAGAACACATGTTGAGGGATTGTTCGAATAGAGTCAAGGTTTTATATATTCAGAGTTTTGCACCTACACCTTTGCCTGCTAGAAGCTATGGTTGAGGTAGAGGTGGTAATGAGAGACAAGTTCGGCAGTGGGCTGTTACTCATACCATTGCTACTCAGGTTGATACCAGATGACCAGCTTGGTATATGCTGTTAGGGAGCGTAGAATTAAGATTTGATCATCAAGATTGCAGGTAATTTTGTCATGTAATCAATCCCTTTATTCTCATTGGTAGATTTAAGTTCTATGCTTTCGTAAATTTTGAGCGATTTAGCTACTAAGTGGAGAATCCCGATAGAGACCATTGAGTTAGGAACTACGGGTACGAGTTCTTCAAATGAGAGTATCATAGTGAATAGAAAAAACTATTAGTGAAGTTACCAAAGGACAGTCCGTGGTAGTGCATAGGATCTTCAAGAAAAGTCGTAGGAAGTTAAAGAGAATAGGAATCAGAGTTGCGCAGCGAAAGCGTGGTGGTTAGTGTAAAAGAAGAAAAACGTATTTTATGGTTAAGCAAATAATGTGTCATCAAGAAAATTTTGTGGAAGAAATTATTTTAGAGGGAAGAGTTGTAACATTCCAAAACCCGGCCTAGTAGTTTTGGGTTAGTAGAACTGGTCATTCAAGTGAGGGTTAAGTCAAATTTCAGAGAATAGGGTCGTAGATGAGTATTTTAAGTATGTGAGTAATGTAATCAGGTTTTTATTTTATTTGTTAGCTCAAAACAAAATTCAATTTTGAGGTTTAATATGGAAAAAAAGATGGTTTTTAATTGATTTAAGACCTAATTGGAAAAATGGGAAAATTAGGAGTCACCAAAAGGGAAAATTGCCCAATTTATGTAAATTGGATTTCACATTGCTGCCACTCACATTTTCTCCTCTACATTGCTGTCGTTCAAAAAAAATTCTCTTAAACCCAAATCCCCTAATTTTCTCCCTAATTGACTTAACCTTTATGGTTTTCTCACCTCCTAAACTCTGAAATCTCTCTCAATTTTTAAGAAAACCCCCAAAACATTATCAATTTCCTCATACTATTTCCAAGTGAATTTTCAAAAAATCAACCTTTCATTTGTTCTTCTCAATAAAGGTAAAGTTTTGTTTTCTTATTAAGTTTTGATATATTCTAGATTCTAAAATGAACTTTTGATTCGTTGTAAGAATTTCATGTTCTAGCCAAAATTGGGATCTTTAATGGCGGAATCCATGTTTTCCAATTAAACTATTGTTTCTAAGTGTTTTTCAACTTGTTTTGATGAGATTATAAGGTTTTTAAACTCATTTAAAACTTTCACTAAAGGATTTGAAGGCTATGTTGAGTTGTCATTAAAAATAGCCATGGATGTCAAAATTTTCGGAACAATAAGTCTAAGGAGTTTTGGGCATTTTTAGAGTTGAGAATCATTCTCTAAAGAGTAATTAGATTTTTAGAATTGATTTTAAATGATAGGAATAAGTTTGGATTGAGAAATTTGGGTTTCAGCGAATCTAGTCAAAAGTTTTAATTTTAAGAAGAGCTAGTTTTAGACCTGCATTTTTGAATTAAGATGTGTTTTGGTTATTAATTGCTTGCATATGTTGTGTGCTTATATGTATGAATTTTTGGAACCACTGGAACCCTCTTCGAGCAAGTGAAAGGCAAGAAAAAGTTAGTTTGAGCTTTCGGCTGTTAAGCGAAAGCGCTAACAATGAGTGTTTTGGAGTTGCTGCTTGTAGGCACGATTCATAAGGTTAAACGAGAGCTTAGGAGTAGCCTAAAACCCTATCCTAAGTTTCGGGAGTAAGTCTTTCAATTCAATTTGCTTCTTTTTGAATTGTGATGAATATGTGTAGTGAGTTGTTGTAACACCTCAGTTTCTAGGTTAGAAGTTTTGAGATTTATAGGTAGGGTTAGTGGTTAGATTAGACAATTGGGTTTGTTGTTAGGTTTTAATGTCAGAATGGGCTTGATGGTTTGGTGGTTGGTAGTGTGTTGTGTGCCTTTGGGTCTCTTGTTTGAGTCCTCAAGAGTGTTTTGAGGGACAATTTTTTTTATTTTGTTTTATTTTGATTTAAAAGTAGAAATATTTATTAGTTTTGATTTTATTTTATTTGGAAAGAAGTCAAGTTCTTTTTCACGTTCTTTTCTTCCTATTCCATACATTTTCTTCTTTTATTCTTCTTTCACATTCTCTTTAGCACGTTCTTGTTTTTTTTCTCTTCTGTATGTCAATTGGAACTCTATTACTTTGATTCTACTCCATTTCTTTTGCGTTGTTGTGCAATTTCGTTGATAGGGGTTCTAGAAACGGTGGATTTGTGGTATTGATTATTTTAGGCATTTTAATCACGAATTCAAGTGTGTGTGTGTGAAAGCCTTTCTATTCTTTTAACGAATTGCTGCTTGGGTTCTATGATATTTGACAATTTCGGTGTGTTTCCGCAATTTTTTGATATAGGTGTTGTTTTGTTTTGAGTTGATTGTGTATCATAGGAAAATCTGCAACTTCTAGTATATTTTTGGGTTTAGGTAATTGGGGTCGGTTTGTGGTGAATTACGTGTTTTTTAGGCTATTTTGATCTTATTTTGTGACCACACAAGTGGCCACACGGGTGAATCACATAGCCGTGTAAAGTTGGGAATTAGGGATTTCGATAATTTTTGGTGCCACACGGGCATGGCTCCCCACGCGGGTGTGTGAGATCACCACACTGCTTTTACTTTTTAGCAGTTTTTAACAGTGAGTTACACGAGCTACACACACAAGTGTGTGTGGCCTCTACATGGGTGTGTAGACCCCCAAACAGCCTTGGCAATTTCCACACGGCCGTGTGGCTTTATGTCGCCAACTTTTTAATGTGTTTATTTTTTACTTGTTTGTGATCCTGTGTGTTCCTACCCTTGGTTAGGCCTTAGTAAGGGTGGTTAGAACTCTGTTTTGGCTCGAACATATCTGTTATAAGCAATTGTTGCATTAGTTAAGTGACTCATTAATGTGATGTTGCTTAATATTTAAATATTATGATATAAGATGTTGAATATTGAACGTGCAAACTTCTGATTCTATTTATCTGGTGTGTGATTGTCTGGAAACTGTGCACATCGATTCTTTAATTGACTGACTGTTTATGAGCTTCTGTGTCTGTGTGACTGATTATGTATGCTGTGCATTTTTTCATTTGCATTATGGTTTCGAGTTTGGGATATTAAGTGAAGGAAGTCTGGTCTGACTTGATAGTTTTAATTGCAAAACATCTATGTAGCGATTTACCGCACAGTAGGATATCTCTGGCAGCTCAGTTGCATACTGATATTTATGCAACTTAGTTCCACATACGTGGTGTGTAGGGATGGATGGGCCTTTCAAGTTCCTATGGGGTGTTCGTGGCTGGTTGGGCTTCCTAAAAACTCATTTGTGGTGTGATTGGGGGATGGAGAGGTGTTTGGCTGGGTGGGTGGGTTTTTAATACTTGTACATCCACACATATCTGTCTGTATGCCTTAACATTTGTGACTGATCTTGCGTGTATTGAGGTGCTAGCATAATGACACTTTGGAATGTTGTGTCTGTGTTGATAAGTGTTTTGGTGTTGACCCGTTGATGGGTTTTTCAATTGAGTTTTCGTGTCTGATATGGTATGCTTGAATTGTTACGTACGGTGGGGACGTTGGTTCCATGTTTACCTTTTGTTTTTGTATATCTCTGTAAGTACGCTACGCTATTGAACTATTATTTGACATCCTATTCTATGATTCTGTTGTTGGTTTGGTTTCAGACTCACACTAAGCTCGTGTAGCCCACCCCCTATGTTTCCCTTTCTCAAGTGCCAGCATAAACTAAAGCTGGATTCGGCATACCGAATGTCTTGAACAGTAGCATTTAAAAGTTAGTTAATAAGTCTTCTTTCAGTTCCTTTTTTTATAAATTGTTTTGAACTGTAAGTATTGTGGTTTAAATTTAATTTTGAACTTTATAAATTTATTCTTGGAGTAATTTTGTAAAGTACCATTTTGACTAAACTTTGGAAACTATAGAATTATAACTCTAAACGTTTTTGTCGTAATCTGAAGTTTTCTATTTAACTCTAAAATAATAGAACGATTTAGCTAGATCAAGCTATTCCATGTTGAAATAAAACTTCAGCAACGTGTTTAGTAAAATTACTTCCAGATCACTTTAGTGATCAATATAACCTCGAAGATCTGATCTAAACTTCTAGCCCGGGTGTTGGGGGTGTTACATTTAGTGGTTTAGTGGTATAAGAGCCAAGTTTGCAAAAACTCAACCTGTATTTTTACGTATCTGTGTGAGCACGTGTTCATTTTAAAAAAGGTTTTGATAAACCGTACCACAATATTTTGGAATGATATGTGTTTTACTGATTTTGAGGAGATAAAATGCCTGAGACTCCGATGCTGGTCCAAGGTGAAAATTTGAAAATGTAAGATTAGAAATGTAGAATTTTGTATTTATTTTGTGTTTATTTATTGAAAATGTAGATACTCTAAGTTAGTCACAAGACCTGTATTGATTCTAATGGTAAGAATGATCGTGAGAGTCAATCTGGTGAGACTCTCAAAGTGTAGTTGGTTTCTCCGAGACCTGAGCTTGTTTAGGAGTCAGAAGTTAATGCGGTTCTACCAGCTTTGGGTAGCAATAACCCAGAGGTTGGTACTGAGGTGTTGACTCAGGTGGTGAGAGAGGTGTTAGAGAAAGTCTTCGAGGCTAGTTTAGAGAGGAATAGAGAGTTAGCTCAAGGGAGGTTTATGGATTGTGGGAAGAAAAGGGATCGTAGTCTCTTGAGGTAGGAGCCTTGGTCTGCGAAGAGTATAAGAATTCAGTTGGGTGTTAGTAAAGATTATGTGGATGGTTTTGGTAATGGGGTAAGCATATCGGTTTGTGGGCACTATAAGAAGTGCCATTTGAGCGACTGTTGGAAGAAGTTGGGCGCGTGTCTTAGTTAGGGGTCCACGGAGCATCGAACTAGAGAGTGTCCGCGATGACATTGAGACAGGTATGATTGTAGGTTGTAGTGATTTTGTGTGTTATTTCTAAGAATGACATTGATTACTTATTCATTGGATAATGTTTGTGTGTGTGATAAAAAAATATGTATCTGCTTCAGTGGCTAAGTGTTTTGATTGTGTGTTTGAGGTTTTAGGTTCGAGTGTCCATGTATATAAGTACGTTGATTTGGATTAGAGGTTAGAAGTTCGAGTTATGGGTGTGAGATTTAAATATTTGGTACAGTAGAGCCTCAAGTTTAGAGTGCGCAATGGGAGCATAGTCGTAGAGTTTGTGTTAGACAACTATTCTGTTAGTGGGAAATTTCAGGGATGAAATTTCTTTAAGGAGGGGTGAGTTGTAACACCCCAGTTTCTGGGGTTAGAAGTTTTCAGATTTATAGGTAGAGTTAGTGGTTAGATCGGACAATTGGGTTTGTTGTTGTGTTTTAATGTCAGAATAGGCCTACCGGTCTGGTGGTTGGTAGTGTGTTAGTGTGCCTTTGGATCTCTGGTTCGAGTCATCAAGAGTGTTTTTAGGGACTATTTTCCTTATTTTGTTTTGTTTTGATTTAAAAGTAGAAATATTTATTAGTTATAATTTTATTTTATTTGGAAAGAAGTCAAGTTCTTTTTCACGTTCTTTTCTTCTTATTCCATATGTTTTCTTCTTTTCTTCTTCTCCCACATTCTCTTTAGCACGTTCTTATTTTTTTCTCTTCTCTCTGCCAATTGGAACTTTGTTCCTTATTCTACTCCATTACTTTTGCATTGTTGTGCAATTCCGTCTACAGGGGTTCTGGAATTGGTGTATTTGAGGCATTGATTATTTTGGATGTTTTAATCGCGAATTTAGGTGTGTGTGCGAAAACCTTTCTGTTCCTTTAACGAATTACTGCTTGTGTTCTGCAATATTCAAAAATTTTATTGTGCTTCTAAAATTGTTTTATATAGGTGTTGTTTCGTTTTGAGTTGATGGTGTATCATAGGAAAATCTACAATTTTTGGTATACTATTGGGTTTAGGTAATTGTGGGGTTGGTTTGTTGGTGAACTACGTGTTTTTCAGGCTGTTTCGGTGTAGTTTTCTAAACAAACGGGTGGCCACACTGGCGTGTACCCCACACGGGATGGTCAAAAGGCCGAGTGAAGTTGGGAATTAGAGATTTTGATATTTTTGGTGCCACACGAGCATGTGTCCCCACATGGGTGTGTGAGATCACCATACGACCATGTCTCCTCTACTCTTAATGTTTAGAACTTTTGGATATTGAGTTACACGAGTTGGTCACACTGGCGTTTGTGGCCTTCACACAGGCGTGTGTGGCCTCCATATGGGCATGTAGACCCCCACACGGCCTGGGCATTTTCGATATGGTCGTGTGGCCTTATGCCCCCAACTTTTGTATTGTGTTTGTTTTAGACTTGTTTGTGAACCTGTGTGTTCCAACCCTTGGTTAGGCCTTAGTAAGGGTGGTTAGGACTCTGTTTTGGCTCAGACATATCTGTTATAAGCAATCATTGCATTAGTTAAGTGACTCGTTACTGTAATGTTGTTTAATATTTGAATATTGTGATAAAAGATTCTGAATTTGGTTGACTGAACGTGAGAACTTCTGATTCTGTTTATCTATTGTGTGATTGTCTGGAAACTATATACATCAATTCTGTAACTGACTGATTGTTTACGAGCTTCTATGTCTGTGTGACTGGTAATGTATGGTGTGCATTTTTGCATTTGCATTGTGATTTCGGGTTTGGGATATGAAGAGAAGGAAGCCTGATCTGGTTTGGCAGTTTTAACTGCAATACCTTTAGCAGTTCAGCTGTATACAAATATTTATGCCGCTCAATTCCACATACGTAGTGTGTAGGGGTTGATGGGCCTTTCGAGGTCCTATAGGGTATGCATGGCTGGTTCGATTCTTAAAGCTCATTTGTGGTGTGATTGGGGGACGGAGAGGAGTTTGGCTAGATTGCTGGGTTTTTAATACTTGTGCATTCACACGTGTCAATCTGTATGCCTTAACATTTATGACTGATCTTGCATGTATTGTGGTGTTAGCATAGTGACACTTTGGAACGTTGTGTCTGTGATGATAAGTGTTTTGGTTTCGACCCGTTGATGGGTTTTCAGTTGAGTTTGCGTGTCTAATATGGTTTGCTTGAAGTGCTATGTATGGTGGGGACGTTAGTTCCATGTTTACCTTCTGGTTCTGTATATATCAGTAAGTACGCTCCACTATTGAACTGCTATCGGGCAACCTATTATATGATTTTGTTGATAGTTTGGTTTCGGACTCAAAAGTGAGCTCGTGTAGTTCACCCCCTTCACTTTCCCTTTTTCAGGTACTCGCATAATCTGAAGCTGCATTTGGCATACCGGAGGTCTTAGACAGTTGCGTTTAAAAACAAGTTAATAAGTCTTCTTTTAGTTCCTGTTTTGATAAATTGTTTTGAACTGTAAGATCTATAATTTAAATTGAATTTCGAACTTTATAAATTTTAACCTTGGACTAATTTTGTAAAGTATCATTTTGACTAAACTTTGAAAACTATAGAATTATAACTCTAAATGTTTTCGTCATAATTTGAAGTTTTCTGTTTAACCCGGAAATAATTGAACGGTTTAGCTAGAATCAAGCTATTCCATGTTGAAATGAGACTTCAGTAACGTGTTTAGTAAAATTACTTCCAGATCACTTCAGTGATCAATATAACCTCCGAGATCTAGTCCAAACTTTTAGGCCGGTTGTTGGGGCGTTACAGTTGTGGTAATTGATATAACAAAACAATATGTATTATGTGAATTATTTTAGCACGTGTTATGTGATCTAATGAGATTGTGGCTCAATGAGCGTTGTGGTTGTACCTGTAAGTACATAAATTGTGAGTATGATAAGCATGTTACCTGATCGAGATAATGTTGTGCATTTGATGATCAATGACAGAGGTTCTGTGCATTAAAATGGTAAGTAAAAATGTGTGTAACAATGGATATTTTGGCCTTGTGATCTTTTGAATTTTGGGACCGTTGGTACATCCCGTGGCGTAGTAGAAAAATTATTCCACAACCATGGATCCATGTATGATGAACGAAACGGGTTGGAATAGGGTTGAAGGTATACCTTGTCATATGAAAAAAGATGAAAGCATGCTGCTGATTCGATGTCGATTCTGAGTCACAACGAAAAACGTGTCGACCTCTACGTAGTCCACCTAGTCAACCATGAACAGAAAAACTCTTTGAATAATTTCAGAGAGAATTCAAAGACGACTACTGAACCTTATTCTTTTTCTTGGTAACTCTAACACACTAAGGGATTCATTTCCCAATTTTTATTCTCTTTGATATCATATCTTAGAAAATAAAAATGGGATTATTCCCTTATTATTAGAGAAACAAATGGAAAGTCAGGAAAAACAATTATATTCTTTCCAAAAGAATATCATTTTCCATGTCCTTATAAATTTTAACGAAAATTATTATAACTATTTATATTAATAATTTCAAAAATATATATAATTAATATTTTGTATGAATCAAATCCATATATTAATTTTATCTATGTTCTCTATTTGTGTACAAATTTTTTTTCATATAACGTGTTTAATATTT
>CM025249.1:26954424-26964539 GCA_013677275.1 Gossypium schwendimanii
TTTGGTATTATGAATGCCTAGGTGATAGTTTATACCTAGAAATTATGAAAGAGTAAAAATTTGCAATGACATAGTTTTGGGACAGCAGCAGTGACGTGATTTTGAAAAATCACCAAGGATAGTATAATATGAATTAGAGAGTGAATGATATATAGAATTAAATCTTATCGAGTATACTTTTATAGAAAAATAACAGTGTGGGTAAAGAAATTTTATATTCTGAGATATTTGAATTTTGGTTAGACAGGGTCAGAATGGTTTTTGGAGTCCCCTATTATGACTTTAGAAAATCATAAAAAATTGTAAAAAAATAATTATGAGTTTTAATTTATAATTCTAGATTCCTTAATGAGTATATTTCCTGTAAAAACAAGTGAGAACACCATATTAAAATCATACAATGAGAAAATTGAATTTTAGTGACAAGAGGTCAGGACAGTCGAATAGTGAAATAGGGAAGACTTTAACTAGTAAACTGTACTAATTGACTTAACCAAAAATTTTGAAAAATTTATAGTAAAAAGACATATGAGTCTAGTTTTAGGGAAAATTTACATTTCTAAATTTCATGTTTCGTAGCTCGATTTATAATTAATTTAGTAATTACTAAGCGATTGGAGAGCTTTGTTGTAAATAGTGAAATTAATTTTAAAAGCAAATTTTTATGGCTTAACCTAGTAAGTTAAGTAAAGTAGCGCCTCATGCTCGACTCTGACAATGGTCTTAGATAAGGGGTGTTACACTATCTTTCTCACGGTTCTAGCCCTCAGAGCGCTTCACATCCTCGGTAATTTTCTCGTTTTCAACAAGGGCAGCAAAATCTTGCTCCCTCTGCGGATCTATCAGGACTTGCAACTCATCTCGAAGGCCATCCTCAAAATGCACACAGTGCTCATACTCAATTTCCACTATCCCACGTACATAGCGACTCAGTCACAGGAACTCTACCTCATATTCTGCCACAGCCTTATTCCCTTGTGTCAAACTCAAAAGTTCCTTTCTTCGGGCATCTACATAACTTGCAACCACATACTTTCCTTGAAAAGCCTACTTAAAGAAATCCCACGTTAACTGTTCGGCTTGAGTACCCTCTCTCACAGTAAGCCACCACTGATAGGCCTCGTCTCGCAGTATAGACACTACACCTTTTAGCTTTTGCTCAGAAGTGCAATCGAGATCATCCATTATTCTTTTCGCGGCTTCCAACCAGTATTCAGCCACATTAGGGGCTACTCTAGAAATACCTCTAAAACTTTTTGCTTCGTTCGACCGGAGTCGTTCTGATATTGACCTACGACCCACAGCACCTGTACTGGTCTCTAAAACCCTTTCCAGAATACGTAGCACAGCTTGGGATAGTGCATCATCCCCGACCGTACGATTGAATGATCCCGTTTCAGTCATTAGTGAAGCTGGTGCTTCCCTAGCCCCAACATTAGGCATGTGGCCTGACGCTGAAGACCTAGCACTAGCACTTCCTTGACCTCTACCACGACCATGTGTACCCCTTCCGTGAGTACCCCTAGCGCTCATATCGAATATCGAATTATTTATTTTAAGAAGTTTTATGCATCAGTTTATAGTTCCAGTAATTTTTAACAGATATCTTATGAAAAAGCAGTAATCATAGTTTTGTTTTCGTAAAACAAGTGTCTCCCTACAATTTCCAGTTTTCTTACAGTTTCTGTTTACTCTAACAAAAGAGTTTCAATACAGTCCCACTATCTATAGTAGTCTCTCACTGTATTTTAGTTTAAGCAATCTATAGTATATAGAAACTTATAGATTCGGCGCTGTGAGCCACACTTGTAACCTTCAAAAATAATTCAAAATAGTTTTCCATAAATTCCAATATATTTTTTTTATTTTTTTAAAACCATTCCACAGTCGAGTTTTGTAACCTGGCTCTGATACCACTAAATGTAACACCCCAAACCTAGCCTAGACGTTATGGCTGTATCTGGTGTGTCACATTGAAATGTCTCTCAAAACATAAACTTGTTGATAACACTCGTTTCTTAAGTTTGGAAACCTTTTTAGTAATGTTTAACGAAACACATAACTAAAAGTTTGCCTTATTAATTGTTATTATTATATTAAGTTGATTTTAAACGGGAAAGCATTTGAAAACTCTAACGTTTAAAGTTTGTGTCTTTGAAAATCGTAATTATTTTGAAAATTTATTTTCACCTAACTAGCAATATAAAGTATGTAAGCAAAGCCCAATTAAAGTTAAAAACCAAATTAAAGGCCTTATTACAAAAGCAAAACCCAACAATTAATAAAATAAAATAATAAATGTAAACATCAGCAGTAGTTGTGTGGCCATCTCCGAGTCCTTCACAGCCCCAAATCGTCTATGGCTGAGGATTCCATACACAGTTAAAAGGAGAGAGTGAGTTTTCAAAACTCGTTCTATAATCCCCTTCTAGACAAACACTATGCAACATGCGAAATCAGTTTGGGCCTGAGCCCTATGCAGTATCGGTACAATGCGAACCTTAGCCCATTACAGTAATAGTATAATACAATGATGCAACCCATCCCAATCCAACCAACACACTACTCCATACCACCAACACACCATGTGGGGATAAAAATCGACCCACCCAGCCAACACACCAATATCGCGCAAAGCTGCCAGTAACAATAACACAGCAAAGCTACCAGTAACAGTATATATGGCAAAACCACTAGTACAGTATACTTTCCCTATATTAGAATCCCAATCCCATGCAATATGTCA
The DNA here is from genome assembly GCA_013677275.1 of Gossypium schwendimanii. Lineage (NCBI taxonomy): Eukaryota > Viridiplantae > Streptophyta > Magnoliopsida > Malvales > Malvaceae > Gossypium > Gossypium schwendimanii. The sequence goes on from CM025249.1 coordinate 26,957,171, forward strand.
TGTCATAAGTCATACGTGTATGCAGTAAGTCATACTCATTAACAGTGATGTGTATATCTCATAGAGCAAAATAGTCATACACATATTTCAACTCCTAGGGGTATTTCATCATTTTACCCATCGGGGGTATTTCGATCATTTTACCTTTCGAGGGTATTTCGATCATTTTACCTTTTGAGGGTATTTCAATCATTTTACCCATTGAGGATATTTTAGTCATTTTACCCTTTGAGGGTATTTCAGTCATTTGACCCATTAGGGGTATTTTCTTTATTTTACCCATCAAGGGTATTTCGGTTATTTTACTCTTCGAGGGTATTTTGGTCATTTTCCCACGAATCACAAGTTGGGCTTACCACTCAAGAGATCGCACGCCTGTGTAGTGACAAACACCGTGCTAACAGCTTTTCGACTTTTCGTTGATCTACGATTGTGATGGGGTGATTACACACCTGATTTGTGAAAACACACCACAATCCACGAGCACCCAAAACCTACATTTGACCAAAAATCTTAGTTAAAAACATACGCAATTACACAATCGATTAATCTCAAGTTAGCACAATCACCAACTTACCCCAACCTGATCGAACGAAGAGGAACAATTCGCCTAACATACGCAATTTGGGTTATTTTACCTTATAGGGGTATTTTGTTCATTTTACCCTATTGGTGTATTTCGTTCATTTTACCCTACGGGGGTATTTCGGTCATTTTAGCTTACAGGGGTATTTCAGTCATTCTACCTTACGGGAGTATTTCGGTCATTTTACCCTATATGGGTATTTCAGTTATTTTACCCTATGGGAGTATTTTGGTTATTTTACCCTATAGGATATTTCGGTCATTTTACTCTACGGGGGTATTTCAATTATTTTACCCTACGAGGGTATTTCAGTCATTTTACCTTATGGGAGTATTTCAGTCATTATACCTTATGGAGGTATTTCGATCAATTTACCCTATGGGGGTATTTCAGTCATTTTACCCTATGGGGTATTTCAAACATTTTATCCTATGGGTGTATTTTGGGGTCTCGGTACAGATATCGACCTCTCGAAAGGTCCGCAATTGCCTCGAGCGACTCAGGTAACCTAAAAGATCATAATACTGAAAATGGACGCAAGGTCCATTACTCGGCCCAAGTGGGCCTACACGCTTGTACGGCCCGTTCAGCCCAGTTTTCGCCATGGTTATTAGATCTACACAACCCAGTCTAGAATTTGCCACAAATAGTGGATTTCATCCATGTGGGGCCCACAAGCTCATTGAGTGCACGCGGCCCATTTCGGCCCAACGTGGCCCATTACGACTGAAGCCCATGAAAATGCTCATGGAGACCTTTACAGTTTATCGCCCATGATTCGCAGGTTTGACTTTCCACACGAGCGATCGCACACTCGTGTGGTGTCGACGCCGTATTTTAGCTTTTTCCGTTTTACAGTTATAGTAGGGTGGTTACACACCTGATGCGATTTGTAGATTCCCTTTGTTCCGAACACTTATTCCAAAAATCAATGATCATCGCATCCTTTGTTCCTAGGCAATGTGCCAATCAGCCTCGACCACTACCAGTTAGGAATGGAAGCAATGCAGGTTGGAGAAAGCGACGAAAACCTTGAAAACCTCGCAGATCTCCCATCGAGAACAAGGAGAATATGAGATGATATATAGCTCTCCACAACAACAACCTCCCCAAATCCCAATATTTTCTCCTCAATTCTCTCTATGACAAGTTCAAACTTCATTTAGCAGTATTTCAATCCAATACTACCACCCACGCGAATTAGGCAGCAAAATAAATACTCCTTTTTTGATACGCCACCACTCGAACCTTAGACCTCATGTACACTCCACATGCCCCTTACCACTAGACCAACAACTCCTTTGTTACATATTTTAACCACAATAATTTAAGAACCTACTATCTAGATCCAAGAATTTTATTCCCTTAAAATAAAAAATTTGCATAAGCCAAGGCTTGAACCCTTGACTTTTCAGACACTTCCAAACACTCCTAAATCACTCAACCACTGAAGCAGACATTCATTTATGTCACTTCATATTTCTACTAGGCCTAAAATTTGGGGTGTTACAAGGGGCACCGAAGTGCAAACCCATACAAGTGTGCGTTCAAACCCAACTGACATGTCGATTGTATCCTAATCGTTTACTATGTTCAAGCGAGCATTTTATAGAGTTTATCACTTTAATAAATCAAAGGATCTTCCACATAAGCTATCCGTATACTGTAGTAATTCATATTCATTCAGAAATCATATCATTCATATTTCTCAATATTCAACAATTCATGATTTAGTCTGAACTCACCTTAGCTTTTGTGTATAATAAATTCATCTTATTGCATAACATTTAAAATTTTATAACTTCAAGATTCTATAGCAAGTAATAGATACAAATACATTTAAAAACAATACAAACATAACTAATATATATAACTATCGGTTGACTCGTAGGGACTAGTCTGTGATTTTCCTTTTCCCCCGATTATCCTCCATACTATTCAATTCTTGATCTATAAAATAGTTAAATTCAATTTCTCAAATTCAAATGCATTAACATACTACTATTTATGCATATGACTTATAAATTTTAATTTAAAAAATTTCCCTTAACTTTACACTTTATTAAATTTAGTCCTTAAGATCGAAACTATTCAAATTTTCACATTTAACCCTTAATATCCAAATCTGATTTTAACAACACTCCAAAATATCCTTTACAATTTCAAAAATTTCACAAATTTACATGCTAAATTTTATAAATTTTAATATTAGTCTCTAGGTTCAAAATTAAGAAAATTCTTTTACAAAATAGTCTTAAACAATAATCAAGTTTGTAAATCTTTCAACTAACTTCAAGAACAACTAAAATTCATTAATGGAAAGTCCTAAATTCTTCAAAATTTTTTACAAAATAGTCCCTGGGTTAGCTAGATTCAACTACAATGATCTTAAAAACATAAAAATAATGAAAAATAAAAATGCACTTACATGCAAGGACTTTGATTGACCGAACTCAAAGCTTCAGCAATGGAGGTTCTTAGGTTGGTTTTTGGTGGAAGCTCAAACAAAAAGATGATATGCACTTTACTTTAAGTTTTATTTTAGTTATTTTAACTTTTTGTTTATTAAATTAATTATTATAAAACACTTATCTTTTTAACCCAAATTTCAGCCACTAACCGTCCATAGTAACCATTAAGGTCTAATTGCAATACAACCCCCCACATTTACTAAATAATCTAATTCATCAATGAAATTCAATATCGATTAAGTTTTATATCTTTTGTAATTTAGTCATTTTTCCTTAATTAACAAGCCAAACATTAAAATTTCTGGACCGAACTTCAATATACTTACATTGTAACCTCCAAAACCTGGCCTAAATGTTATGGCCGAATCGTGACAGTCACATTGGACACCTAAGCGACGAACTATTCTATCGATGGTTGGAAACCTTCAGTACACTTTCCATTACTAAAGCCATGGTTACCTTTGTAAATTTGGGAAAACGTTCATTCATTAAACCAACTGTTGTTAAGTCAAGTTAGTAGAACTAGGGTGATTTTAGAAACTCTCTTTGCACGCCGTGGCTTTAGAAAAGAAAATACTTTGTTTATCTTGTTTGCAGTAGACAATAATCAAAAACTCAATTATTAATTTAGCCAAGTAACATGCTCAGTTCAATTTCAATATATAATTATAAATCAATCCAAGTATGAAAAACATGCATGCATAAAAACCCTCAAAATAAAAATTGTCCCAAACCACAGTCCAAATAACTTTATAGTCCGAAAACCAAATAAACTTAGGGAATTTTGAATAAAACAAAAATAAAAATAATAGTTTGAATTAAAGTCCGTAGTCTGTCGTACCCTTCGCATGCCAAACCTGATCCTAAATCCATTCATTACTTGAGAAGTTGAAGCAATGGGGTGAGCATAACAAGTTCAGTGTGAGTCTAAACAAACAAACATTTAACATACATCCCAGCATTTTTACATGAATCCAGGTATCATGATCAAACAACTATAGTAATATTTTAATGAACAATGATCATAACACAATACACTTATGAGTTCCTACCCCAACTACCTGCTACACACCAGAGTTCCTAGAACCCGTTTGCCAAACTCTAACAAATGCGAGTAAAGCTCGATGTGGTAAAACCACCAAATAATCATAAATACAGAAAATCTATTGAATAAGGAATAATATGATAACATCGTCAATCTCCACAGTACTACAGGTGTAGCGCATTGACTATAAATAAATGCAGACTTAGTATGTCATTAGTACTCCACAGAACTCCTCCGTCAAGCACAATAATAACCCACCCCAATGCACATGCAATATGTCATCCAATTTCATACATACTCATAATTCAATACTTCCACAATTTATTGACATGTTCAACATGCCCTCGAATTATCAAATACTTTAAGTAAATAGGATCGTGGATCCCACTTTCGATTTACCATTATGGTGGCATCATTCAACAAATCACAATTTCATGTATTCTTAGAAAACTTTTCTATGTACATGTATAGAAATATTTCAAGCATTTCATACCAAATTTCTAGTATGAATATATCATGCATAAGCCTTATTTTCATTCAAAATCATTCTATACATACAACCAATCATACATCAAATTAACCAACTTTTCATAACAATATCGATCATGCAATCATTAAGTCAAACTAGCAACTTTGTTAACATGCCAAATAGTTAGGGCGCGAAACGTACCTGGTTCAGCTACTTACAAATTTAATTACTTAGCTATTTAGCCAGGCCTGATTAGCAAGCTAAACCAAACACCTTATTTTATGCTCTTTTGCAGCACACTTGTAGATCTCACGATTTCTCTAATCATCTTTAAAATTAACATAAATTAAAAATAAGTATTACACCTCCTAAATAGCCCCCAAACACCCAATTATGGTTTTGCTCCAATCTTTACAATTATAAGCATTTTTCGAAACCAAACTAGTTAGATTTCTTACACTAATTTGATGTGAATCGTACATGCAAACGTGTTTCGGCTTCACTATTGGTTTGGGGCATTTAAGTCGGTGCCTAACACATTTAAATACTATAAAGTCTTTAGATAATCCATTACTAAGATTATTTATTTGATCAATTAACAATCTTTCCCCAATATCTAAACTAAATCTATAAACTAGTTTATAATCAACCAAACATATGCTTCCCAAATTATCAATTATGAATTGTCGATTAATCAAGATTGATTTTACCTAATTAACACATAATCAAAGGGTGATTAGGAGGGGGTTCAAGAACCAAAGATAATCCTGGAAAATATGAGAAAACTTAAAGAAGCAACAACCCCCTTTTTTACCCATAAGCACACGCACCACCACAAATGGTGGCCAAATTGAGGCTGATTTAAAACCACCTTTAAGATCATTGAGAAAACTAGAAAAATTCCCTTTAAATTTTTGAAAATCCATAAAATTCAAGATCTAGAATTTTGGGGTTTTAACTTACAATATTCATCAAGAAATTTAGGGAAAAGAAGAACTTACACAAACTAGGTGATAGGGGCGACAATGACACTTCTTGGCAACAATCGGAATCGATCTTAGAGGTCCAAGATTTCATATTTGGGGATAAAAATTTTATGGAAAAATGGTAGCAAGGTTGTGAGGAAGATGATGTAAGATCTTGTGGAAAAAGAAAAGAAAGAAATGGTAGAACTAGGTGTTATTGGTGGCGACAACAATGGGGAAGAAGGAAAAAAATGAAAAGCAAGGAGTAGAGGAGGAAGAGAGGGATGAATAGGGTGGAAAGAATGGGATTAAAGGCTGATCAATTTGTTTAAAAATAATATTTATACCTAGGCCTAATAGGGTATGAACGGCACACACGTTAAAAAAACAAGAGATTTTGCAAAATATAATTATTTTGCATGGGAAAGGATTCAAATTTGTGACCTTAATTTAACTTCCATGCTTTCATAATTATCAGTCAACCACTATGTCATTCTCTTATTTTTGAAATAATTCCACACTCTTATCCAACTAAAATTCGGGATGTTACATTTATATTATCTCCACAAATATTTAATAAAAATATTTACAAACTCGTTTTATAAAAACGAAGTCCCGATACATCATTTTTCACATCCACTTAACTTTAAGGGCAAACCACTTAAACTTAACTATACGTTTAGTTAGAAAAAATATTAAATCCAACAGTCAATATAAACTGTGTTTGACTCGTATAAATTAAATAATACAAATTACGGACTCATTGGTCAAATTGGTGGTCCCGAAACCACTGTTTTTGTTACCACTAAAGATGGGATGTTACTATCGTGTGTGAAATGATATGTGAATTGTGCAAGTATACCCATCGAATCAAGTAATAAAGTGACAAGTGAGATTGTCTCCACGGGGAATGGTTAGGTACAAAATGGTTGAGTTCTTATAATGAAGTATGATTAATGTTATGACAAAAATAGTGATAAAAATGTAGCGGTAATTTGAAGGAATAATTATATGTGTAATATGAATAACTGATAAATAATGGAAAATGCTATGACAAAACAAGAATAAAAATGCAATGGAAAATTCGAGAATAATCACGTGAATAAAACTCGATACTTACTTATTACTTGATAACGATTGTGTACACTTGCACAAGCCCGAGCATTATAAGTTTTTGGCGTGGTTGCCGGGGAATGTCAACTATTCCCATAGTCATTTTTTTCGTGAAATTATTTATTTTCAATTTGATTAATTTTTAACATCACTAACTTATTCTTTTGTGATTTTCTTCTCAGGTGTTTATGAGCATAAATCGAATTATTGATTTAATCCCTGCAGACTCTGAAATTGAGCAAACTTTTAAACAAAGAGGACTTGAACTAACAGCTCAAAGACAAGTCAAGATGGACCTTGGAAATCAGAATCAAGACTAAGGTAATAAAGTCGATTATGTTTGAAATCCCATCCTCATTGCCAAGGATGGGGATCGATGCATCAGACAATATGATGTGCCACTTTTAAGTGAGTTAAACCCAGGAATTAGAAGGCCATGTATTGAGGCAACCTAGTTTGAATTGAAACTAGTGATGTTTCAAATGCTACAAACGGTGGGCCAATTCAGTGGTATGCCCACGGAAGATCCACATCTCCACCTTTAATTGTTTATGGAGGTGAGTAATTCATTTAAGATAGTCGGTGTGACTGAAGACGCCTTGAGGTTGAAGTTGTTTCCGTACTCGTTGTGAGATCGAGCAGGAGCATGGTTCAATTCATTGCCACCAAGTTCCATATCTACATGGCAAGAATTAGTAGAGAGATTTTTGGTTAAGTATT
>CM025249.1:26965403-26982009 GCA_013677275.1 Gossypium schwendimanii
CCTAGTTTATTTATGTTATAATTGTTGCAAATTGTGTTTAATTTTGCTAAAATCTACTTCATTCATATACTCTGTATATATAGAAAAACTTGCATTAGGGATCATTGCATTCAATTTAACTTAGACACCACTTCTCAACTATATTATGTTTTTATTTATTTTTTAATTTTTAATATAATTTTACAAGTTAAGTGGCTTACCACAAGCACAATCCCTGTAGAGACAATAACTTGATACTTTACACTTGCACGAACCTGAGCGTTATAGTTTCGCTATAGCATTTCTATGGGCAAAATGATCTGATTTCGCTACACTGGTCTGTTGTTTAGCCTTTCCGGTTGTACTGTGATTTTTAGATGTTTCTGAAATCTTTCCATGGTTGCACTCTGAATTTTCCTCTTCTGCAATTGCATCTTTAACAATTTAATTCAATTGGGTCCCACTTCTGATAGTGATTGCCTTACAATGCTCCTTCCCTTGTGATCTTGAATTCCTGGTATTACTTAGCATAGCTTCTTGAGGTATCAAATTTAAAGCATTTGCTCTCTGACCCACTTGGTTCTTAAGATCTCGAAGGGATGCAGCTTGACTCTGGATCACAGCATCATTCTTGGCCATATAATCTTTCAAGAAAGCTTCAATAGGTGATGATGATGAAGGGACCGATGTATGACCTTGTTGGGCACTCTGCCTTAGCGTAGGTTGAGTATAACCATGTAGTGTATTGATGGCATTCTATCTTGCAGCATTGCTAAAATTCCCTGCACCTTGATTATTCTAACTAAATTTTGGATGTTGCTTCTGCCCTGGATTGTAGGTATTGGAATAGGAGTTATTATTCCGATTGAAATTACCCATGTAACACAGATGCTGGGTTCAGTGGGCATTCGTCAAACACATGGTCATTGCCACAATAAACACACAATAGCTTGGCTGATTTCATCTCCTGAACTTGAGTTGACCTCTTCATTGTTTTGGTCATATTAGTTAAAGATGATACTTGATCAATCAATGAAGTGATTGCATTAAAATCCACGGTGCCAACAATTGTCCTGCAAGTCCCAACTCGCTTGGTAGGATATTTGATAATCATTGTTGGCAATCTGTTTCCAAAATCTCATAAGTTTCATTATAAGATTTATCCAACAAAGTACCATTAGCAGAAGCATCAACTACCATACTTGTATGTGCATTCAACCCATTATAAAACATCTCCATCTGAGTCCAGTGTTGAAGCCCATGCATCGGACATTTTCGTAGTAATTCTTTAAATCTTTCCCAAGCTTCGTACAGTTTTTCATCCTCTAACTGCAGAAAAGACATAATATCATTTCTAAGCTTGGCATTCATATTTGGTGGGTTATACTATAGAAAAAATCTTTAGCAGAGATCATTCCATGATGCCACTATTCTTGATGGCAAAGCATTCATGTATGCTCTTGCATGATCTCTCAAAGAGTATGGGAACAATTTAAGTCACAAAGCGTCTTCAAGAACACCCTGTTGTCTAAATGGGTCACAATCCTCTAAAGAAAGTTGTAAATGTAGTCTTGGATCTTCAATGGGTAACACCCAAAGCTGTCCTACTATTTGCAACATTTGAAACATTACTAATTTCAACTCAAAATGCTGAGCTTGTATGTGTGGTCTTACCATTCTTGGATTCAAATCATGTAAAATTGGAACAACATGTTCTCGAATTAGTCTATCTTAATCATTTATCACATGAGGAATATAAGGATTAACATCCTGACCATTTTGATTATCATTGAGACCAGGATCATTCCCTTCCCTAGCCATACTACATATCTCCCTTCTTCTCCTTCGCAAAGTTCTTTCAATCTCTGGGTCAAAAGGATACTCTTTGTTAGCAGGGATGCCTCTTCTCATAAACTGATAGGTAAACCTGTAGAAATTAGATGCAACCAAGTTAAATAAAGCTAAAAAAACAAAAGAACATAACAAACAAAATTTCACCAATTCTCAATCCTCGACAACAGTGCCAAAAACATGTTGCATGTGAAATAATATACGAATTGTGCAAGTACGTCAAATCCAGTAATAAAATTATAAGTGAGATCGTCTCCACAAGGATTGGTTAGGTATAAAATGGTTGAGTTGTTATAATGAAGTATGATTAATGTTATGACAAAAATATTGATAAAAATATAGGGGTAATATTAAGAAATAATGATGTGTGTAATATGAATAACTGATAAATAATGGAAAATGCTATGACAAAACAAGAATAAAAATGCAATGGCAAATTCGAGAATAATCACATGAATAAAACATAAGCGAACAAGTAAACAACTAAAAATGCTATGGCAAAGGATAGAGGATCTACAATGATGATTTAGAAGGTCGAGATTATTAAGAATCTGCCCTTACTAATAGTAATGCATTGACAAAACCATACTCAACCTACTGTTCAGAAGAGTTCTAAAATGGTCCCCTTCTTTCAAGAACAAGACTTTAAGTTACCTTGCCTTAAGTGATATATGTCTATAGGCCTTTAGCATGGTATCGTGCACTATTTTGTTTTCTTTTAGTATGAACGTTGCTTAATGTCTAGAGGCTACTACAAGTATTTGGTCGAACACTTGCTCACATCACTGAATTTCGATGTCATTAACCTAACCTTGTCAAAATTAGATTAATTTATTGAACATCTTGTACATCTATCTATGTCTAGAGTTTACAAGCCTATAGTTTTATAAAAAGAACCTTTGAATGAAGTAGAGTATTAGAGCAAATCTATGCTTTAGGCATTAAAGAAAATAAGAGTTTCATCAAGTATTCCAAACCCTATGAGATCTAGCTTATGAGTTGGAAACTAAAATTCAAATCCAAAGTATCATTCAACATGGTTTTCATTAAATCAATTCATGAAGAGTAATGAAGAAATAATGGAAGAACTTTGGAAAGATAGCTTCTGCTTATCTAGCCCACACTCCAGCGATGCAGTGTGCTATAGTGGCTGAGAGGGACTACCTTCGTCTTTCTCTTCTTCACTCTAACCAGTTGCTACCCTCTATTTTTCTACATAAGAATCTTCCCTTTGTTTTTCGCCCCCTTTAGGTTTTCCTTATTTGACATTTATAATCGTTTCCCCTAGGGTAAATCCAATAGTCCATGATTTTCTTCCCTCTTTGTTAGGTGGTTACACTGGTACAAGTTCAACTCGGCCTAGGACTGGTATGCTTTGAGTGCTGACTGGACTTCTTTTCGGCATTACCATGATAGTTTTGTCGACAAACTGTCCAAATATTTTGCCCCAAAAAACTTAACTCCTTTACATATTTACATCTTGTTCCTCAACTTGCACTTGCCAATCCACCATGATAGACAACCCTTCCACAAGCAATTAAAAATAACTAATATATAAGTATAGTCCAAGCTCCTAATGTAATGCTAAAACAGTAAAAATACTAATTAAATATCCTATAATGTAACTAAATGTACCTAAGTACAAGCAATTGCTGTATTTAAAGTCATAAAATATAACTATTTTTAAGAGTTATCAGTTACAACTCTTCCCCCTTAGAAAATTTCGTCTTCGAAATTTCTTACCTGAAAATAAGTTTGGGTATCGTGATATCATAGATTCTTCTCTTTTCCATGTAACTTTCCTCAACTCCATGCCAATGAAATAATACTTTAACCAACAGTACCCATTTATTCTGTAATTCCTTTACTTTCGAAGCTAAAATTCTAACCAGTTCTTCGCTATAAGTTAGATCAGGCTGCAACTCTATCTCATTCGTTGACATTACATGTGATGGATTAGAATGATAGTGACGAAGCATCGAAACATGAAAAACACTATTGATTTTTTCCAGTTCTGGAAGAAATGCTAAACGATATGCTATCGTTCTGATTGTTTCTAAAATTTCATACAGTTCAATGAACCTGGGACTAAGTTTTCCTTTTATGCCAAAATGTAACACTTTTCTCCGGGGCGAGACTTTCAGGAACACTTTCTCACCGACAGAAAACTCAATATCTTTATGTTTCAAAACAACATAAGATTTTTGATGATCGGATGGAGCTTTCAAATTATCATGGATAATGCAAACTTTATCTTTAGTTTCCTGCACTAAATAAACTCTAGCAAATTTTCTTTCATTTAATTCAGAACGGCATAATGGACTTCTACATTTACGCCCGTATAAACCCTCGCATGGAATAATTTTTATACTCGACTGATAACTATTATTATAAGCCAACTCAACTAATGATAAATATTTTTCCCAGCTACGTTCAAATTCAACAACACAACACCATAACATATCTTCTAGAGTTTGTAATACCTATTCTGGCTGATCATTCGTTTCTGGAAGACAGGTAGTACTGAAATTCAACCTGGAGCCCAAAGCCTCGTGCAACTTACGCCAAAATCTAAAGGTAAAACTCGGATCACAATTGGATATGATCGATAGTGGTACACTGTGCAATCTTAGAATTTCTAAAACATATAATTCAATAAATTTCTCAAGTGAGTAATCAGCTTGAACAAGTATGAAATAAGCTAATTTCACGATGGAACATGATGTTCAGCTTTCATATACTGGCATATCAAGCATCTAGATAAGAACTCTGATATTCCACGTTTCATTCCCGACCACCAATAACATTGTTTCAATTCATTATACATTTTATTGATTATAGGATGATTCGAATAAACACTATTGTGAGCTTCGTTTAATAATTCTCATTTCAACCCTGAATTACTCGGTATGTACAATCGATTACGAAAGTATAGGCAATTGTTGGTTCTGATACAGAAATTAGTCGGCTGGCCATTTTTCACTAGATCCCACTTTGCTAACAACTCTAAATGATTTTTTTAAAGTTCTAGAATTTGCAATAAGAAAATCAGTTTCACTTTCAGTTCATCCAAAATAGAACCATCACATTCCAATGTCAAACTTGCATTCATAGCCCTCAAAGCAAATAGAGATTTACAACTTAAAGTATCAACTACAATGTTAGCTTTCTTGGGATGGTAATCAATCACTATATCATAATATTTTAGTAATTCAAGCCATCTACGTTGTTACAACTTCAAGTATTTCTAAGTCATCCAATATTTCAAACTTTTATGATCAGTGAAAACATGACATTTTTCACCGTATAAATAAGGTCGCTAGATCTTTAAAGCAAAAATAATAGTTGATCTAAATCATGCGTCGAGTAGTTTCTCTCGTGAGGCTTCAACTATTGTGAGGCATAAGAAATTACTTCCCATTCTACATCAAAATGTAACCCAACCCATAAAAAGATGCATCACTATAAATGGTAAACTCTTTCCCGATCTCAGGTTGAGTTAGAACAGGAGCTTTGGTTGACATATTCTTCAATTGATCAAAGTTTTTTGACATTTATCAGGTTGAGTTAGAACAGGAGCTTTGGTTAACATATTCTTCAATTGATCAAAGTTTTTTGACATTTATCAGGCAAAACGGAACTAACATCTTTGTGCAACAATTTCATCATCGGAGTTGCTATGATCGAAAATTTTTAAAAGAAAGTCTAATAATACTCGATTAAGCATAGAAAGCTACGTACCTCAGAAACATTATTTGAAACTTTCCAATCAAAAATTGCTGATATTTTATTTGGGTCAACTCGTATGCCATCAACGGAGATTACATGACCCAAGAATCCTACTTCTCGAAGCCAGAATTCACATTTATTAAATTTTGCAAATAGTTTTTTTCACACAAATTTTTCAATAAAACTCTTAAATGTTCAGAATGATCTGGCTAATTCAATGAGTAAATCAAAATATCATCTATAAATACCGCAACAAAATTATCCAAATATGGTTGAAATAAATAATTCATTAAATCTAGAATGCAGCAAGGGCATTAGTAAAACCAAATAGCATTATTAAGAACTCATAATGGTCATTTCAAGTTCTGAATGTAGTTTTTGATACGTCAGGCTCTTAGCTCGAAATTGATAATAATTGGATCACATATCTATCTTCTAAAACATGGTAGATCCTTTCAATTGATCAAATAAGTCATCGATTCGAGGTAACGAATGTTTGTTCTTTATGGTAAGTAGGTTCAAATATCGGTAGTCTATGCACAATCTCATCGATCCATATTTCTTTTTCATGAATAACACCGGTGCACCCCAAGGCGAATACTTGGTCGAATAAAAATGCAGTCAAGCAATTTCTGTAACTATGCTTTCAAATTTTTTAACTCAATAGGAGTCATTCTGTATGGAGCTATTGAAACTATAGTTGTCCCAGGTACAAGTCTATAAAAAATTCAACATCTCAGATTGGTGGTAACCCTGGTAATTTTTCAGGAAATACATCAAGAAATTCTTTAACTATCAGTACTTGATTGATTTTTTATTCAAACACATAAGAATCATGAATGTATGCGAGATACACTTCACAACCTTTCCTGATCAATTTCTAAGCCAACAATGCTAAAATTATATTCGTCGCATACTCTGTTCCACAAGCCTCAACAAAAATAAGTTCACCGTTCTGAAATTTCAAAGTGATTTGTTTTTGTCGACAATTCACTATAGCATCATGTTTAGTCAACCAATCCATATCCAAAATGAGATCAAAATCATCAAATGGTATAACATCAAATTAACAGGAAAGCAATAACCCCACACTTTCAGTGGACACATTCTACAAATCTGATTAATTAAAACACATTGACCTAGTGGATTTGTGACTCTAACAGTGTAATCAGTTCACTCAACAGGTATATTATTTTTTTTTACTAATTTATACATATATAGGAATATGTTGACCCAGGTTCAATCAATGCATATACATTAATATCAAAATGGGAGAATGTATGACAATAAAGCTGGAGCAGAATTTTCCTCATGGGCTCTAATAGCATAGGCCCTAGCAGGTGCTCTCGCCTCTGATCGCTCAGTCGTATCAATAGATTTTCCTTGACTAGTCATAGCAACTCTATTGTTTCTTGGCTTCCTACTTCTCTGTGAAGTAGTCTCAGGATTAACCATTTGATTCCCAGATTCGATGTATCACTTTAGATAATTTCTAAGAAAATGATTTGTGGAACCGCATTTGAAACAAGATCCTATTTTGAATCGACATTCCCCGAAATGGTTTTTACCACAATGCTCACAAAGAGTTTCTCCAAATTTCTAACATTGTCCACACTAGCATTCGGTGAATTTACATATCTATATTGCTCGATCTTGGTCTATCTCTACTAGTGAACCTTGAAGGTGAAGTGAACTGACTAGCATCATTTCGATATTTCCTCACTAGAGAGGTTTGAACCAATTTAGTTGGCCCTCTTTTACTAAAATCTCGAGATCTCATATCTGATTGTCTTTTATCTTCACAAATCTCTTCCATTTTTTGTGCACGATTTGACAATTCCACAAATTCGCGTAATTCCAATGCTCTAACCAATATTTGAATTACATCATTCAAACCATCTTCAAATCGAATACATATTTCCTCTTCATTCACGGTAATATTTGAGCATATTTGCTTAAGTGAAACAAATTCTTGTTCGTACTCTGCCACTAATCAATTTCCTTGTTTCAACTCAAAAAACTCTTTCTTTTTCTTCTCTAAATATAAATGACTAACATACTTCTTCCTAAATTCCGTTTGAAAGAAATCCCAACTAATCTGATCACTCAGAACCATAGCTGTCAACACACACCACCATGAGTATGCTTCGTCCTTCAATAAAGAAAGTGCACATTTCAAATTGTCTTCTGGTGAACTCATTAACTCTGTGACTCTCTATGTATTCACAAGCCAATATACAACTTTGGTAGGATCATTATCAACTTTGCCTCTAAATTCTTCAGCCCTACAGTTACAAATTTATCAATAGAGGGTCGATGAACTACTACAGGTACAAGGTTTTGAGGACACGGGGGTGCCAAAAGAGGCACGGTTGGGGGTGGAGATTGCTGAGCTGCTGGTTGGCTCTTATAAAATCACTAAATCACTAATTCATCATAATGATAACTCTTGAAAAGAGTTATAATTCATACTTTTAGACTTAATTAATTTATTATACTTAAGTAAAATTATCTTCATTTTAGGTAATTGCATGATCATTTCTAGTCAATCGGGTGGTGCATTTAAGAACTTGAGATGGTGATTACTTTATTGCATATTTACTTTTAATTACTTGTGGAAAGGTCTTGTTGTGGTTGAATGGCAGGTTTAAGGGAGAAGGATGGCAGATGATAGAGGTTTGCCGAGGCATTATGAGAGGTTTCTATGGCAATGTTGGTGAAGAAAATGAAAAATAACAAGTCAACAATGAGAGAACTCAGCATTTAGTCCCCCACATGCATGTGTAATGGAGAATATTCACCTCAAAATTAAGGAAAAACAATCATTAGCTGACAACTTTTACCCTAGAGGACAACCCTAGTATAAAAGGCAATAAAAAGGGGTAGAGATGACGAGGGCAGTTTTTTTGAGCTGGACAGAGGTCTCATGGAGGCAAGAAGGGCAAGTTAAGCTGACTGTGAACTTTGGTGAAGACGAGAAACAAGACGCTGAGTTGGGGGATTGGAGTTTTGAAACCCAGATTTCTTCCTCTACATTTTGTTTAAATTATTCTATTCTAAACTGATATTTTGGGATATTGATGAAACAAAAGTGTAGCCTAACCATGAGCTAAATTAATACGACTAGGGTTTGTTTTGGATGATGTTTTAACTTTGATTAATGTTTATGGATTAATATGGTTCATGTTATTGCTTTACCCAATGATTGTTTTTGTTTAAATGCTTAAGAGAGTGTTGATGAATGCTCAATAAGTCTTAAGGTAGCTTGACACCTACAGGATTAGGTTACTTGGACTGAAGTTGGGTAATATGAGCGAATGTTGGGTGAAATGCTCGTGTAAACTCTAGACATAGAGCCTTACCTTATACAGTTTAGAGGGTTGAGCTTTAGTAGTAGTTGCTAATCCTAAGCCTATAGATATATAGTGCCTTAGGGGTGAGTAACCCTAGGTCTTACTTTCAACATAGGTAAACCACATTGGTACCCAATCAAACAGTAAGTTCACCATAGTTTTTCCACGGTATTGTTCATGGGTTACAATAGATCCCTTAGTAATCCCAGCCTTCACGACCAATGTTCCAACCTTGCTAAAGCACTTAGTACTCTTGTTTAATTTGTTGCAATGGTAATCTCTACTGGTATACTTCATTACTCTCATTTCTAATGTGTTAATCCCATTTCAATTTGATTAAACATCATTCGGTACATTTATCCATTTTTTTCAATTATGATAACTTAGACAAATAACAATCCACATGGGAACGATACTTACTCATCACTTTATTACTTGATTCAACATGTAAATTTACACAATTCAAACATCATATTAACACGCAACAAGTTTTTGGCACCGTTGCAAGGGATTGGCAATTGGTAACTTTAGTTTTTTTTTTTGCTATTTTTATAGTTTTAGTTGCTAATTTTTTGTTTCGTGATCTCAACATGTTTGTTACTAACTGTATGGGTAGAGGCACTCCTGTTGAAGTACTCTATCCCTTAGATCCTGAAATTGAAAGCACCTTGCTAAGAAGGAGAAGAGAGCAAAGAGTAATGGATCAAGACAGTAACAATCCACCTGCTATAAATGAGCAACTTAATCCGAGAGCTCCAAATGTTAATCCACCTATTGCTCAGATGTTTAATGACCGGGATAGGCCAATTCGAGAGCATGTAGTGCCTATCTTAGACAACCTGAATCCTGGAATAGTTAGGCCACAAATTCAAGCTCCCCACTTTAAATTAAAACCTGTAATGTTTCAGATGCTTCAATCAATAGGCTAATTTGGTGGTTTGCCAATTGATGATCCCAGATTGTACTTGAGACTTTTCTTGGAGGTTTGTGATTCTTTCAAGCGGCAAGGTGTCTTTGAAGATTCCTTAAAACTTAAATTGTTTCCCTATTCTTTAAGAGATCGTGCTAGAACATGGCTCAATACTTTACCATCTTGAGCAATAGAATCATGGAATGATCTCTGTCAAAGATTTTTGCTGTGATATAACCTACCCAATATGAATGTCAAACTAAGAATTGACATAACATCCTTAAAAAAACTAGATAATAGTATGACGCATGAGAAAGATTAAAAGATTTGCTTAGGAAATGTCCTATGCATGGATTTCAACATTGGACCCAAATGGAGATGTTCCACAATGGTTTGAATGCACAAACACTGATGGTGGTTGATGCTTCAACTAATGGAACTTTGTTGGATAAGTCCTACAGTGAAGCCTGTGATATTTTGAAGAGAATCACCAATAATGATTATCAATACCCTACAAAAAGAGTTGGAGCTAGTAGGAGAGTGGCTGGATCATTCAAACTTGATGCTATTACTTCACTTACTGCTCAGGTATCTTCATTAGCCAACATGATAAAGACCATGTAAAAGCCTAGTGAGGTGAAAGAGCTAAAAACATCTAGGTTATCTCGTGTTTATTGTGGTGAGGATCGAGGTGTTACAGAACGAAACAAAACAATTCATCTTAATTCCATAAGAAGTATTCAATTAATCTATAAACATATATCATAACTGATAATAAATATGCACATGGGCCTTTATTCGTGTTTACGGGGCCCTAAAATTACATTAGAAACAATCAGGGATCAAATTTAGACAAATCAAAAATTTTTGAGGAAAACATGAAAATTTGAGATGTAGTGGTCACACGACCGTATGACATAGCCCAGACCGTGTGGACATTCGAAGTTAGGACACACGGCCGTGTCCCAGCCCATGTCTCTACTCGTGTAACTCACTGACTTAGATTACACGGTCGTGTCATAGGCTGTGTTTCAAGCCGTGTAACTCTTTGACTACATACACATGGCCGTGTCACAAACCGTGTGCCAGACCGTGTGAATGATTGACATAATACACACAGCCATGTTGCAGGCCGTGTCTCAGATCATGTATGGCACACTGCTGTGTGGTAGCTCGTGTGTGCACCAAAATGAACCGTAAACTTCAAGTTTACCAAATCATATTTACTTGGACACTAAGCAACCTAATTACTAGCCATTTAACCTATTTAAAAACACAATTTAACTTGCTTAAAACATGCCAAAAATACATCTTAAGTGCCTAACCAATGTACCCTCATTGGTACCACATTTTATATTTTCCAATATATTAACAAAGTAACAAACATTCATGATTCACATTCATACCAAATTTTACTATATTTAATCTAGTATTTAGATATTTAAACAAAAAAGCTTTAATCTAAAACATATACCAAAGCATTTAGATAGGCTAACATACCAAAACATAGTCTCAAAAACAATCGAAAGACCTCCCTATATATGTCATTACAAAATAAAGAATCACACCGCAACTATAAACCACACCATTCAACAACTACACATCAAGGTATTCATCTATTCATTTATATATTTCTTCCATCATTACAAAATATACTCTAAGAAAACCACAAATCTCACTCATTAACTACATCTATCAACACTCATAAAACTCATATATTCATCTATATATACATGTCAATACCCAAAAACAAGATGAAAAAACTACCAACTTAGATGGACAGTGTGAGTTGGTTGATTGATCCTTCCAAAAAGTCAACAATGATTATCTACAAAAAAACCCAAGAAAACCTATAAGTTTACTTAGCTTAGTAAGGACACAGTATAATATTTTCTCTAATTATAATTAAACTCGGTTCACATATTAAGTAATTACTCAAAGTTTTGAGACCATAAATGGTGAAATGTTGAGACATTAAAATGTATTTAGGGATAATGAAGTACAAACAGGGGCATGTATATGCATTCAGGGGTACCGAAGTACCAATAAGGGCACTTATGTGTATTCAGGGGGTACCGAAGTACAAACAAGGGCACGTATGTGCATTCAGGGTACCAAAGTAAATTCACATATATATGAATGTATTAACTAGAGAAAAACAATATCAAACAAGTAAATTTCATTTATGTATTGAAAAACTATGAACTTACTTCTAAAGCACTTCCGGTTTAAACATAGGGACTACTCTGTAATTTTTCCTTTTTCTCGGTTATTGTCTTTTTGAATCAAATCTTGATATATTGGGTAATTAAATACAACCTATTAAACTGGCATTCAATTCAATACATATGACCCTTAACTATTCACTAATTACACATTTTCCTTCAACTTTTACATTTTTCACAATTTAGTCCCTAAACTTAAAATCTCAAATTTTAGCAAATTTTGCCTTTCAATCATACTAGCCAAATATCTATCCCCTTGTTACTGGCCCAAATATATTCTAAATTCAACATATTTCCCCATGAATTCTAGCATTTACCTAATTCAACCCTTTAACCAAAACTAACAAAAAAAATCAGAATACAAAACAATCCAAAATCACAACCAAGACTTCAAACTCATCATTATCATCAAGAATAATCAATATTCACAGATGGCAACTTTCAAAATTTGTAACAGTTTCAAAAACAAAGGTTCGGGTTAGCTAAACCTAGTTGCAATGATTTCAAAAATATAAAAATTACAAGAAACGGAATCGAAACGAGCTTACATGCAAGGAGTTTTAATGGCCGAACTTCAAGCTCCAAAAATGGTAACTTTTCCCTTTTTATTTTAGGTGGAAGAACATGCAAAAATGATAGCAAAATTTGTATTTTTTTATTATTCTTTAGTTAATTTTTTAAATTACAACTTTACCCTTTGCTGTAACATTAAAATTCAAAAATTTTAAAGACCTAAACTGTCCATCAATAAATCTTATGAGCTAATTATTTCCTAAGTCCCCTTTCATTTAATATTTAAGCTATTAAGTCAATAGAATTTAGTAATTACTAAGTTTTGCATCTTTTACAGTTTAGTCCATTTTATACAATTGACTACGTAAAGATTCAAATTTCTTTTCCAAAATTTTAATACGACCTTATTTACCTCGTAATATTATATAAATAATAACCAACATGCCAAAATTTGAGGTCCCAAAACCACTATTTTGAGATCACTAAAAAATGGGATATTACAACATGTTTGAAAAGTGTCCCTCAAACCCAGCATCTGTCTACTATATGAGCAACTTCAATAGGAACAACAATCCTTAATCAAACATGTATAACCCTCATTGGAAACCACACCTAAATTTTGGGTGGAACAACCAAGGATTTGGAAATTCCAACATGGCTACTAGACTTAATTCCATGAATGTTCCACTTGGATTCAATCAATATATACCATCTGAACAACGAGTTCAACAAGGACAGACATCATCTTCTTCCTCATCTATTGAGTCTCTACTGAAGGTGTATATGACTAAGAACAATATTGTGATCTAGAGCCAAGCATCATTATTACGAGCTTTAGAGAATCAAGTAGGACAGATAACTAATGCTTTACTTCAATAACACACGAAACTTTACCTAGTGATACCTAGAATGCAAGACCACTTGGGAAAGAACATTGTAAAGCAATCACTCTTAGAAGTGGCACACAACTAGATAGAGTTGTCAAGAATGTTGTTACTAAATCAGTGAATTTAGAAAGAATTACAAGCAAAACCTTCAAAAGCCTAAGAAGAGCACTAGAACTGAGAAAACTGGACCAAGCAATGCTGAAGCAAACTCAGATAGCACTGCCAAACACATTGCCCGGGCAAAATAATTATTACAACCTAAAGTTCACCCACCCCCACTATTTCCCTAACTACATGAAAATCACAAACAAGACAAACATTTCAAGCAATTCTTGGATGTACTTAAGCAACTTCACATCAATATACCTTTGGTGGAAGCCTTGGAGCAAATGCCTAACTATGTTAAGTTTATGAAAGTCATACTTTCAAAGAAGTGAAGATTGGGAGAATTTGAAACAGTTGTACTCACTGAAGGGCGCACTGCTATGTAGACAAATAAATTGCCTCAAAAGTTGAAGAACTCAGGAAGCTTCACAATACCTTGCTCAATTGGCTACCAATATGCTGGGAAGGCCTTGTGATTTAGGAGTAAGCATAAATCTTATGCCCATGTCTATGTTCAAAAAGCTGGGAATTGGTGAAGTAAGACCTACCACTGTAACCTTGCAATAGGAAGATCGATCATATGCACACCCACGAGGTAAAAGCAAGGATGTCCTGGTAAGGATAGATAAATTCGTTTTTTTTTTGATTGATTTCATTGTATAATGTTTTCAAGGCTCTGAAATGTGATGATGATATCGAAGCGTGTCATGATGTCAGTTTGTTAAATTTCGTGGTGGAAGAGGAATTTGAGAAAGAATACCATGACAAAAAGTATAGTGAATTAGATTCAATTAATATTGACGATGAAAAGCCATAAGACACCACAGTGAGTTGCTGGATTCCAAACTAATTATCGGTAGACCTGGAAAGAGATTTGACATATTAGATTTATCTACTCGAACTTTCAACCGTTCTAAATTGTCCATAGAAGAACCACCCACCTTAGAGTTAAAACCTCTACCTTCATAGTTAAATTATGCATATTTTTTAAAGGAGAACACGCTACCCGTGATTGTGTCTATTTAGCTAACTGATGAGCAACATGTTAAGTTGTTAGCTATGCTTAAGAAATTCAAAAATCCATTAGGTTGGACAATCACAGATATTAAAGGAATCAACCCCACACTTTGCATACATAAAATTCTGCTGGAAGACTGCCATAGTAGTTATATTAAGTAGCAAAGAAGGTTGAACCCCATTATGAAAGCGTTGGTGAAGAAGGAGATAATCAAATGGTTAGATGTTGGCATTATCTACCTTGAAACAATCCCTTTTTCAGTGGTGACACAACAGTGGTTTCGTGTAACACCTTTTACCTGTATTCATCATCGAAACAAAGTAAGAAGTGTTATCAAACAATCTGAAATATATATTTTTTTTTCACAAAAATTTTGACATAATTCCTTTTCATAAACATTCAATTCCTCCTACAAATTCTCGAAACACAATTTCAAACAACTTTAATATTTCAACCAAATATAATTATATGTTCAGACATAATTTATCCATCCACAACATTCTAATTACTTTGTTAATAGTTTAAGGAAACAATTTATCAATTAATATACACAAACATTTTTAACCAAACAATATTTTATACATATATATATAAATTTATATCACATTACATTAAGTCATCTATACATGCCATTTTTCTAAGTATTGGTTACAAAATACCCAAAAGATTATGATGATAGTGTGGATGATGTTCTGACGCCGTCCAATTCCCGAGCTGATTAGTATCACTATAAAACAAGGGAAAAATAAAGAAAAGTAAGGTTATAGCTTAGTAAGTATGTATGTAATTCATAAATAAATTTCTATCATGATACCATGTATAATATAATTTTTATCACACATAAATCTATTACTTATTCAATTTCCAGCAAACTATTTCTCTGTATCATAGTCACTAAATTATTTTTATCCGGAGCTACAGAACTCAAAAATAAGATCCATAAATTTTCCCTAAAACTAGACTCATATACCTTCTTACCATAAATTTTTTAGAATTTTTCGTTAAGCTAATTAGTACAGTTTATTCTCTAAATATTTTTCTGTTTCACTGCTTAACACTTCTGACCTCTCTTCACTAAAAGTCAGTTATCTCTTACTACAGAGTTCAAATGATGTTCCCACTTATTTCTTTTTAAAATATATTCAATAAGAAATTTAATAATGTAAATTTCAAAACATAATTATTTTTTTTACAATTTTTAGTGATTTTCCAAATTTAGAACAGAGGATTTCAAAATCATTCTAACCTTGTCTCACTAAAATTCCAATATCTCAAAATATATAACTACTTTGGCCATTCTTTCCATTGTATGTGAAAGAAGACTCATTAAGCTTTAATTTCACATCTTATTCAACTACTAACTCAATTTCTATAATTTTTGGTGATTTTTTAAACTAACATCACTGTCACTATCTAAATCTATTCTATTCCAACATCCCTCATCCACAAAGCACTATAACGATTTATTTTATAACACAATACAAGACTTCATCACTTCAGTCACCTTTTCGTAACTTATCACGTTCCAATCACATACTCATATCTCATTGAACATGTCGGTATAACAGCAAATATTTGGGGTTTTTCACACAGTACTACCCATGTTACTTTTATCATTCGATACACGTAGTAGCCTTCACATAGTACTACACACGTGATCAAGTTTTACAATTCACGTAGTAGCCTTCACATAGTTCTACACATATAACCAAAGCTTTTCGGTACACATAGTAGCCTTCACTTAGTACAACACATGTGACCATCATTTATCGATTCACGTAGTAGCCTTCACTCAGTACTACACTATGACCAAAGCTTCTCGGTACACAGTGTAGCCTTCACTTAGTACTACACATGTGACCATTATTTATCGATACACGTAGTAGCCTTCACACAATACTACACACGTGTTCATCGATACCTTATTCAAATCTTTACCATTCCGACAGTTCCACAAAGATTCTTAGTTTCAAATAATTTACAATTTCTCTATAGCACATTATAATATCAATCTTTCCACTCAACTCCATAACCAA
>CM025249.1:26982596-27009444 GCA_013677275.1 Gossypium schwendimanii
ACCACTAACTCAATTTTTATAATTTTTGGTGATTTTTCAAACTAACATCACTGTCACTGTCTAAATATTATGTTAAGAAATTTATGGATTCATTAGAGTCGTACTAAAATTATGTTAAGAAATATTAATTTTTAGATGTTTAATTAAAGAAAAATAACTAAATTGTAAAAGTTTCAAAATGTAGTAATTATAGCATCAGGTGATTAAATCGCTAAATTAATAAATAAGGAAGGACTTAAGTAACAATTAGGCCCTTATTGATTTGTTTGGACTGCTAATTAATATAAAATGTTAAAATAATGTAATTTCAAAAGCAATTTTGTAGATTAATGAAAGTTAGAACAAAATTAAAGAAAGAAATAAACAATTCATCTTCATTTTCACTTCATCTTTCTAAAAACACCATGGAAACCTAGCTTGGAGTTTCAACCATTGTTGTTTTTTCCATGCAAGTGATTTTTGTGCCCATTTCTTGTAATTTTTATTTTTTTGAGAACGTTGGAACTAGATCCAGCTAGCCCATACCTTCGTTTTTGAATTTGTTAAAAATTTTAGAATTTTCCATTGATGAATCTTCAATTTATTTTATGATAACTATGTATTTGAAGCTTTGATAGTGTTGTTTGGTGATTTTTATTATATTTTGATTTAGTGATTAAATTGTAAAAATGTTAAATTTTCAAGGTTTAATAATGAATTTGGTGTTTAATAAGGACTGTTTAAGGGCTTAATATATTTAGCTTTATTGTTGACTTGAGAAAAATGGTTAATTTGATGATTTTTGGGTTAACAAACTAAATTGCAAAAGTTGTAAAAGTTAAGGATAATTGTGTAATTTCAAAAGATAAATAGGGTATAAAATTTAAAGTGAATTGGAGGCTGAAATGTAAGCTACTAATTGAGAAATTTTACATTTTAGATCAAAACCATATTGATATTCGTGGAAAAGGAAAAACCACAGATTAGTCCTTAAACTTCTGCAACTACTATAATTCAATCTAGGTAAGTTCGTACNGTTTATAATTTAACATCTATATGAAATGTTTGATGATATAATGTGATATAATAGATATATTTGATTATAAAAGATGAAAGGTTATTGAAATTCAATACTTGGATCGGATTGAACACGGGATAGGGTACAATCGAGATATGGCATGTTGTGGGGGATTGGAGTGATAATTATTGTGGGGTGATATATATATTTTTCCCGAGTAGACCGATGTTTAGAATTTGTTGCAAACTCTCGTGTTATACTCCCTATTTTGGTGTGTTTCTAGTTGGACTAGCTCTTTGGAACAATTGGCGTGTTATCGTGTGGATTAGCTCTTATGAGCATTTAACGTGTTATCGGGTGGATTAGCTCTTATGAGCAACTGGTGTGTTTTGGTTGGAATATTGATGCACTCATATCCGTAAGTCATTCATTAGATTTTAAGTCTCTGTAATGTAACTTGTTTATTGATTTTTATGGTTATGACATGTACTTGAGCTTTGAATTGAATTATGAAATTCACTTGGTTGAGATTGTGGATGACAGGGAACACATATGGTTGTATTATTATTGAATGATTTGTTGTACTTACTTCAATAAGATTTATTGTTTTAGTACGTCGAACTTACTAAGCTTTAATGAGCTTACTTGTGTGATTTTATGTTTTTGTAGGTACTTTGAAGGTGGGACATTCAGATCGGTACTTAAGTCACACTATCCACTCATTTTCGATATTTTTTAGAACGTTCATTTCGGATTATATGGCATGTAATAGGCTTGTATGTCATTGCTATTTTTTTTATATGTAAAATGTTAAAGTATAATCTTAAGTGAAAGTAGTTAACCTAATATGATAAGTGAACTAAGGAAGATGTGTTAGTGCAAATATATGATTTGTTATTAGAATGTTGTGATTAAGGTGCTTATGTTAGGCATATTGTTTGAATGTTAGATGGTGTGATTTATCATACTTTGAGTGATAGTTCTTTTTGTTGTAAAAATGTATATAATTTTGGTATCAATGAGGATACATTGGTTAGGTATAACACCCCTAACCTATATTTGTCGCCGAATTAGGGTTACGGAGCATTATCGTACAAACAAAACATTAAACATACATTTCATACATCATTGAAAACATATTAAAATACATTCATTCACATACATTTCAACCCTTAATCGAGCCCTCGAGGCCCTAGAAACAACTTTGAAACAATTTGGGACAAAATTAGAAACATTTGGAAAGTTCAAGAAAAAGTTGGAAAAAAAATTTGACTACAAGGGTCATATGGCTGTGTGCTTTACAGGGCTCAGACACACGCCCGTGTCTCAAGCCCTATAACAGTCGAAATAGGGACAGACGGCCATGTCATAGTCTGTGTCCTCACCCCTGTAACTCTGAGTAGGGTACACGGTCGTGTCACACGCCTGTGTCCTAAGCCTTGTAACCATCGAAATAGCCCTACATACCCTTGTGTCGGGCCATGTCTTAGGCCGTGTAACTGCCTGACTTGCATGCAATAGAACCTACAGGGGACACACGGTCGTGTCGCCAGGCCGTGTGTTAGAAACGGCTAAGTCACATGCTCATGTTTCAGGTCATGTGGACTTGAATTTGGCTAAAACCAAACCATGTTAAAATACAAACCATGCATACAACTAAAAGCAATTTGTGAAAATAACCAAGACATCAAAACCTTAATAAAACATGCATATTTGATCACATTTCCATCAACAAGCATAATTCAACTTCTATAAAAATCATGCCACAAATATGACCATTAACATTTCAACATAAACATACCATTTGAGCCATACCATTCATGCATCACAAGTACCAAAATGACACAATCCAACAAATATCAAATGGTACTAGAACAACTTATAAATGCCAAAATCATCAACTACATTAAACTAGATACCAATATACGTCCTGTAACACCCCTAACCCGAATCCGTCACAAGAATAGGGTTATGGAGCATTACTAGGGCTTACAAATCAAACGAATAGAAAATTTCAAAGATTTCACAAGATATCAATATTCATAATAAAACCAATAAAAATCATACATACTGTCCCTTATACGAGTCCTTCAGGCCATAAATACGCATTAGAAACAAGTCGAGACTAAATCGAAAACTCAAAGAAATTTTTTGGAAAACATTAAAAATTTTCAAAGCTGTAGGGATCACACGGCCATGTGGCCAAGCTATGTGACTCACACAGCTATGAGACACGCCCGTGTCTTAGGCCATGTGGGCATTCGAAATGAGGATGCACAAACATGTCCCAGCTCATGTCTGTGCCCGTGTAACTCATTGACTTGTGCCACACAGCCAAGCCATACGGTTGTGTGCTAGGCCATGTACCCTTCAAAGGAACCTCACATGCCCATGTGCCAGGCCGTGTGCCAGGCCATGTAACAGCCTGACTTGCAACCTTTTGAAAGCTACAAGGGACACATGGCCGTGTCACCTGGCCGTGTGTCACACACGGCTGAGACACATGCCCATGTCTCTGCCTGTGTGGACTAAAATAGGCTATTTTACAAGCCATTTTTCTCACCCAATTTGGTATGTACCTACAACCACAATTGCACATACTTACAAGCCATAACAAGGCTTCCAAATCAAGCTTAAACAAACCTTAAACATGTGGTATAACATCATTCAACCAACATGCCTTTAGACACCACAATTGACAATTTATAACGTGACCGACCATATGTTCAATTTAACAAAATAACCAAACAACTTGTGTGCATACTTGCATCAATTTACCATATGAATCATACCTACTTAAATATCAATGTACCACAAATTCATCATAACACAAGACACATATACCCTATGTACACTTAACCATCATTTTACAGTTCATCATTTAAATACAAATCAAGCCACACATCAACCATATTAAAGCAACTTATATACATACTAAAATATGGCGAAACACATGCCAAATCAATGGCCACAATTACAGCAAAACATATAGGCTAACATTAGCCAAATAGCCTATACATGCCATTATAACCAAACTTAAACCAACCGAAAGTACAGAGTGAGCCGATGGATAGTGTGATATAGCTCTGACAAGATTCCAACCGGAACGAGCTTCTAATTTACTAAAAACATGGAAAATACACCGAGTAAGCATTTAAGCTTAGTAAGTTAGTATAACATAGAATTTAACTTACCATTTAGCCACAATATAGGTAAGTAAACATAGCATATCCCCACTTAATTTAGCCAAATGCCTAAGCACATATTCACCAACATGTTAGCCATGTAAAACACATATAATAGCCAATAAACATGGATGAACATAAAAACTAAAAAAGTTTCATATACCTGTATCATCCATTTCATGTTTCAATATATCATGTAATATCATTTCCATGTATTTCATTTATATACCTGTAATAATTCGTATCGAACTCATATCATTTCGTAACAGAACATTGCCAGTTGAACCATTTAGAATATCACTGGATACTCGGGATAGCTCACACATAGTGTGCTAAACTGTAATCCATCAATTCCTGTACATGTATGCTCATACAAGCTATGAATCGGTATCGTCTCACGAGCTATAAATTGGTAGGCTCAAACAAGTTGAGAATCAGTAAACTCTCACGAGCTGCAATCGGTAAGCTCATACGAGCTGAGAATCGGTAATCCCTAATAACATGTCATTTGTATCCTATGAATTCTTAAGGTTCAAACGGGACTCGGTAATCGTCATATGTCTTCTGATATGCAATCGGTATTTATACATGGCAATTATAGAAATCACATACACATAATTCAATTAACTCAATTTCATATATATTTCATTGAATTAAGTCCAACACATATTTTTGGAAAAATTACCATGTTTCCCCTATACTTTTAATTTATTTGCAATTTAGTCCCTACGATCGAAAAATGAAATTCATATAATTTTACCCCTACCCAAGCCTAACTGAGTTTTATACATACTAATAGCAGCCCATATATTTCACAAATTCACAAATTTTACCATGAATTTATCATATTTTTCAATTTAGCCTATAATTGATAATTTCATAAAAAATTCCTTTACAAAAGTTGTTTATCAACAACAACCATCCATTTTATACCATAATAATTCAAAACTCAAGCATGTTCATCAATGGTAAAACCCTAATAGTATAATAGTTTAACAAATTAGTCCCTGGGCTAGCTAGATTAAGCTACAACAATCCCGGAAACATAAAAATCATTAAAAGCGGATTAAAAATACATACCTAATTGAAAGAAATAGGAATGGAAGAATGAAGCTTCAAAAAAAAATGGTTTCTTGCTTTCATATTCGGTTGAAGATAGATAGTGGAAGATGATGATTAATTTGGTTTTCTTTTAATTAACCTTTATAATCTTTAATAATTACACAAATGTCAAGCCATACTCATCCACTATCAACATTAATGGGCTAATTACCATGTAAGGACTTCCACTTTAAAGTTCTATAGCTATTTAATACCTTTAGCTATTAGAACTCAACTTTTGCACTTTATGCGATTTAGTCCTTTTTATCAAATTAAGCAAATAAACAGTAAAATTTCTTAACAAAATATCTATCATGCTGTAGTCAATAAAATAATAATAAAATAAATTTTTTGGCTTTGGATTTGTGTCCCCGAAACCACTATTTTGATTTCACTAAAAATGCTATTACAAGTCCACCTATACATGCCATTACAACATTGATCAAAACATCAAAAACTACCGAAATTTATGTTGGATAGTGTGATAGATCTCTGACGAGCTTCCAAACCGATCGAGCTTCTGATTATCTATAAAACATAGGAAAGAAAGGCATGCAAGAAACTAATGCTTAGTAAGTTATATAAACTTTAAACATAATATTCCATTTTGAGTCATGAACTTCATAGGATAAATATCAACCTATACAAATTCCATAAGATTTATAAAACAAAATAACCATCAACCTCACAAATTAGTAAGTCCATAGACATCACATATATTTTTCTTTTATATCATAATAGGATTTTATAAGTCATATTACACAATCATCAACCTTTTCATAAGGTTATGAACCATTCTATTTACTTACTTTCTATTTCATTCCAAATGCTTAGCATAAGCCTAAAAGACATTATCAATTCACGAGTTAGTGTATTTATCCATGATATAGGTAAATTCATCCATATCATAAGTTGATTTCTCGCATACAAGTACATCATTTAACTCGTCAATCCTTTTATATCATAATATTACATCCCAATTATGAACTTACCATTTCATTCCCATTTCTTACCCAATTCATTTGCGTAGTATAAAGCATAAGCATAAAAATCAACCATAACGAGAAGCCTGGCACAAGCCTAAACATCATCATCAATACACAAGTTCGTGCATTTATACATAACTCATTTGGGATCAATCGCATGATAAGTCATTTCATAAGAAAATACATCATTTGATTTGTACAACCCTTTTCATGAATAGAAGCATATTTCCATTTGGAAACTTACCATTTCAATCCCTTTCCTTGCCCGTTGAACGAACTAGAATATTATCGGATACTCGGGAAAGCTCACACAAAGTGTGCTTTAACATATAACCGTAACCTTTCCTTTACATTATTGCTCACATGAGTTGTGGGACGAAATGTAAGCTACACAATACTACTTACAGGATCTGTGGGGTATCCACAACAAATGCAAGACCTCAACTATCGGTGGGACATTCAAGACCAATACCCGAAACATGAAATCCCTAATGACATGTCATTGGTATCCTACGAGTTCCAAAGGTTCAATCGAGACTCATTAACCCTCAATTCATCAAACATTGATACGTTATATATATATCGATCCATTTTCATTAAGAGTAACATAGCCTGACATTAAGTTTAAATGAAAATAACACAGTAGACGTTCATACGAACTTACCTGACTAATTTGCAGCAATGACTAAGTACATGGGCTATTTGGTAATTTTCTCTTCTCCTCAATTTTCCACTCTTTCTTGATCTAAATTAATAATTTCATTCAATTCATTAATTCAGACAGCAAAACCAATTCATTTTATGCAATTAAGTCCTTTTTGACATTTTTACTAAATTGCCCTCAACTTTTCATTTTTATTCAATTTATTCCCTATGTCCTAATCTTGCAAATACACCAATTTTATTGAAAACCCATACCATCCGAATGTTCATAGCTTCTATTACAGCCCACATTTATAACAATTTCACATCAAGTCATTGAATTATTATTACTTTAGTAATTTAATCCCTAAACATTTAAATCATTAAAAATTACTTATAAAAAAATCAAAATTAACAATAGAGCTTCATGATTCTCCATAAATAATAAAAAACAACTCAAATCTTCAATGGTAAAAATTTTAAAGTTTAACAGTTTTATGAATTTATCCTCGGGTTAGCTGAACCTAGTTGCAACGATCTCAAAAACATAAAAATTACTAAAAACGAACCTCAATTGCACAACCATGCAAGGAAGGAAAGCTTGTCGAAACTCCATGGCTTCTCCAATGGTGTTTCTTCTTTCTCTTTTTGGTGAATGAACAAAATAAGATGATACAAATCTATTTTTACTTTTGTTTTAATATTTTAATACTTAAACATATATTTAATAAAACATTTCAAATAATAATTTAAGAATCAACCACATTGCCGTCCACTATTACCAATTATGGTAAATTTTCCATATTAAACCATCAATTTTTTTAATTATACAAATGGGCACTTAAATACTAATAATAATTCACCTTCGCACACAAATGAGTTCTTTTTAATTAATTAACTATCTAAACATTAAATTTTCTTAATGAAACTTTAATACGACCTTAATAATACTCCATAAATATTTAATAAAATACTTACGGCTTGGTTTATAGAAATGAGGTCCCAATACTTCATTTTCTAAAACTACTTGACATTAAGGTTGTACCAATTAAACCTAATTGTTCTTTCAAATAGCCTAAATTAAAAATTCAACATTTATTTTAATACCATATTTAACTTGTAAATATTAAATAATAATATTTATAAACTCGCTCGTCGGATTTGTGGCCCTGAAACCATTGTTTTCGACACTACTAAAACATGGGCTATTACAATTCTCCCCCCTTTAGGAAAATTTCGTCCTCAAAATTTCTAACCTGATAATAGTTATTCAGATCAAGTCGTTCTTTCACCTTTTGAAGAGTAGTCCAATAGCAAAATCTATCATAACCCGTTCTCAATCAAACTTCATACCAAAATTTGATACTATACCTTAACATATAGACATAACAGATATATCAAAATTATCTCTGAAATTTCCCGTTCTAATCATGTATACTAGTAGCCTTGTCTCAAAATGTTATACACTTTTGTCACTGTCTGATGTCAATCAGATAAACAATGAACTACCTCATAAAAGGTGTACCATATATCCCGAAATTAGTCGGTGCACAAATTCAAATGTTTTTCCTTGCATCTCAAAATTCTCTAAAGAATTAATGGTTCTTCATGATATTCAACCCATTTTAATTCAAGATCATCCGAATCAAATGTTATTATAAACAAAAAATTCCTCTCTGATTGAGGCTGAAGTAGACTTAACTAAACAACTTTGATGCTTTCCTGTCATAGCTTTACCATTAGTAGTAAAACTACCGAGAAATTCCCAGTAATCTTTTGTTGAAACATAATCGAAACAAACTACATCATCAGATTCAAGATACATTAGATAATTCATAGCGTTTAGCTAAAGTTTGTAATTTTCATAACAAATTCTAACTGATGTTTTAGACACATCTACATCTATAACTTCCAATTGATAAATGTTCCATTACATAAAAAACTTCAAACAATATCATTTAAATACAAGTGTGATAGCTACTATAATAAAGATGATTTTAACCCATAATAATATCTCCCGATTATCACTGATCAGGTTGATATATTCCTGTATCATGTCGTTTAGAAAATGAGTTTCCCATTCTGACAGCCCGTCTATTTAGCCATGAATTCGTAAACATTTATTCTCGAACCTAGGGATAAACATACAACTCAATTAACTTTTCAAGTGAATAATCCGTTCTTACTAAAACAAATGAGTCGAACTTATCAACCTAATAGTGACAATTCAAAATAATTCTTTCTTCTTCTTATCAAGATAATCCTAACATACAGTCTGTTGTAATTCCCTCAGAATACCAACCAAAGATCACCATAAACTGTATTAACTCATATGACATATGACATCCAGTTTTGACTTGTTGATATAATTTGAGATTATCTATGTAATGAGAACCAATATGTGAGGTTAAGCTCGACCTTCCACCATTTATACTTTTGCCATTACTTAACCTCTTCATGAAAGCTAGAAATGGGATACATAACAAAACTATTTCAATTATTATAATTGAAACTTTGAACCATACCGGAGCCACAACCATCAAATGAATTAAAAGAATTATTTTGCTTGTTTCATGAATAATTTCCCTCAAGTGGACCATAGTGCTCTAATAAGACCCACGTTACAACCATATAGATAGAAAAATACTTCAAATATCAATAGTGCACTCCGAAAAAAAGTGAAAAACTGAATATTGTTCCAATAATAACTAGTGCAACAACAAAACCTCTATAAATCTGAGATCTGTATCAACATGCTTCCATGATGCAGCCAAGAATTATAACCGTAACAAATATAATTATCTCAAGCCAATATATATCATTTACAGATGAACCATATTTGATAGAATAGACAATAAGAACAATAAGAAAGTCGAGATAATGAATTCGAAGATATAAAACTCTACTGAATTTTTGAGAATATTACCCATATTGATTGTTAAAGAGATCGATGATACCCCAAAGAAAATCTAGAAGGAGAATATCGCTCAAGCGCACTGGAACCAGTTGTGACATAAACAACATAAGTTTCATATACATAAAGCAGAGCAACAATGAATAGAAGTAGAAAAATAGCATCATATGAATGTTACCATCGAATCCTCTACCGAAACATAATTGAATAGAATGCCAAAGAAAAACAGAGCAATGTTGATTATTACTCAGCCCGACTAACAATACCTTTAACTAATGTTATGATTAACAATCATTCCCACATGATAAGAACCATATTTGAAAATAAACAATCACATATGCCTCTCAAGATAAAAAAACACATAGAATATCCAAAGAAAAAAGTTGTAAAATACTCGGCCATAACGACAACATTCAGATATTTCATAGTTCATAGACTACCCCGTTAGCTAATAAAGTCATCGGTGATTTCACATCACTATGTTCTACTAAAGTTATCAATTTAGAAGAAATCTTGGTTAACATGTTCTTTAGATACCATATCAGATAAAATCAATTACCAGTTCATAACTTCTTTTTACGATGATGTTGCATATCTCAGATAGTCTTCAGAAGGATCTATTATCTCATCTAGCACTTTCTTTATTTACTAACCAACTCTTGGTTCTAACCACATTCTTACTCAATCAACTGTTGAACTCTTTGATTCCATTTCTACAGAATTAATCAGCATAAATCTTGTGAATGTTCTGTTATATAAGACCTAGAAGATGGGGGTAGAGGTCGTAAAGCCACAAAATTTACTTTTCATATATACAAATTAAACATAACATTATAAACTTCCACTATAACCTTTATGAGTTCCAGCTCATCATTAGCAACTTTTTAATTAGAAACTTGAGTATCGATTTCAGCATTATTGGAATTAGCTCGATTGGAAAACATCTTTATCTAATAGTGAAACAAATCTCATTAGAGTCAGGAGGCATCACTTTATATAGGTTATATAATGGCATGTATTTGTAGACCCCATACATGCTATGTTCGGTCTAAGAACTGACTAAATTGTAGCTCTGATACCACTAAATATAGCACCCTTAACTCGTAACCATCATCTAATTAGGGTTACGAAGCATTATTGTAAAAACAAAACATTAAACATACATTTCATACATCATTGAAAAATATTAAAATACATTCATTCCCATACATTTCATCCCTTAATGGAGCCCTCGTGGCCCTAAAAACACCTTAAAAATAATTTGGGACCAAATTGGAAACAGTTGGAAAGTTCAAGAAAAAGTTAGGAAAAAAATTTGACTACGGGGGCCATATGGCTTGGCTGAGACACACAATTGAAATAGGGAATCATGACTGAGTGACAATCGAAATAGGGACACACAGTCATGTCTCAACTTGTGTCCTCACCCGTGTAACTCTCTGAGTAGGGTCACACGACCATGTCACACGCCTGTATGCTAGGCCGTGTAACTCTCAAAATAGCCTTACACACTCATTTATCGTGCTGTGTGTTAGGCCGTGTAATTGCCTAACTTGAATGCAATAGAACTTATAGGGGACACATAGTCGTGTCGCCAGACCGTGTGTCACACATGGCTGAGTCACATGCCCGTGTCTTAGGCCTTATGGACCTGAATTTGCCCAAAATCAGACCATGTTCAACTCCAAACCATGCATAAACCTAAAAGCAATTTGTGCACATAATCAAAACATCAAGACCTTACCAAAACATGCATATAATGACTAATTCAATAATCTTAAATCAGTCAACCAATATGCCATTTCAAGGCACCTCACAAGCAAACATCAAGGCTTACCTATACATGCCTATTTGATTATATTTTCATCAATAAGCATAATTCAACTTCTATAAAAAATCATGTAAAAAATATGACCATTAACACTTCAACATAAACATACCATTTGAGCCATACCATTCAAGCATCATAAGTACCAAAATGACACAATCCAACAAATATAAAATGGTACCAAAACAACTTATGCATGCCAAAATCATCAACTACATTCAACTAGTTACCAATACAAGTCCACCTATACATGCCATTTCAACCTTGTTCAAAACATCAAAAACTACTAAAATTTATGTTGGATAGTGTGATAGATCTTCGACGAGCTTGTAAACAGATCGAGCTTCATATTATCTATAAAACATAAGAAAGGAAGGTACGTAAGCAAATATTTCTTAGTGAATTCATATAATCTTTAAACATAATATTCCATTTTGAGTCATGAACTTCATAGGATAAATATAAATCTATACCAATTCCATAAGACTTGTAAAACTATATAACCATCAACCTCACAAATGAGTAAATCCATCGACATCAAATATATTTTTCATTCATAACATAATAGGATTTTATAAGTCATATTACACAATCATCAACCTTTTCATACGATTATAAACCATTCTATTTACTTACATTACATTCCATTCCAAATGCTTAGCATAAGCTTAAACGACATTATCAATTCACGAGTTAGTGTATTTATCCATGATATAGGTAAATTCATCCATAGCATAAGTAGATTTCTCACATATAAGTACATCATTTAACTCGTCAATCCTTTTACATCATCATATTACATCCCAATTATGAACTTTCCATTTCATTCCCTTTTTTTTTACCCATTTCATTTTCATAGTACAAAGCATAAGTATAAAAATCAATCATAACCAGAAGCTTGGTACAATCCTAGACATTATCATCAATACACAAGTTAGTGCATTTATACAACCGCATGATAAGCCATTTCATAAGAAAATACATCATTTGATTCTTACAACCCTTTTCATGAACATAAGCATATTTCCATTTGGAAACATACCATTTCAATCCATTTCCTTTCCTGTTGAACCAACTAGAATATCATTAGATACTTGGGAAATCTCACACGAAGTGTGCTTGGACATGTAACCGTAACCCTTCCTTTACATTGTTGCTCACATGAGTTGTGAAATGGGCCTGCTTACACGAGCTGTGGGTCGAAATGTAAGCTACACAATGCTGCTCATATGAGCTGTGGAGTATCTGCAACAAATGTAGGACCTCAACCATTGTTAGGACATTCAAGACCAGTACCCGAAACATGAAATCCCTAATGACATGTTACTTATATCCTACAAATTCCTAAAGTTCAACTGGGACGCATTAACCGTGAATTCGTCAAATATTGATACGTTTCTATATATATCGATCCATTTTCATTAAGAGTAACATAGCCTGACATTAAATTTATGTAACAGTAACACAGTAAATGTTCATACAAACTTACCTGACTAATTTGCAACAATGACTAAGTACAATAGCTATTTGGTAAGTTTCTCTTCTTCTCGATTTTCTACTCGTTCTTGATCTAAATTATAATTTCATTCAATTCATTAATTCAGACAGCAAAACCAATTCATTTTATGCAATTAAGTCCTCTTTGACATTTTTACAAAATTACCCTCAACTTTTCATTTCTACTCAATTTAGTGCCTATGTCCTAATCATGCAAATAAACCAATTTCATTGAAAACCCATACCACCTAAATGTTAATAGCTTCCATTATAGCCCACATTTGTAACAATTTCACATCAAGTCATTGAATTCTTATTACTTTAGCAATTTAATCCCTAAATACTTAAATCATTAAAAATTGCATACATAATAAT
This sequence comes from Gossypium schwendimanii, assembly GCA_013677275.1. Taxonomy (NCBI): domain Eukaryota; kingdom Viridiplantae; phylum Streptophyta; class Magnoliopsida; order Malvales; family Malvaceae; genus Gossypium; species Gossypium schwendimanii. The sequence goes on from CM025249.1 coordinate 26,996,122, forward strand.
CAAATTTAACAAAAAAATCTTCATATTTCTCCATAAATAATAAAAAATAACTCAAATCTTCAATGGCAAAAAATTTTAAAGTTCAACAATTTTAAGAATTGACCCTCGGGTTAGCTTGACCTAGTTGTAACGATCTCAAAAACATAAAATTTACTAAAAACGAACCTCCATGGCTTCTCCAATGGTGTTTCTTCCTTCTTTTCGGTGAAGGAACATAATAAGTTGATAAAAATCTATTTTTACTTTTGTTTTAATATTTTAATACTTAAACATATATTTAAGAAAACATTTCAAATAATAATTTAAGAATCAGCCACATTTTCGTCCACTATTACCAATTATAGCTAATTTTCCATATTAAACCATCCATTTTTTTAATTATAAAAATGGGCACTTAGATACTAATAATAATTCACTTTCGCACTTTTTACAAATTAGTCTTTTTTAATTAATTAACCATCTAAACAATAAAATTTCTTAATGAAAATTTAATACGACCATGTGTCATCTGATGATTTCTTTAGGGTGCAAGTCAGTGTGTTACACAGCCTAGCACAAAAGAGTGTGGGGCAACTCAGCGTGTGACACGGCTGTGTGATCCTACCCAGAAAGTTACACTGGTGAGGACACAAGCTAGGGCATGGTCGTGTGTCCCTATTTTGATTGTTACATGGCCTAAGACACGAACGTGTGCCTCATCCGTGTGAGGCACACGACCATGTGACCCTTGTTCTATAAATTTTGCATCTTTTTCTTAAACTTTCCATACTATTTTAGATTGGTCCCCAGTTGTTTCTAGGTTATTTTTAGGGTCTTGAGGGCTCGGTTTACTAAAAGTATGCATGTATATGAATGATTTACGATGTGATTATAATATTGAATGATATAATGTACAAATGTCTTTGATATTTAGTAATACTCTGTAACCCTAATTTGGTGACGGGGACGAGTTAGGGGTGTTATATTTAGTGGCATCAGAGCTACAATTTAGTCAGTTCTCAGACCAAATGTAGCGTGTTAAATGTATAGAATTGCATTTATTTTTCCTATAGATTGTAAAGATGTCAGACAGATCTAATCGTGCTTTGAATGATGAGGTTATTATTAATTTACCAACCTTAGATCAAGGGTTGAGTAGCAATATTCTGATTTCACAAGTACCTGAACATGAGCTTAAAAACATGTTTTTCGGGTTTATTAACCAGTGGTTTAATGAGTTTATGCAAATGAATACTTCGACTCAATGACCTCCACTCCTGTTATACCTCTTGTTGCACCTCCATGACCTCCTGTGATTGAATCTAGTCGACGTATTCCGATAGAAAAGCTTAGGAAGTGTGGTGCCAAAGAACTCCGAGGTTGATCGAAAGATGATCCGGTTAAAGCCAAGTATTGGTTTTAGAACATCTTGTGAGTTTTTAAAGAAATGGCTTGCCTCTAGATGATTTTCTTAGATTTGTTATTTCATTGTTAAAAGAATAAACGTACAGTTGGTGGACTACATTGGTAGTTGCGGTACCGAGAGACGAAATTTCCTAGGATTTCTTTTAGATCAAGTTTAAAAAGAAGTATGCCGAAAAATGGTATCTAGACAAGAAACAGAGAGAGTTCTTGAGTTATGACAAGGTAATAGGTTAGTGGATGAGCACGAGAGGGAGTTTGTGTATCTTAATAAATATTTTGAAGAAATTTTGTGTACTAAAAAAGAAATGTGTATTCGATTTGAAGATGGCCTGAATGATGACATTAGAATGATGATAAGAGGTAATGAAATTTGAGAATTTGTTGTTTTATTTGATCATGCATAGAAAATAGAAGAAGTGTACAACTGCAAGATACAAAGAGATAGATGGATTCAAGAGTTTAATAAGAGAAGTTCTTCCAAGTCGTTTTCTGTACCACTAGAAAAGAAGATTAGAGAAGATTTTAGTCGAGCTAGTTCAGTGTCTGAGCATGCAAACAAAAATAAATTGATTTAGCATTATTTTAAATCTCCTAAAAAACCAGTTGAGAGTGTGGGTAGTGTACGGAATGCTCCAAAGCCCAATTGTAAACATTGTGGAAAACTTCATTCTAGCGAGTGCAAAGCTAAGTTGGGAGCATGTTATAGATGTGGATCGACTGATAACTTTCTCTAGAATTGTCCTAAACAGTTAAAGGAAAATGAAGAACAGAATGAAAAGCAAATGCCTACATCTTAGAAAGGTAGACGTCTGGGCCAGAACAGTATTGCTGGGATTACTCGTACGGGAGCAAAAGATATCATTGTTTGGTCAGAGACTAGAGCACCTACTCGCACATATGCCATCCAAGCTAGAGAGGAAGTTGCTACACCTGATGTAATTGTTGGTACATTCTATCTCTTTGATATTACTGTGTACTTACTGATTGATCCTGGGTCAACTCACTCTTTTATTTGCACTAAATTAGTAATAAAACATAAACTACCTGTTGAATCAACTGAATATGATATTCAAGTTACTGATCCACTAGGTCAGAGTGTGATAGTTAACTTAGTTTGTCGTAAATGTCTACTGAAAGTTAGAGGCTGTGAATTCCTTGCTGATTTGATGTTCCTACCCTTTTGGAAATTTGATGTTATTCTGGGTACAGATTGGCTATCGTTACATGATGCTGTAGTAAATTGTAGATAGAAATGGATTGATTTAAGATGCCAAATGGGAGAGATGATTTCAGTTGAATCCGACGGGCTGAATAGTGTTGTTAGAATCATTTCAGCATTTTTTTGCACATTGATGAATTTAGAGACAAAGTTAGAACAATTGTTGATTGTTAGTGAGTTTAATGATGTATTTCCTAAAGAGTTATCGGGTTTGCCTCCTGATTGAGAAGTTGAATTTGTGATTGATCTGGTTCCTAGAACTGCATCGATAATGATATCATTGTATCGTATGGCACCAGCTAAATTAAAAGAGTTAAAAGCATAGTTGCAAGAGCTGTTAGACATAGGGTTTATTCGACCAAGCGTATCTCCATAGGGTGCACCTGTTTTGTTTGTGAAAGAGAAAGAAAACTCTTTAAGATTGTGTATAGACTACAGACAGTTGAACAAAGTCTTAATAAAGAATAAGTATCCATTGCCACGTATTGATGATTTGTTTGACCAATTAAAAGGTGTCACAGTATTATCGAAGGTAAATCTCAGACAGGGTATTATCAGTTGCTGGTTAAAGACTGTGATGTGTCAAAGACTGCTTTCCAAACTTATTACAGCCACTATGAGTTTTTGCTGATGCCATTTCGATTAACAAATGCTCCTACTGCTATTATGGATTTAAAGAATCGAGTTTTTCAGCCTCATTTGAATAGATTTGTGGTTGTGTTTACCGATGATATATTGATCTATTCCAAGACAGAATCTGAGCATGCTCAACACTAGAGAATCATGTTACAGATTTTAAGAGAAAAATAATTGTATACAAAGTTCAGTAAATGTGAATTTTGGCTTCGTTGTTCTAGCTTCGTTGTTCTAGCTTCGCTGTTAAATTTTTGGGTCACATAGTATCATTTGATGGGATTCAAGTTGATCTGAGTAGAGTTTCTGCAGTAATGAATTGGAAAACTCTAAAATATGTTTCTGAAGTGTGAAGCTTTTTGGGTTTAGAAGGTTATTACCGTTGATTTGTTAAAACTTTCTTGATCATTGCTTCACTGATGACCAAGTTACTATAGAAAAATGTCAAGTTTGCTTGGTCTGATAAGTGTCAACAGAGTTTTGATCAGCTGAAAAACATGATGATAGAAGCTCTGGTGTTGACTCATCCTGAGTCTGGGCTAGCATATGTTGTTTTTAGTAATGCGTCTCTCAATGGTTTGGGTTGTGTTTTGATGCAAATAGGGAAAGTAGTAGCTTATGCTTCTCAACAATTAAAGTCACATGAAAAGAATTGTCCTACTCATGATCTTAAACTAGCCGTGATTATATTCGCTTTGAAAATTTGGAGGCATTATTTATTTGGTGAGCAGTGTCACGTGTTTACTAATCATAAGAGTTTAAAGTATTTATTGACTCAGAAAGAACTAAATTTGAGACAACGACGTTGGTTAGAGCTACTAAATGATTATGATCTTGTTATTGATTATCATCCAGGAAAAGCTAATGTGGTTGCGGATGCACTCAATTGAAATTTGTCATTGTTTGCACTTCGAGAGTTGAACGCTCATTTAGCTTTGAATAAAGATGGTTCTGTACTGGCAAAGTTGAGAACTAAACCCTTGTTTGTATAGCAAATTTGAGAGTTACAAAATGACAATCCAAAGTTAATAATGAAATTACAATTGGTTCTGAATAATTTGATTTTTGAGTACAGTGTTGATAATGGTGGTGCATTGCGTTATCGTGATAGGATTTTCATTTCGAATGATTTTGATTTGAAATGAGATATTGTTTTTGAAGCTTACAGTAGTACGTATTATATTCATCCTGGTAGCACAAAGATATATTGTGATCTAAAAATGAAATGTAAAATTTGTGAGTTCATAGCTAAATGTTTTATTTGTAAGTAGGTAAAAGTAAAGCATCAGGGACCATCGGGTTTATTACAACCTGCTATGATTCCTCAGTGGAAGTGGGAGCGAGTCAAGATGGATTTTGTATCTAGTTTACTTGTAACTTCTAAAAAGAAAGATTCAATTTGGGTGATTATTGACAGATTGACTAAATGGGAACATTTTATTCCAGTCAGAGTAGATTATTCCCTTGAAAGATTAGAGGAATTATATGTGTCAGAGATTGTAATATTACATGAGGTTCTAATATCTATTATTTTTTATTGTGATCTGAGATTTACAATGAGATTTTAGAATAAACTTTACGATGCTTTGGGCACTAAACACAATTTCAGTACAATGTTTCATCCTCAAACAGACAGGCAATCAGACGAGTGATACAAATTCTAGAAGATTAGTTGCGATGTTGTATACTTGAATTTGAAGGTAGTTGGGAAAAGTACCTATCGTTAGCTGAATTCACTTATAATAACAGTTATCAATCCAGTATAAAAATGACATTGTTTGAAGCTCTATACAGAAGAAAGTGTAAAACACTGTTGTATTGGTCTGAATTGAGCGAACCCAAAATGATGGGAATTGATTTGATTCTAGAAACTGAAGACAAAGTTTGAATTATTCGAGATTGTTTGAGAGCTGCATCTGATCGTCGAAAATCGTGTGGGGACTTGAAAAGAAAAGATATAGAATTTACTGTTGGTGATCGAGTATTTCTAAAAGTTTCTCCGTGGAAGAAAGTGTTATGTTTTGGCAGGAAAGGAAAGTTGAGTCCGAGATTTATTGGACCGTACGAGATTATTGAAAGAGTTGGCCCTATAGCTTACATATTATTTTTGCCTCCTAAATTAGAAAAGATTCATAATGTATTCCACATTTCAATGCTAAGATGGTACAGATCTGATCCTTCACATGTGATTCCATATAGTAAGATTGAATTACAGCTAGATTTTACGTATTTGGAAGAACCAGTGAAAATTTTGGCTTAGGAAATTAAAGAATTACAGAATAAATGGGTATCATTAGTAAAAATCTTGTGACATTGTCATGGTAAAGAAGAAGCTACCTGGGAAACCAATGAATTAATGATATTATAGTTTCCAAATCTATTCTTAGGTAACAATTTTGAGGATGAAATTTCCTTAGGGGGAGAGTTGTAACAGCCCATTTTTAATGGTGACGGAATAATGGTTTCGGGACCACAAATTTCCATCATGTTGAGTCGTAAATATTATTTTTATAGTATTTATGGAGTCATTAGAGTTGTATTAAAATTTGGTTAAGAAATTTTAATGTTTAGATAGTTAATTAAAGAAAAATGAATAATTTGTAAACGGTGCAAAACATAGTAATTATAGCATTTAGGTGATCAAATTGCTAAATTAATGAATGAGGAAGTACTTAAGAAATAATTAGGCCCTAATTGATATGTTAGGATGACTAATTAATAGAAAATGATAAAATAATGTAATTTCAATGGTAATTTTGTAAATTAATGAAAGTTAAAACAAAATTAAATAAATAAATAAACAATTCATCTTCATTTTCACTTCGTATTGCCAAAAACACTATGGAAACCTATATTGGCGGTTTAGCCATCATTGTTTCTTGCATGTAAGTGATTTTTGTGCCAGTTTCTTGTAATTTTTATGTTTTTGAGATCATTGCAACTAGGTCCAACTAGTCCGTACTTTTGTTATTGAATTTGTTAAAAATTTTAGAAGTTTCTATTGATGAATCTTGAACTTTTTTATGATAACTATGTATTTGAAGCTTTGATTATGTTGTTTGGTGATTTTGTGTAGTGATTTTTGTTAGATTTTAATTTAGGTTTTAAATTGTGAAAGTGTTAAAATTTCAAGGTTTAATAATGAATTTGGTGTTTAATAAGGACTATTTAAGGGCTTAGTATATTCAACTTTAATGTTGACTTGAGAAAAATTGTTAATTTGATGATTTTTGGGTTAAGGGACTAAATTCCAAAAGTTGTAAAAGTTAAGGGTAATTGTGTGATTTTAAAAAATAAAAGGGGTATAAAATGTAAATTGAATTGGAGGTTGAAATGTAATCTGATAATTGAGAAATTTTACATTTTAGATCAACATCATGTTGATATACGTGGAAAATGAAAAATCATGGATTAGTCCCTGAACTTCTACAACTACTACAATTCAGTCCAGGTAAGTTAGTATGGCTTATAATTTAACTTCTATATGAAATTTTTGATGATATAATGTGATATAATAGATATATTTGGTTATAAATGATGAAAAGTTATTGAAATTCAATACTTTGATCGGATTGAACGTGGGATAAAGTACAATCGAGATATGACGTGTTTTGGGGGATTGGAGTGGAGATTGTTGTGGAGTGATATATTATTTTGCACAAGTATCCCTATTTTGGCATGTTTTTGGTTGGATTAGCTCTTCAAAGCAATTTGCATTTTATAGGGGGATTAGCTTTTATGAGCATCTGGCCTGTTATCGCGTAGATTAGCTCTTATGAGCAGCTAGTTTGTTTCAGTTGGAATATCGATGTACTCATATCTATAAGTCAGTCATCAGATTGTAAGTCATTGTAATGTAACTTGTTTATTGATTTTGATGGTTATGACATGTATTTGAGCTTTGAATTGAATTTTGAAATTCACCTAGTTGAGATTGTGGATGACAGGGAACACATATGATTGTATTATTATTGGACGATTTGTTGTACTTACTTTGGTAAGATTTGTTGTTTTAGTATGCCGAACTTACTAAGCTTCAATGAGCTTGTGTTATTTTCTGTTCTTGTAGATACTTTGAAGGTTGGACGGTCGGATCGGCACTCAAGTCACACTACCTACCCATTTTCTGTAGTTTTTGGAACCTTCATTTTGTGTTATACGGCATGTAATAGGCTTGTATGTAATTATTATTATTTTTTATATGTAAAATGTTAAAGTATGATCTTAAGTGCAAGTAGTTAACCTAATATGATAAGTGAACTAAGGAAGATGTGTTAGTGCAAATATATGGTATGTGTTTTGGAATGTTGTGATTGGGGTGTTGATGTTAGGCAAATTAGTTGAATGTTAGATGGTGTGATTTATCATACTTTGATAGTTCTTTTTGTTGTAAAATTGTATATACTTGTGGTATCAATGAGGATACATTGGTTAGGCACTTAGGATGGTTGATTTAGCATGTTTTTTAGCTTGTTTAACGTCACTTTGAATAGGTATTTTGGTTGGTAAATGGATTACTTAGAGTCCAAGTAAGCTTGAAATGGTAAAATTGTTTTTTAAAGTTTATTTTGGGTCCACACGGCTTGAGACACAGGCGTGTGACTTAGCCCGCGTGAGACACACGGCCTGGCGACATGGTCATGTGAGATTTGATGATTTCTTTAGGGTGCAAGTTAGTGTGTTACATTGCCAAACAGATGGCCTGGCACACCGGTGCGTGGGGCAACTTAAAGAGTTACACAGCTTGGGACACGGGTGTGTGACACGGCCGTGGGACCCTACTCAGAGAGTTATAAGGGTGAGAACACAAGTTGGGACACGGCCATGTGTCCCGAATTTGATTGCTACACGGCCTGAGACACAGGCGTGTGTCTCAGTCGTGTGAGGCACATGGCCTAGCGACACGACCGTGTGACCCTTATTGTGTAAATTTTGCATCTTTTACTTAAACTTTCCAAAGTGTTTAAGATTGGTCCCAAATTGTTTCTTGGTATGCATGTATTTTAATGATTTACAATGTGATTATAATATTGAATGATATAATATATGAATGTTTCTGATTGTTTAGTAATACTCCGTAACCCTAATCTAATGACAGAGATGGGTTAGGGGTGTTACATACCCAATCTCTAACAGCTCTTGGGCTAGTTCAGTTCAATGTGTGCCAAAGAAGGGAGGTGTCACTGTGGTCAGTAATGCTAATAATAAGCTTATACCAACACTAACTGTCACAGGATCGCAACTCTGCATAGACTATCGTAAGCTCAACAAAGCCACAAGGCAGGATTATTTTCCACTACCCTTCATTGATCAAATGTTAGATTACTTAGCTAAAAAGTACTTCTACTATTTCTTAGATAGATACTCTAGGTACAATCAGATTGCAATTGCCCTAGAGGATCAAGAAACGACAACATTCACTTGTTTGTATAGTACATTCTCCTTCCGAGGAATACCCTTTGGTCTGTGTAATGCGCTAGCGACATTCCAACGGTGCATGGTTTCCATATTCTTAGATATGGTAGAGAATTTCCTCAAAGTGTTTATGGATGGTTTCTCAGTATTTGGGAATGATTTCAAAGGTTGTTTGCACAACTTAGAATTGGTACTTCAACGCTATGAGGAGACTAACCTTGCCTTAAACCAAGAGAAGTGTCATTTTATGGTAAGAGAAGGCATTGTCCTGGGGCATAAGGTTTCCCATAAAGGAATCAAAGTTAATAGGGTAGAAATCGATGTGATTGAGAAGCTGCCACCTCCAACGAGTGTTATGGGAATTAGAAGTTTCTTAGGGAATGTTGGATTCTATCGGAGATTTATGAAAGACTTCTCCAAGATCTCAAATCCCTTGTGTGCCTTATTGGAACAAAATAAACCTTTCATCTTTGATTAACAGTGTCTGTTAGCTTTCGAGGAGTTAAAAAAGTGACTAGTGGCTGCACCAATTGTAATAGCTCCTGAGTGGGCATTGCCACTCGAGCTCATGTTTGATACCAATGACTATGCCGTTTGACTAGTATTGGGGAAAAGGAAAGACAAAATATTTCATGCGATGTATTATGCCAGTCGAACTCTAACTGATGAGCAGCTTAATTCCACCACCACTAAAAAGGAATTATTGGTTGTGGTATTTTCATTCGATAAATTTCGATCATATTTAGTAGGTACCCAAGTCACTGTTTACACATACCATTTTGCCATTAAGTATTTAGTGACTATGAAAGATGCAAAGCCAAGACTAATTTGATGGATTCTCTTGCTATAAGAGTTTGATTTGGAGATTCGAGACAGAAAGGGAACTGAAAATAAAGTGGTAGATCATTTATCTAGATTAGAAGCTGGAAATGAAGATGACAATATCGAGCTAATTAAGGACGATTTCCTATTTGAGCAGTTGTTAATTGCAACGGCATTGCCTTGGTATACCGATATTGTAAACTTCTTAGTCAGTGGACTGTTGCCACCTAATCTGAATAGCAAGGGCAAAAAGAAATTCTTGAATAATGAAAGATTCTACTATTGGGATGAGCCTTATCAATATGATCAATGTGGTGATCAAATAATTCAAAGATGTATTCCTGATGAAGAGTTAAATAGTGTATTGCAACATTGTCATTCAACCTTGTATGGAGGGCATTTTGGAAGGGTAAAAAATTGTAGCACAGTTACTCCAATTTGGTTCCATTGGTCGAATTTGCTCAAAGACCCCCATGAATTTTATAAGACATGCAATCGTTGTCTGAGAACAGGAAACCTATCAAGGAGACACGAATTGACACTGCAAAATATTTTGGAAATTGAGTTGTTTGATGTTTTGGTGATAGAATTTATGGGTCCATTTCCAGACTCGTTTGACAATTTATACATACTTGTGGAAGTAGATTATGTCTCCAAAAGGGTAAAAGCCATAGCTCTACCTAGCAATGATGCCAGGTCAGTGATGAAGTTCTTGCACAAGAACATATTCACGAGATTCGATACGCCTCGAGCCATCATTAGTGATGAGGGATCTCACTTCGCTTGCAAGCTAGTTGCTAATGCCTGCAAAGGTATAGAGTAAAATAAAAGATTGCCACGACATATCATCCGCAAACTAACGGGTAAGATGAAATTTCCACCAAGGAAATTAAGCAGATTTTGGAGAAAGTTGTTAATCCAAATCGTAAGGATTGGTCCTTAAGATTGGATAAAGCTTTATAGGCATATCGCGTTGCTTACAAAACCCTGTTAGGAATGTCACCATTCAAGTTCATCTACAATGTGATTTCTGCCATGGTAACGGAAAAGATGGTGTGAAAGGGGTGTGAAGCATTTCTCGCTTATGTCCAGGATGCAAGCACAATTGATCCTTCAATTGATAGCATTTGTACGGTAAGGGAATTTCTTGATGTTTTTCTCGAGGAATTCTCGGGGTTACTTTCAGATCGGAAAGTGGAATTTGGTATTGAATTGTTGTCACGAACAGCACCGATGTCTATCGCTCCCTACCGCATGGCACCTAAAGGGCTTAAGGAGTTAAAGGTGTAGTTGCAAGAACTATTGGATAAGGGTTTCATTAGACTTACCGGGTTTTTTTTTTGAAACAGAAAGATGGTACCTTATGGTTATGTATTGATTACCGGTAACTGAACAAGTTAACTATCAAGAATAAGTATCCAATACCGAGGATCGATGACTTATTTGATCAGTTTAGTGGCATAACCATCTTTTTCAAAATTGACTTAAGATCTAATTATTATCAACTTCAGATAAAAGAATTTGATATTCACAAAATAGCTTTTAGGACTCGATATGGATATTACGAGTTTCTTGTCATGCTTTTTGGGTTGACTAAGCACCAATGGCCTTTATGGATCTTATGAATTGTGTCTTTCAACGTTTCCTTGATCAATTCATTGTGGTTTTATCGATGACATCCTTGTGTATTCTAAGGCGAAAATTGAGCATGATTAACACTTGAGATTGGTCTTACAGATACTTCATGAAAAGCAACTTTTTGGAAAACTTAGTAAGTGTGAATTTTGGTTAAAGAAAGTGATGTTTTTAGGTCACGTGGTATCGGCTGAGGGTATTTACATAGATTCCCAAAAGGTTAAAGATATCTTAGATTGAAGGTAACTGAGGAATGTCTTAGAAATTCAGAGTTTTTTGGGTCTTGTTGGATATTATCGAAGGTTTGTAAAGGGTTTTTCCTTGATAGCAAACCCATTGAATAAGCCATTGAGGAGGAATACACCTTTTAAGTAGGAAGATGAACAACAAGCCATTTTCGAAAAGTTGAAATCCATGTTGACAAAAGCTCTCATCTTAATTCAACCAAAATCTGGTAAGAAATATGGTGTGTATTGTGATGCTTCACATGTTGGGCTTGGTTGTGTTCTAATGCAAGATAGTAAGGTTGTAGCCTATGCCTCGAGACAATTTAGGCCACATGAATGTAATTAGCCTACTCATGATTTGAAGGTGGCAGCTGTTGTTTTTGCTCTCAAAATTTGGAGACACAACTTGTATGGTGAAAGGTGTATTATTTACACCGATCAGAAGAGTCTCAAATATCTCCTCACCCAGAAGGAACTTAAGTTGAGGCAACGGAGATGGATTGAGTTGTTAAAGAATAATCACTGTATGATCGAGTATCATCCCAAAAAGGCCAATGTTGTGGCCAATGCCTTAAGTAGAAAGGTGATGTCTAGTTTGAGGGCGATGTTTACTCATTTGAGTCTCTATGATGATGGTGGTATCTTGGCAGAATTGCAAGTAAAACCTACATGGGTTCAGGAAAAAAAGGATAAGTAAAGTTTGCATGAAACTCTAGCACCTCAATTTAAGCAAGTTATGGATGGATTGACTGAGGACTTTGTAATTAATTTTGATGGAATTTTGTGCTTTAGAGGGAGATATTGTGTGTCTGACGATCAGGATTTGAGGCATTCCATGCTTCAAGAAGCACATAGTACTGCTTATGCTATGCATCCTGGTAGTACTAAAATGTATCGAAACTTAAGGGAAGTGTATTGGTGGTTGTTTCTTAAACGTGAAGTGACCAAATTTGTATCTAAATGTTTGACTTTCCAACTAGTTAAAGCTGAGTATTAGTTTCCATCAGGGTTGCTCCAATCGATTTGAATTCTACAGTGGAAGTGGGATAGAGTGACAATCGATTCCGGTTGTGGTGGATAGATTGACTAAGTCCACCCATATTGTTCCTATTTGTACCGATTACTCTCTCAAGAAGTTAGCTATGCTCTACGTTTCCAAGATGGTGAGACTGCATGGTGTGCTAGTGTCAAATATATCATATCAAAATCCTAGATTCACATCTCGATATTGGAAGAAGTTGCATGAGGCTTTGGTACTCGGTTGGATTTTAGTACGACTTTCCATCCAGAATTCAATGGTCAGCTGGACAGGGTCATTGTAACAGCCCGGTTTTACCTAAATCAGAACAGTGGTTTTGGTACCACAAATCTGAGGTCGTAAAATTATTTTAATATTATTTTTTTATTTACAGTATGTTATTTGATATGTGTGAAAATTTCGTGATTTAATTTTTCCGTTTGTGTGCCTAATTTGATAAAAAGGACTTAATCGCGTAAAATGCAAAAGTGGCTTTCTATTTGTTAAAGTACTTATTTGCTATGGTTTATTAATTGTAAAGTKCTTAAAATGAAATTAGGCCACTATTAAMGTTAGTGGARGGTAATGGACTTAATATATGTGATTTTATAATGTTTTAACCAAGGTTAATTTTYTAAATTAGAAATATAAGTTAATWAAATTAAAACAAAAGAAATGAAAGTCATTATTCATCATCTTCTCATCGAAAATTAGAAAAGAGAATAGGGTTCTTGAGCTTTGAATATTTGACACTCTTGAAGCTTGATTTGGGTATGTTCTTTGCTCGATTTTTGATAATTTTTACGTTTTTTAGATCATTGCTTCATATTCTAGCTAGCCCATGCTTTAATTTTCAAATTTAGTGATGATTTTGTGAAATACCATTGATGAATATTCAAGCTTTTTGTTGTTTGATGATGAAAAATAAATATTTGTTGATAGATTATCAT